>JALPQD010000087.1:3309950-3827450 GCA_023101885.1 Typhlomys cinereus | reverse complement strand
GGCTTCTGATTGGATAGTTCCACCTGGTCTGACCACAATCCTTACAAATTATTCTGTCCTTGACAAAGTTGGTGAGAAGGTTGATTATGCAAGGACCAAATGTTACTGTAAAGGCTGCTCTTCCAGTTTGGGGGGCTCCTGGAATGTTAAGTATTTCCTAATTTGGAGCTCACCAGTCATGATTATAGTCATGTACACAATTGTCTAACCTCACAGATACATGATTGACTGAAATGTTCCACAAAGCCAAAAGATCCAAGAAAGTCTCAAGCCTTTACTTCTCTGGAGGTTGAAGACGCTGGGTTCCAATGTAGATGAAGAACAGCTGAGCTCTGACGTTGGTGATGATCAGCAAACAGCAGCAAGGCCTAGAGACCAGGCTCCAAAGGCAGCGGGAACAGCAACAATGTGATGGAAAAGGTGAAGCTCCAAGTCAGCCAAGGATGGAGGCAGCATCAGCAGCAACAAAAAAGGTCACGACGTTCTAAAAATGAACAACACTCACAGAGTAGACTCCACAGCAGTAGACTCCATAGGTTAGACAGTCTGTGTTTAGCACATCCAGTGTTTCATAGGGAGGACAAGTGAACAAGGACAAAAATGGAGACAAATATGTTCAGGTCCCACATTGATGAAATGCATAGACTTTCTTCTCTTTAGAATGTTTTCTAAAAGCAAATAAAATGTACAAAGTCTATGCACTGAAAACACTGGGTACTTTCCTGTACACTGAATGATTGGAAGACATTTCCAGGGACCTGGTCTCTGAACTTTTCAGATTCTTTATTTATATTTTACTTATTTATTGACTTATTATTTATTTATGTCTTCATATGTGTATGTATCAGAGGACACAATGTGTATGGTTACATTTTAGTGTCAGTTTGATGGTTGCAGACTGGAGTGCATCTGTGGAGGGTTAATGTTTAGAATGACCCCTGAATGAGTCTGCAGGTATTTGATTGATTGCTGTGGAAAACCCAGCCCATAGTGGGTGGTACTTTCTAGTGGTACACCAGATAATAGGAAGTTCAAGGAGGAGGTACTTGCTCTTCCTTTATCCTGTGTCGACTTGCTGTGGAGTCTACTCTGTGAGCGTTGTTCATTTTTAGAGCATTGCTGTGGAGTCTACTCTGTGAGTGTTGTTCATTTTTAGAGCATCGTGACCTTTTTTGTTGCTGCTGCTGCTGCCTCCATCCTTGGCTGACTTGGAGCTTCACCTTTTCCACCACATTGTTGCTGTTCCCACTGCCTTTGGAGCCTGGTCTCTAGGCCTTGCTGCTGTTTGCTGATCATCACCAACGTCAGAGCCCAGCTGTTCTTCATCTGCATTGGAACCCAGCGTCTTCAACCTCCAGAGAAGTAAAGGCTTGAGACTTTCTTGGATCTTTTGGCTTTGTGGAACATTTCAGTCAAGAATGAAGCAGCTATGAGCAGCTACTTTGAAAGACACTGTTTTTATTGTAAGTTAATTGTAATATATAATTAATTAATTAATTCTAGAGAACCTTTCTTCAGAGAACCCAGAATGTGTGCCTGTGGAGGGTCATGAGGGAGTTTGGGAATCACCCTGGATTGCTCTAGCTAGATTTCCTCTAGGATCAGAAGACCCGACAGCCGACATTCCTGCCCAGCTGTTTTACATTCATTCTGGGGCACGAACTCAGGTCGTTCTGCTTGTGAGGCAGAGGCTTAACCCCTGAGCCATCTCCCCAGCTCCCTTTTCAGTTTTTCGATAGTTATTAAAAGTTGAATACCTTGCTAAGGAAAGACTTATCCTCTAGGTTGAAACTCTGTCCTGGATATTTTGGCTCCTACAGAATTAACTAAAAGAAGATTATGCCTCCCAAAATATTGAAGACATTTCTTAAAATGAATAAACATTCACCATGAAGCCAGCATAACTAATAGGAAAGCAGATAGCACAGAAACTGACATTTAGAAAATGTTTTATTTACAGTACAGGAAAGGGGGGCATGCATATGCAATCCATGGCCATGTGGGGGTCCAAAGATAGCTTCCTTTTACCTTGTGGGACTTTCCTACCTGGATTACGAATAGGCCTTGCCTCCAACTTCTGGTGTGGTTTTAAGAATCCGGACTTCGATGCTACAATTGTCTTTTTCCTATGAGATGGTTTCTGTGAGTGTTTCTCTTCCCTTCAGGGATCAAGATAGGGTGACTGCACAAGCGCATGAAACACAGCCATCTGGATATGGCAGGAAAGCTGAAGAACTTCTATGCTTCCGTCTCCTCCTGAACATCCTCACAGCTGCCTTCAGAGGGACCCAGGAACACAGGGCTGCATCTGCCAGGAACAGCTGCCAATCTAAAGCCAGGCACCATGGGGGATCTTCACTGCCAGCTAGACTGGACTTGGCGTCACCCAGGGGGGCACACCCCGGGATGTGTTTAAGTGAGTTTCCAGAGGAAAGTAGCTGAGGAACTCCAAATGTGGGCAACATCATTCCATGACCTGCGGGCCTCAGAAGAGGAAGAGGAGGAAGAGAGCCCAGCACCAGCTAATGGAGCTCAGTGTCAGCCAGGAATACTGGTTGGGAAAAAAAAATCTCTGTGTTCAATGGAATGGGGGAAAAGCACAAAAATCCCAGGGAGCCAGAAAGACAGGAAAGTTTTCCTTTTCCTGCTTCCAGAATCACAGCAAATGGGGGCAGATGGGGGCACAGCAGCTCTGCCTGAGGATGCTTCAGGTTGGCAGAGAGGAATAAAGGCCTTCGCAGTGGATGGCAGGAGAATGAAGCAGCAGAGAAGTGGAGGGAACAGGGAGCAGTACAAAACCCAAAGGCCCCTCTTCAGGGACAGAGTTTCTCTGTAAGACTTCACCTCCTGCATAGAGGTTCCACGAGGCTCTTGAGGAACACATGAGCTGACGACCACGGGTTCCCGTGTCCTGAGGGGCAGACATGTTGCATTCAGGATACGAAGCTTGGCTAGCACATGATGCAATGTTATAAAAACATGCCAAGTTATTTTTGATAAGTCCTCCACGAGCAGTGTCATCTTGTGAGGTGACACACATCCTCTTCTTCCTCAAACACAAATTATGTTTCCACATCTAGTCTTCAGAGATAAACACCAGTCACATCTACAGTTGAATTAGACAAATGTGTGGGAAATTTTCAAAGCATTTCAACGCTTAATCATGAGGGTTTATATGCCAATATAAATCGCAATTATTATGACTGCAATCAATATTTTTGCTGCCTTTGTCAGTCGCCCTAACTCATTCTGTGGGCATCTGGGATGAGAGGGTTCTTTGTAGTAAATGCTGTCTCTGGCAGGCTGTTGAACAATTCAAGTTTTGAGGCTCTGATACTGATGTCATCTGAGTGATGGCTGGCTTCCACATCAGGAGGGACATACATAGCTGCAAATGCTCCTGGTCCAAAAGAAACTAAGGAAACTCATTATTTTTTATTTACCAGACACAGTACATCATCACCTTTACACATGGCAACTGTCATAGTTGGGCACAGGTGTCAATTTAACAGTTGAGAGTTTGAGCTCTGGGCAAATTTGTAGAGATAAGCCCAGAGCAAACCTGCAAGAGATTGTCTAGCTGATGGGGAAGGCCCAAACTATGGTGGGTTGGATTAGGTCTGGAATGAAATACAGAGAGCTGGTTGAAAGAGTTGGCATCCTTGTGTACACTTGGCCAGACATGCTGATCTGGCAAGTAAGGATTGTCTGTCTCTCAGCCATTATGGAGAGATGGTGTGGCCAGTTCCTTCGGCCCTGGTATTGATGGATGCTCTCCCATCAAGCTGGACTACAAACTGTAACTGGAAAATGGCAAGAGAAAATAAACCTCTTGTTCCCATAAGCCGTTTAATAGTGATTTATCAGCAACCATGCAGGCAAACTGCTACACCAACTTTCACTCTAGGGAGACAGTTGCCATTGTAAGCTGATGGGCGTGTCTTCATGTGGCTATTGTTCTTGCTTCATTTGTAATTAACTAGACAAGATGGTACTTAATCTTTTGTTGTTGACTTTCAGCTCCTTGAAGAATCTACTCTGTCTTACAGGGCGGGGGGGGGGGGCATTTGTCTGCAATTCCATCACTTGGGAAGCAGCTCCAGGAAGATGGCAGCAAATCTCAGGCCAACTTGGTCAAGGCAGCCACTTCCTGGCCAGGTTCATATAAACAGCAGAACAAACCCAAATCTGCTTGGTCCTGTTTGTTATAAAATCAGAGTCTCATCATGGAACCTGTAGAAATGGCATTATCCTCCAGTTGGAGCACAGTGCCATCTCGGTCTTTGCCATTAGTCTGACAGCAGGAGGATGCTATGCATTGTAAACATTCTGCCATGGACAGAAGCTCAGGAAATAAAGTTTGTAAGATTCCAGATGTTCTTGACATGAACAAGATTGGAGGATGTATTAGTCTGGTTCTCTAGAAGAACAGAAATGCTACAATGCAATATATATATATATATATATATATATATATATATATATATATATATAACTTTATTGAATTCTCACAGTAAAGGTTGAGTCTTTCAAAGTAGCTGCCCATAGCTGCGTTGTTCTTGACTGGAATGCCTCACAAAGATGAAGGATCCCGAGAAGGTCTCGAGCCTCTGTCTTGCTGGAGGGCTGAAGATGCTGGGCTTCAACATCTTTGAAGAACAGCCGGGCTCCAACATCAGTGATGAACAGTAGACAATGGCAAGGCCTATAGACCAGGCTCCAAAGGCAGCGGGAACAGCTGCAAAGTGGAAAGGATGGAGCTCTAAGCTAAGTCAGTCAAGGATGGAGGCAGCAGTGGCAGCAGCAACAAAGAAGGTAATGATGCTCTAAGAAGACAAAGATGCTGGAAGAGTGGACTCCACAGTAAGACGCAGGATAAGGGAAGAGCAAGTCCTTGCTCCTTGCACTTCCTATAATCCATCCACCATGGAAAAATCACTCACTATGGGCTGGGTTTTCCATATCAATAAATCAAATACCTGTAGACTTGTTCAGGGGCCTGCTCCAACCATCGCCTCTCCATAGCCGTGCCCCTAACAGTCCACAACCGTCAAGCTGACACTTGAATCCAGCCATAGCAGGGGTCCCCTCCCCAAGACAAAGAAATCAGTGAGCAGCTGATCAGCTCTGCAGTCTGGGGGAGACTCTAAGCAGAAGAGTTTCCTACCAAGCATGTGGGAAGCTTTGGGTCACAGCTTTCCAAAGCCGTCCCCCTAGTGGGGTGGACTCTTCATAGACACAGCCCCTTGATCCTTAAGTAACCCTCACCCACACTTCTGTAAGAAACCCTAATGAAATCAGTGGTTCACCAAGCGGTAATTGGTGTATTTGTTATTTTGGTCACCCACTGAATCCCTGCTTGTGTGGCGTCTCCCTAGGAAAAGCCTCACGCAAGGAGGCAGGAGAGAATCAACTGCACAGCTGACCTCTGACCTCCAAATATGTGCACACAGGCACATGTCTGTACTCACATCCACCCACACAAATGATGATGATGATAAATAAAGTAAGATATATATCTTCATGTCTTTTATATGTATGTATCTTTATATTTTATATATCTTTTATATATCTTTATATCTTTTATATGTATCTTTAGGTCCTTCATATGTATCTTTTATGTATATATCTTTATATCTTTTACATATATTTTATATATCTTTTATATATGTAATTTTTCTGAATTTGATTTGAGAGGAGACAAAGGCCCAGAGTCAAAACGAGGCAGTGTAATATCATTCTTGGAGAAACCTTATCAGACTTAAAGAAGATATAGACAAGACTTGCTCAAGAATGTGAAGAATGAGTCTTTAGTGTCTCCCCCAATCATCCATGAGCACGTGTAGTTTCTGCAGGCACAGGATTGGAAAGACAGGCATGAAGAACATAGGCAGCAGGAAGTGTTAGATGTTAGGCATATTAAATCTATCAGCCATAATGATCCAGATGTGATATAGACTGTTTTTGTCTAACAGGAAGTCTTCCCTGCTTCCCATTGCACCTTGAAGTTGCTGTTGATCTGCCCTGAGTCAGCCGGTGTGTACATCTCAGCATAGAGTGAGGGGGGAGGGCGGGAACGGGCCAGGGGCTTCCACATCGGCATGTAACAACCACCAGCAGCTTCGTCCGTTTTTCCTCAGATGTGACTGACCACCGTGTGTCTCTCTGATGGAGAACTCTGATTTCTTCATAATCAGCCAGGCGCCATCAAAATGCCAGTCTTGTCACTAATCCTCGCGTTTCCTGTGTTCCTGTGCTCATTTCAAATGCAGCTCCACACCAGACATCCTGTCCTGCCTCCCGAGAGTCACTTGACATCTCCGAACCTGAGCTTGTTCACTAGAAAGACAGGACGTGCAGCGCCTTGGTGGTCTACCTGCTGTTGACTTGGCACAGGATTCAAGGAGATAACAGGTATAAATTTTTAAGCGTTGCGCTTTTCAGAAATAAGACACTCAACAGCATTAGGTTCTGCTTTTGTTTCCTTTTTTTGTCTCATTCAACAACTATCTACTGCTGTAGGAGCAAGCAATAAAACCCTCCTTTCCCCAGAGCTTGTGAAATGAACTCAGCGTGATAGTGTAAAGTGCTTTGATTAGAATACTACAGACACGGGCTTAGCTTTCCAACATCCCGGATGTGCTGCTTCAAAAAGCATAAATGGATTGGAAAATCAAATAAAGTGAAAAAGTTACATTATATTTTTCTTGTGTATGACAGTAACATGTTCAAATAACACTGGGGGAAAACTTTGATGCTCAACACAGCGGCCACTGCCTATCTTTTTGCTGTCTGCTACAAACATGTCTCCATTACTTTTGGTTTCTAAATATAGTGTTTCATGTTGTCCTGTTCATTGTGATTCCCACAGTGGAGTTTCCTACAATTGCAAATAGCTGTTGAGACAAACTTCTCCTATCACCTGTGAGAGCCTGTTGAAGATCTGTGAAAGGACAAGTGGGCACGAACACACATGTGATCCAAGCAGCCTCAATCTGACCTTCAGGAAACCATGGGCTTTGCTCCTCACTAACTTTATTAAAAGCGTATTTTCTGGATTCAGGCATGGGTCCTGGGGCACTTTAAATTCTAGACATCCAGATTAGAAAGGAGGGAAAACAGGAAGTGTGTTAGGAATATTCCCGTCCCTCCTCCCTCCCCCCACTACCGCATCTGATGAATTCCATAGCCACCTCAGTATGTGATCATGGGGTGTTTCCTGTGGGATCTAGCTCTCTCATGTGGCATCTGTCACACTAGGATCCCATTTCAGTGGGGCTATTGGCCATGTGCAGGAGAACTGAGAACTTCCCTGGATCACCCCTAAATCCTCTTGCTTCAAACCTGGGCTACTTGTTGAGCAACTTCTTGGACACACTGGTCCCCGGCCCCTGCTCTGTGCTCCTTTGGCTCTGCTCCATGCTCCCTCTGCCCTGCTCCGTGCTCCCTCTGCCCTGCTCCGTGCTCCCTCTGCCCTGCTCCGTGCTCCCTCTGCCCTACTCTGTGCTCCTCCCACAGATGTCCCTAATCCTGTTCTCAGACTTGCCCTCTGGCTTGGAGAAAGCAGACTTGGTTCCTTTCATGTTCATTTCACATGTCCAGAATCCATAATAAGCTAACATCATAAACACATATCAAAAGAAAGAAACAAATATATGATGAACGAATAAGCAAGTATTGCACACAGAATAGTGGATGTTAAAAACTCAAATTCACCCGCCTCCACAGGGGTGATAGTCAAAGGACCAGAATGGATGTGTACCAACTTTGGCCAGGCAGAATAAATTACCTGCTTTGTAGCAGCACTTCCTCTTTAAGAGAAAAAGTCTGTTACATGGAAAAAAAATAGCATAGGTATGTGTGATATCTTTATGAACTACCTGGTTCAGGTTTCCCTAAAACCTTTTGTAGAAATATGAAACACTCAGATATTATTAACCTAAGCCTCGATTGCAATAAAGCAATGTGAAGGCTGGATTTATTAGGTAAAAACATCAATGTGCATTATAAATTAGTAAAGAAAAAAATCTATCCGAGTCCTCTAAGTTTGAATGCTAAGTCACATGGACTTTTACTTAATTGAGTGGACAAGAAGTATCAATAATGACATTCCTGAAGAAAGCGCGGAATAATTTTTTGTAGGATCTTTATAAACATCATCTCTAGCAAGGTGTATTTTCTTGACCTGTGTTCAGTGCTGAGTGTCGTGGGCATGCTTGTATTCCCTGGCCTGGGACGTAGAAGGGGAAGAATCTCTGGGGCTTATTGATCAGGAAGTTTAATTGATGCCATGCCCTTCAGAACCAGTGTGGGACCCTGTCTCAGAGACTATAGTGGACAACAACAGGGAAATACACCTGACTTCCTGTGTTCTCCACATGTGCATGTGCACCAGCATGCACATATGTATGCACACTCACACATATGCACACCACTCAAAACTTTAAAAAAAAGTTTAAAATTCAGGGCTGAGGAGATGCCTCAGTGGGTAGAATGTTTGCTGTGCAAGACCTGAGCTGGGCATGGTGGTACGTCCCATGCATGGATGAAGTTCCCTGAGGTGGACAGAGGGACACAGTGCAGCTAAATGGTGACCACTAGGACCAGAAAGAAAACCTGTGCTAAAATATAAGGTTGGCGTGACAAAGGAAGACATCTGACTTTGATTTCTGTTCAACACATGTACGTGCTTAGGCATACACAAACAAACAGGTATGTGCACATATGCACACACATGCATATCACGAACACACATGTACACATATGAATGCTCAAAATTTAGATGAATAAGGAAATTATTTAATATTACTTTATCAGTTGGTCAAACATTAGAAGGAAATAAGGATATCTTGACAAAATGGAACTTAATGAAAATTAAGTAAGATTCGAAATTCTGAAAAGCACCAAATACAACCAATTTCTTGCTTAAACAAATGGAAGGAAGCCAGATAGAGACTGATACTTTTTAAAAGACTGAGAAAATGACTTGGGTTTAATTCATTCTTCCTGTCTTGTCTAAGACTCTGTAGTGGTGGGCAAATAATCCAAGCAGCTCAATGAGCCCTGTTTGATACCAGATACAATTGCAAAAATGACTTCTTGTAGTTCAGTATTGTTGCTAGGATTAAATTCTTCATCGATCCTCAGGTGTGCTAATTCTCACATGGATGTCCTGTAATGTCTTATATTCCAGTTTTAATGATATATGCCACTATCAGAGGTAATAGAGGACAGATAAGCCATGTCAGATATCTGGAGGTCAAGATTGACCATGAAAAGGCTCGCTACCAGGACTACCTATTTGAGATACAAAGAGGTGTTTTATTACATTTTTTTTGCCTAGTTATACAAGCTCAATAGGTACCCCATCTTTTCTCTTTCTCCTCCCTTCTCCTGTTGTCCTTCATTGCACTCTCCCCCAAGCTCAATAGGTACCCCTTCTTTTCTCTTTCTCCTCCCTTCTCCTGTTGTCCTTCATTGCACTCTCCCCCTTCCCACTCACCCCTTCTCCCTCCCTCCTCCCTTCCTCGTACTCCTTTCCTCCTCCCTCCCATCCTCCAGAGCATCTGTTTACATGGGTGCTAAACCCCCCTTTGAGTCATCTACATTAGTGTGGGTTCAAGACTCAGTAGCATAGCTTGGGGCTCCTCCTGGGCTGCCCGCCAGTATGGGAACTCCACCATGACTGTTCAGTCCCTTGCCTCTAAGGATCCCACTGCCCAAAGCCTTCTCCCCTGCAGCCAGACACCCCTGAGCAGGGGTTGTCCCCATGTCAGTCATTACACAGGTCAGGCAAGGTCCTATCACATTGTGGCTACATCCTTGCTGCTGCAGCCTTGACCTAGGTGGAGTATCTTGCATATTGTTGGTCCTCCCCATCTCCAGGCTCTACAGTCTTGTCATTCCCTCCTCTGCAAGGTTCCCTGAGCTTTAGGATGGGGAGATACTTGTTGTTTTCAGTACTAAGGACCAGCAGACAAGACCCTATGACTGCCTTGAGCCTGCTTTCCATATCCATGGACTCAACCATTTCACTCCCCTCCCTGGTTATCCCCGGATTCAACCATCCACAGAAGTACTCAGGGGGGAAATCTGCTTCTGTGCTGAATGTGAATAAAATATTCTATTTACATTGATTTTCGTATTTATTGTTCCCAAACCAAAACAGAATAGTAACAATTTACTACCATTAGGTATAATTAATCATTTATACATGATTTAAGGATTCACAAAAATAGGCTGTAGAAGATACATGCAAATACCACACTTTTACATTAAAACTTGGTAGACATGGAAAAATCAAAGTTGATTGACTTCTGCTTATTTCTCCTTCTTTCTTTGTTAGCAGTTTTGCTAATGTTTGCTTCAGTCACCCTTCTTTGGCTGTGATACAGCACTCAGACTCAGGCAGAAAAGGAAAAAGAAATATTTATTTGACTTATGGCTCCAGAGGGGATATAGTCTGTTGCTGCAGGATTCATACAGCAGAAGGGATGGCTGAAGGCAGAAACAGGAGGCTGACTCAACTCACTGAAACATCGTGAGGGAGTGAGAACAAAAAATTTAAAAAACACAGGAAGCTGGGCTGTGCTACACATCTCAAGGCCTGCCCACTGTGACATACCTTTCTCCAGCAAGGCTCCACCTCCTAAAGGTGCCACAACCATTTCACACATTAGCACCAGGTAAGGATTCAAATACATCAAGTCTGTGGGGGAACAATTCCCAATCAAATCATGACAATTCATACATAAAATTCAACTATTCAAAGAAATTTCATAGAAGGAATTTTCGAACATATGGTAATTGAGATACAGTGTCAACTGCCAGTCACAGATGGGAGAATGCTCACCATCCATCAATCAGGAACTGACTGCAGGAAGCAAGGTGAAACACTTCCTGTTGGGAAAGTCATTAGGCTTTATGCCTTCTGCATCTGACATACTTTTTTTTCTATATATTTAAATATCGAACAGTCGAAGTACTTTAAAACACTCTCAAGAACGTGATGCAGGTGTAGAAGAACTAAAGTGACTGACAGATCCATCCTTTCCTTCATGGAGCACATAGCATTAACCGTGATGCCATGCCTCTCCCCCACACGCATTAGCAGGACCCGGAAATCATCAATGACCCACCATCCCTGAGGCTCTTTCTCGATCACATAGCAGTGCATGCATCTCTGAGAAGCTTGTGATCAATACCTCATTTGCTCGTCACAGACCTTGACATGGGGCGCATGTGAGGTGCTGGCTGGGGACATGAATTAGAAATGGTCCAGACACACATTTGGGTGTGACTCCAGCAGAGGAAGCCGGTAGAAGATGCCAACAAAGCCAGAGCCCACAGGAACCTCAACTGTGTTTTTCACTATTTCAGCTTTTTCTCTTGAGAGATTTTCTTGTTGCTCTCAGTTACATGAACCTAAGTTCTCTGTCTCAACTGACTTTTGGTCCAATGGCCCATCTCATGCTAAATATTTATATGCACTCTGTGAGTGCATGTGTGTGTGTGTGTGTGTGTGTGTGTGTGTGTGTGTGTGTGTATTTCTCTGCCTCCTCATTGCTTTGCACGGGGGTCTCCCAGGCCCCACCTTCCAAGGCCAGAATTATACGCTACTGCCATTTCTGCCTGGTATTTTTATGTGAGATCTGGGAATTCAATTTCAGGACCTTTGGCTTGAGAGCCAACTCCCTATGTTGTACCCAGATTCCTAGATCCTAAGAGATCACCACGGAGTCGACACCGCTGCAATCACATGAGGGACTTTTATTATTCAAAACAAGCTCCAGCTCGGACTCCCTCTGTCACTGATCCAGCAGATCAGGAACAAGAGCTCTAGTCTTTGTTTTACATATTCTTTTGTAGGCTATTTCTATAGGAGGAGGGGGTCTCTAACCTAGCAGATACATTATTGGATAAATAGAAACAAAAATAGTGTTGGCGAGTAGAGATTGGTCAGCCTGGACCACCAGCCGTTTCTAATACTTCCTACATTACTTATGGCCTTTGGAATTTCCCTAGCAGCTAGTGTCTGGCTCCTGATTGGACTGATCCACCTGTTCTGCTCACAGTCTTTACACATTATCATATAAGGCTGTTCTCCCAGCTAGTGGGGACTCCAGAGTGTAAAGTATTCTCTAATTTAGTGCTGACTGTGACTAGAGTCACGTACGCAGTTGGGTCGGGTCAGACAGTCCATATATAGCATCTGACATGTTCGGTGTTCCATGGTGTGGACAAGTGAACGAGTACAAAATGGGAACAAACATATAAAATGGCATTTCTTAGGTTCAGGTCCCACATTTAACTATGTTTTTGTACAGCTTGCTCATGCTGGTCAGATGAGTCAATTAAAATAGATGTTTTTTATGTATTCAAAGTTAGAAAAATGCAGTATGCCATGCAACTGCACAGGGCGATTCTAAAAGCACAGTTTTATGGAGAAAATAAAATTGTACAGAGATATACATCCCAAATATGGAAGGAAAAGTCTGAGATTCCAGTGTTCAAGTCTCAGGCTCTGTCCATGAATGAATTTCCACACATGCACTGGGGGATCCACATGCACTGAGGGATCCACATGCACAGAAGGATCCACATACACTGAGGGATCCACATGTACAGAGGGATCCACATGCACTGAGGGATACACACATACCAGAAGGATCCACGTGCACTGAGGGATCCATACGCGCAGAGGGATCCACATACACTGAGGGATCCACATCCACTGAGGGATCTACACGCACAGAGGGATCCACATGCACAGAAGGATCCACATGCACTGAGGGATCCACATGTACAGAGGGATCCACATGTACAGAGGGATCCACATGCACAGAGTGATCCACATGCACTGAGGGATCCACATGCACAGAGGGATCCACATGCACAGAGGGATTCACATGCACTGAGGGATCCACATGTACAGAGGGATCCACATGCACTGAGGGATCCACATGCACAGAGTGATCCACATGCACAGAGTGATCCACATGCACTGAGGGATCCACATGCACAGAGGGATCCACATGCACAGAGGGATTCACATGCACTGAGGGATCCACATGTACAGAGGGATCCACATGCACTGAGGGATCCACATGCACTGAGGGATCCACACGTACAGAGGAATCCACATCCACTGAGGGATCTACATGCACAGAGGGATCCACATGCACGGAAGGATCCACATGCACTGAGGGATCCACATGTACAGAGGGATCCATACGCGCAGAGGGATCCACATGCACAGAGGGATTCACATGCACTGAGGGATCCACATGTACAGAGGGATCCACATGTACTGAGGGATCCACATGCACAGAAGGATCCACATGCACTGAGGGATCCATATGTACAGAGGGCTCCACATGCACTGAGGGATCCACATGCACTGAGAGATCCACATGCACAGAGGGAGCCATGGGAATCCAAAGTCACGGAGGGCTTTTTCTTCAGTTGTGTGACCATTCTAATTATTGAAATGAGTTTTATTTACCCAAGGAAAGAGGATCATTCACAGATTAGTCAGGCAGATTCTAAACTGATTGTCCAGCCCACCAAATAAGCAAATAATTTTTAATGTTGATTTTTAAAAAAGAGTCATGATTTTAAAAATTATTTTTGATTATCCAACAACTCGTGCTAAATGGTATGTCTATATGGTGTTACATAAGTAATTGAGATGCCTATCTGTTGTGTTAAACATCTAAGTCGTGGTTATAAATGAAAGCACCTGGTGTTCAGTGAATAACTCACTAGAACTCATTGAAATTGGGATATTCCATGGTGAAATCCCAATAGCATGATCTGGCTATGCAAACACGTCAGGTCTGTTATTTTCTTAAGACATGATTTACATTTTACAGCGTTCATGAGCATCCTCTGTCTACACTTGGAGATTTTATTGGCATTTTGAAGTACTGAGTGCCCTTGGCTTAACCAGGGTTTGCATGTGAGAGGCTGCATGTGCCCTGCTCACGAGCAGCACCCTTGTGATTGCTCCCGGGTGGGATAGGAATGGGTGGATCTGTCCTTCCTTCCTTTCTTCCTTCTTCCCTTCCTTCCCTCCTTCTCTCCCTCCCTCCCTCTCTCCTTCCTTCCTCCCTCCCTTTTCCCTTCCTTCCTCTTTTCCTTCTTTCCCTCCTTCCTTCTCTTCCTCCCTTCCTCCTTCCTCACTTTCTCCTTCCTTCCTCCTTCCCTCTTTCCTTCCTTCTTTCCTTTATCCCTCCTTCCCCCTTTCTCCTCCCTCCCTTTCTCCTTCCTTTCTTCTCTGTACATTTTCAGCAGGCACACTCCCTCTTTCACACTTTCCCCTCACTATTTAAGTGGCTGCCTCTTTCCACACTGTGGATTCTGTGAGAGCATATGGCCTGCTTTCACAAACTCTTAAGTTATTTTCTTGTCTACTCCGATATCCCAGATTCACAAGCTCCAGAGCTCTGTGACCTAAAGATTTATTCTGAGTTCGAACAAGGCTTAGAGAAGGATCCTTGGTTCATCTCTGGCTTATGTTTCTCAGGAGGGTGACTGAGTCTGGCTTTGTGTTTGTAGAGTTCTGTTCTGAGCTCCTTGCAAGTGATACTCCTACAAAAGCGAGCTAGAAGTTTACAGTGTCTAAGGTCAGTTCAACTTGGCAGAATATGGGTGAGTTTGGAATACTTACATATTGGCAGTGTGGAAGATTCACAAAACAAGAATGAAGAATTGTGTTTCACATATGTAGGAGAATGTGAGATATGGTGCGGGGACATTGATGAATGTCCTTTAAATAAATTAATCATTTCTCTCTCAAGATGAACAAGCTTTTATTTCTTGGAAAAAGGTGTCAGACAGCCCAGGTTGTCCTTGAACTTGTTACATATTGGATGTCTTCTCTGCCTCCACCTCACAAAGAGTTGGAGTTGCAGGTGTAAAACCTCCACAGTGAGCTGAGACTGTGTTTCTAAGATGCCAAATAGATGGCTCCAATTCCCCTACATCATATATACTGGCTTTTTTCAGACCAATACAGAAGCAGTACAATATTTACGTGTCGGCCATCTTTCCTAGCTATCTGAGCCTTGCAGATGAGAGGGACCAGAATGACTTAGGAGTCCAGAGATCAAGCTCCAGTTCAGCCCAACAGGTGGCGCCAGAGAGCAGAGACAAAAGTGCCAATCATCCAAAATGGTGGTCTCCAGCTGGGACTGGGAATTTCCATAGGTGAGGCTAATTCATCTGCAGTGGGGGGCTGTGGGCACTGCTCAAGAGTACAACCTGTTTAACAGTTTTTTGTCTCTGACCAGGGGGTGACATACAGTGCCCATCAGGATGGTGTGAAGGGCATTGCATGAGCAGCAAAACTGCAAAAGAAAATCAACAAACCACAATACAGAACTTCAGAGACTCTATATCATTCACATAGAACTAAGCCAGCCTAATCTCCCCCCATCCTGAAGCTCAGGGACATCTGCGGAAGAGGGGGCGGTAAGATTGTAAGAGCAAAAGGATGGGGGGAGCAATGATTTGAAGAGTCTCCACACTAGATAGGGCTGAAGCAATCATAATAGGACTTTGCATGCCCTGCACCATGTCCGTCACACTATTGACCTCACAAAGTCTAGCATCGGCTAAAGGCACCAAGATCCTTGGAGGCAAGGGAATGATGGCCACAGTAGTGTTCCTATGCTTAAGGGGAACACAAGAAAGGGTTCAGGGAAATGCCACTGAGTCCTTTTACGTCATCGGAAAGGAGGACCAAGAGGAGAGTTAGGCATACACAATAAAGGACTCTCTGGGAATTGGGGGGAGGCACTGGGAGATGGGGAGGGAGGGAGGGGGAGCAGGGGGTTTGGGGGAGGAGGAGGGGGGAGGGAACTGGTCTACCTATTAAGTTTGTATGAGCGGAAATAATATAAAATGTTAATAAAAAAAGTTAAAAAAAAAGAGTACAACCTGGATTTAACATGTTCAGACCCCTGAGGCAACATGTGCAGACCTCTGAGTATGATTTGTAGCAATATGTGCCCCCTACCTACCTCCAAATAATTTCTTTAATTTTGTTCTTTGAAACTATCCTAGCAAAATCCCGGTCTGAGGTTTTATATGTATGTCCCTGAATTTTTTCATATCTTCCTGTTAGTCTGACAAAGTAGCAGGTAGGAACAAAAGAGTTGAACTGTGATCTTGTTATATAAAGAAAATAAAAGCATAGGCTTCCCAAACTGGATTAACTATTTATTTAAATACTATCAAGAGCAAACAAAGGAAAAGATTACTCAAAATATGTGATAGATATCTAAATGTTTCTAACATGTCAGGAAGGGTCAAGGGTGCCTACTGGAAAACACAGGAAGTTATGTACAATGAGAAAAGACATCTCCATAATCCAATATAATAGGTCCACAGAAAAGAGTATTGTTCAGTGTCACAGGGAAGATTCTTACACAGTAAAAAAAAACTGAATTTTGCCTTCCAAAGATGAAGAGCTGCTCATGAAATGGCATCTAGAGAGGACTGAATTGTAGGAACACTTTAGGCAATTAAGGAAGAGAGCAAATAGTATTAAAGCATAGCGCTGTGATGTCACCTCAATAACAGAACATCAGCACAATTTGGTGGCTGTTTTTTCTGGCCTGACACTCCATGGAGACTTTTCTTGACAGCACAATCCTTCACATCAAAATAGAACAAAGACCCAGGAGCCAAACACTTGGTGCAATGCCCCACCCCTTGCCTCCCCTTGCTTCCTTCATTCATTCACCAACCGGGTCCTGGCTATCTTATCAAATTGGGATTAATCAAAAGAAAGGAATTGATAGGGCATAATGTGAGCAAGTTTTAATTTAATAATATTGGGAGTCAGTACCTAGATCTGGGGTTAATATGGAGGAATGACCTGAAGCACAATTTCTCACTTGAAGGTTGTAATTTTATTTTCTCTCTTGAGGCCGCAAGATAGAATGATATAAATATAAACACTTATGAAGATCAGATGACCCCTTTCTAGGCTAGATTGTCCCGTTCAACCACCTGGCGTGGCTGGTCCTCAGTTGTTCTCAGAAACACATCACATGTTTTTCACATCTCAGAAGGACATTCTGTGTAATCCACACCTCAGAATGCCAATAAGGTCCGTAAGATAATCTGATTGAGAAAAATCTCTGGTTGTGAAGTTCAACAGTACCAAGAGGAGTCTAAAATTAAATCCAAGGTGCTTTTCTTCATGGGTTGTATCTAAGTTCATTACATATTTGTCGATGCATATTCATGTGTGTGTGTGTGTTTGTGTGTGTGTGCATGTGGAAGTTTTGACTTGATTAATGTAGCCCTGCTTGTAATATGGTTTCCATGAGTTGTACTGCAGACATAAAATTACATCATTAGCACTGTAACAGCAGAATCTGCAGTACCTCAACCAGAATGGGTGTACTTAAAATGTGAAGCTAAATATTTCCCACTAAATGCGAATCAAATTAACACAGCATGCATAAAAGCAAGAGAAGAATCATTTGTACATAGCATGCTCAGCAGTGAAAATCAGGAAGGGACTAAGAACCAACATACATTTGCTTATCACTGTTGCCAAGGCACATTTCTTAGCCCTTGACATGGATTCCCAATGCAAAAAAGTCTCAAATGCCCTTTGTTAACCTCAAAATAAATATCCCTAATTTAAAAAATGCTATATAAATATCTTCTGGTATCTTCTATCATTTATATTCTGGTACCTTTCTATCATTTATCTTTTATAACTTTAACATTTTTAAAGTGAGTATAGATTCACAAGTGGTTGTAACTCTGTTATATATGTCATCCAGCTTTCTAGGAAGATGATATGCATAACTAGACATGTTCTCAGACCAGGAAAGTGACCATAGCACAGTATCCACTGGCCCGTGGCCAGTGCTGGACTTCATCTTACTTTCCATATACATTATTCTTTAAATATCTTCTGTTATAATTTTTTACTTCCAGATTTGGGCTAGAGAGATGGATCGGGGGATTAAGATTCTGCCTCAAAAGCAGAAAGTCCTGAGTTCAGATCCCAGGTCCCAAGTAAAACCCTCAGACAGATATGACAGTGGCCTGTACTTTCTGCCCTGGTGCGTGGAGCCTGATAAATCACAGAGCAAAGTAAGGAGGTAGAAATAATGCAGGATGATTCACCCTTGGTCCTCTACAGGGACACAGAGTGCCCTCTGAAACACACACACACACACACACACACACACACACACACACACACACACACAATAAATAAAATGTTTTTAAAAATCCATTGTACCTACTTTCAGATTTGTGTGCCTAAGGTTTGTTTCCTACTAATCTGAAACTTAAATGGTTAAATTAGCTTTTCTTTCATATTCTACGATGAATATAGACTTGATAAATGAGTCTTTAGGTACAGAATCAGCTCTTTGGGAAGCAACAATTCATGTTTAGCTTACCACAGTAGACTCCTATATTATTCCAACTCTTTTTGCTATATATATGGTAAAAGATTCAAGTAGTGAATGGAATCCCATGTCACATTAGAGACCATTAAGAAACCCATTGATTTAGGAGATTCTATGGAAAAGTGTTGTCTGAGCAAATACCACATCAGACAATATAGGGCATAAAAATATGTATAAAAGCAATTTTCCAGTCACCGAGTGACTTGTATTATTCAGAAAGGAGGAAATGACTGCTGTAAAATAGTAATAAGCTAACGTTCAGGCTTGGTAAGAAGAGGCGTGAGGGGTTCCCTAGTTCCCCTAGAGGCAAAGACTCTGTCCAGCAATAGCCAACCAGGGAACCAAGAAGTTTGAAATTGGACATCCAGTTTAGCACTTCTACTCAAGTGCCCTCTGGCCTGCTACCCTTGGCATACAAGCCCATCTACGTGCATTTTATTTCAGATAATGAGAAAACTGTTCTAAGCTGACTGCCTTTATAATTGAACGTCCCTTTCGGTCATACTGAACATTGGAGTCAGAGGAGAATGTCGCCGGAGGGAGTCTGCTCCTGTGCTTCCTTTAATGACCCTGCAACGGTGGCTCCTCCCTTTCCCTCTTCTGCTTTTCAGAACGCAGCTTTGCTAGCAGAGCTGAGCTGCGACTGTGTGTGGGGCTCATCCTGCGTCTTCTGTGTTTTTATCTCCAAGATGCTGGTTTTAATGGGTCAGACTGAACAGGAGGAGAAAGGCCGACACATATCAGGAGAAACACACAGAGCAGGGCGGCAAAAGTAATGGTCACAGAGTGTCATGGTTTGAAATGTGACTTGTCCCCCACAGACTCAAGTATTTGAATCTTTAGTTGTTCAGGAAGGTCATGGCACCTTTAAGAGGTGGAGCCTTGCTGGAGAAAGGCAGCCACAGGAGGTGGGCCTTGAAGTTGATTAGGGCCACTCTACTTCTGGAAGAGGTCTGCTTTTGGGGTTAGCAGTTTCGCAACTCTCAGCTTCCTTTGCTTAAGCTGCTTACAACTTTTGTCAGCCAATCATGCCTTTCCCACCACAGTGGACTGTATCTCCCCTCTGGAATCATAAGAGATCTCCTTTTTCTCCATTAACGTGTTTGAGCTTCAGTGATGTACCACAGCAGCAGAAAGAGTAAATATTACACAGAGAGTCTACTCTGCAGCTCAAATGCCCATGTCTTCTCACCTGGTGAAAACCTGGGGTTTTCCTTTAGAGACTGCCTCAGTATGTTGATCCAAAAGGGTAAGTGATTTCAAATCTGGAAGACTGACTTGCAGCTTCGTGTAATGAGCAAATCCATATCTGGGTAGTGGAGCTAGGTTTCCAAGAATTCAGTTTCATTTTCTTCTGAGACGCATAACCTTTGAACCTCATCTGTTCCGCGTGAGAAATATAATAACAAATGTATAGCTTCAGGTTGGCTCGATTTTGTAAGGGTCAATCTCAAAGTTTACACTGTCTGCAAAAAAAAAAAAAAACTGCATTTTCTGTTTTCTTTGTAATGTGTAACAGCCTCAGGTTGGAAAATTCTGCAAGTGGGCTCCTTTCATGTTCTTTAACATGTAGACCCAACGGCAACATGTTGTGTAGGCACACATGAATGCACGCACAGGTACACGCATGTGTACCTCGACATGTGTAAGATGGTGAAGGGTGTTTGGCCATTGGAATAGGCAAGTGCGAAGATCGAGACTGAAAGACGAAGGGAAACCAGTAGGGAATGGTTTGTCATCGAGACGGAAGCTGAACGTGGGTCCTAGCTCAAGACATAAAGTGCTGTGTCTGTCCGAGTTACACGGGCTTAATGCCCTTTGCAAAGCCACCAGTGACCGGCTTCCAGATAGGTGTGACAGGTGATCAAATGACCAGAAAATGGGTTTGGTGACTGTCTAGTCTTTCCTGCCAGAACCCTAACTTGAAGCGCTCTTGCAAGATTGAAGTGCAGCTGCCATTAGACCGTACATGTGACCAAGATGTTAAGAGAGTCAGGAATAAAGTGTGCTTGCCCGTCTTTCCCCTGGACCCCAATGGAAGCCCCTCCTTCCATAGCCCTGGAAGTTGGGGGGAAAGCAAGATGGCAGCATCTCTCTTCATGTTATTTTTACTTATTTGTGTGTGTGTGTGTGTGTGTGTGTGTGAGAGAGAGAGAGAGAGAGAGAGAGAGAGAGAGAGAGAGAGAGAGAGAAATAGTCATTATTAACCAGCGATATCTCAGGTCACCCAGGGCCCCAGGCCTTACACAAGGAACGATCTGAGTACAGAGCTTTCCTACTCTGACCTGCCACATGAGTGGCCATTGGGCACCATTACCCAGTTGGCGGCCATCAGTGGGAGTCTGATGCCGGCTGCGGAAAATTTAGGGGACCAGTAAAGCCTTCACTTTCAGCCTTCAGACTCAGAAGGCTTCAGCTCTGGTAGAAGCCCCGCGGCCCAGAGGACCCAGCTTTCACACGGAACATGGCTTCTCCCCTGTTCTCTGATTGTCTCTGCTGATCATGTCATTTTTGACTTTGTAAAATGGGGCCGAAACATCATGAGCGAAGCTGCGCTGGTTGCAAAACAGAAAGAAAACATCAAATCTGGATCCAAGTTGTGGCCTTGGTGGGGTGTGAGCAGCATGGGGCACCATTTGCCGCCTTCCTTCTGCCTGTCCTTCTGGCATTTTCTGAAGAGGATTTCATATTGAAAAAAATAATCTATGCGGAAGGCTGTTGACTCACTTAGAAAAAGAAATGGAGGCCTAAGACAAAGAAATGTGATTACACATAATTAAAATTGGTGCTGGAGGGATGGCTCCGCTGTTGAAGTGCGTGTGGGACAGGCATGGAGACCAGAGTCCATATGACAATCCAGGCATTGTGGCAGGTGTCTGTAAACCCCACACTGCACAGGCAGAGACAGATGCATCCTGGGAGTCCGGTGGCCAGTCAGCCAAGCCAAATCCCCACCTTATTCAAAAGATAAGGTGGAGAGTGACGGAGAAAGATTTGACATTAACATCTGGCCTCCACACTCACATGCACCTGTGCACACGCAGATAGTCATACACACAAAGGCATATGCACACATACACCACACAGACACACATGCAAACATTTTTGAAGAAACAACATAAAGGCAGTGTTGCTTAGTGATATACTTGGAGCTATGTTCCTTGACTTGCATAAAGCCAATTTTCAGTGGCGTTCCTTTAGCCTTGGTCTAGGTCACACGCAAACACAGACTGTGGGAAATCAGAAGTTTTGCATGAGGGGAAAGACGGAAGGATTTGCCTCTGCCCGCCCGGCACACAGAGACACTCGGCTTCCACAGAGCTGAATCATGCACATATCAAGAGTTGGTCAGGGTCGACTACTCTTGCTTCTCTTTACTGGGTAGGTCTCAATGCCAGTCTGAGAAAGATCTAGATGTCTAGAACCGCTCTTAGAAGTCTAGCCTGGAAGGAAAGCAAGACAGGATGCTGAGTCCCTCCTAAGTCCTTTCCTATGTCTGTTTCAGACACCTAGAAACAAGAGACTCTCGCTTTTCAGAGTCCAGATTTGAATGAATGTTATCCCTGTGTGTCATTTCTCCAACCCCAGTAAATTGCTTTAGGCCGTTCCAACAGCATCAGGTCACAGCAAGAAGTAATAATTTATGCATCTTCTAAGACTTCCTTTTTAATTTGTTTTCTGCAATGAATAAATGCCAAAGCAGTTGTGTTCTTTACAAACAAAGGAAAGCAAAGCAGGTGACACTATAGGGGAGTTTCCTGAGGATGAGCTCAGAAACACTAGAATGTGGCTGCTGTCGTATTTGTTCTTCACCCATTTGTAGTCAGATGATGAAACACATGTAAATAGAAGAAAGAAAGAAGAAAGAAGAAAGAAGAAAGAAGAAAGGAAGGAAGGAAGGAAGGAAGGAAGGAAGGAAGGAAGGAAGGAAGGAAGGAAGGAAGGAAGGAAGAAAAAATGAGAGAAGAAATAAGGGGACAAATGGAAAAAATGAGGGAAGGAAGAAAAAGGAAGGAGAGCAGATAAAAAGGAAGAAATGAAAGAAGAAAAGAAGGACAGGAAAAAAGAAAGTGAACATAAGAAAAAAGAAAAGGCAGGAGAGGTGTAGACAGGACTCTTGTCTTGAAATAACATTCTTGGTACCCCATGGCCTGTCCTAGGGGCGTGGCCAACTCTCTGTCATGGGCCAACACAGAGCAGTGGATCCTCTTACAGTAGCAGCTTCACAAGACATTCTGTTTGCTCCGTCACCATCACATCATTACCATGTGTCCATGTTACTTATAAGAAGTAAGACAGTGGCAAACTACATATCAGCTCCCCCACCCCAAATAACCCAACCTGTGAATTACAGTCAAGGTTTAGGGAAGACAAAATCGAAATATTTCCTTTCATCATCTAGAATGAAGAAGTGGTTTCTTGCTCTTTTCATTCCATTTTCCATCTAGGGAAAATACATTCCCTAGAAATCAGGGATGAACCTGTTCTTTCTCATCAGATGATTTTTTTTAACCACAAAGTACCCAGAACATTGGGCCAGAAACACATAGAACTAGAGGCTAAGCTTTGGTAGTCCAGAGTTGCTGAGCTTGACAGCCACTCTCCTGGGCCCAGCCCGACTCCAGCTCTGCCCTGTTTAAGGGGAGAGACCCAGGTTGAGGACTGTTATTATCAAGCGGGGCCTCTGACTATCTCCAGGCTTTTGTTGGCATTGAAGATTATTACACATTGCTTCTAATTGTTCTGCTTCTGAATCTGTTCCTAAATACACATCATAGGAGCATTTTCAAAAGATCTGTCACAGGGCTGTCTCTAGTTTTTGTGCTTTTAAATATAAAAGACCCCCCAAAGAATTGGCAGCAACTCAAAATAATGATTATGTAAATGAAAAGCCAAAAAAAAAATCTTGCTTTTAAACCAAAGAAAAGCAAGCTATTTAGAATAAGGACCCTCTCCTCTTACCCTGGGGCGGGGGGCGGGTAGACAGCTTCATCCACCCTCTCCTTCAGCTCTATTCCATCTAAAGCTTAGGAACTCCTTTCCAGAATGTTCTGCAAAAGACCATTAGTGACCAATTGCCCATCTATACACCCTTCCATTATCATAACTCTCCAACCATTTGCTCTTGGTTTTCCAACACTTGTATTGGGCCACTAAGTATTTGTTTCATTTTTTGTGGTTGAATAAAAATTCTGGTTGGAAGAGGGGGATTAGAAAAATAATAAAAACAAGAAAAGCCATCCAGATGCAATAAACACTCAAAAAAGAAATGGAGGGGGGAAAAATCTATTTCCATTGAGCTTAACAATCAACAGGGCCAAAATTACCTCTTATTAGCATTTATTTTACAAAAGAGGCAGGGTATAATTTGGTGATAGATTCAGATTGGTAGAGCAGTCCTGAAGGACGCGGTGCTATTTTTTGTAATTATATTTCTCAGTCCTCCTCCTTCCACCCCATCTGAACAGCTCTTTACTCCTGTGCTGCCAAGGCCTGTTGACTCCCCCTCTCTCTATGACCCCCATCCTTCCCTTTCTCGCTTTCTTTCTTTCTGGGCCTCTTTGGATAATGCAGCTTCTCTCAATAGCCCAGGCAGGCTGGAAGATTAGAAAGCTTATTGGTGGAGATGGGGGTTGGCTGAATAGGGGCAGGGGGAGGGGGGCTCTCAGTCCTCTGGCAAGCAAGGCCCTGGGAACCCTTCCAACATGTGCGGAGCCTCTGAATAGACCCACAGCAGCCTCAGTGTCTCCACCATGACAAACAGGATTACCGAGGACAATTCATCTGGCACTTTATATCAAAACCAGGCACTGACCCTTGACCTCTCCCTCCCATGTGTGCCTGATGCCACGCTCCAACTCAATAGACCTCGAGTGCCCCCCTCATTCAGTTCTGAAGGCTTCCAAGGACTGGCTCCGCTGGTTTGCTGGCGCACTCACAGTATCCACTGTGTGGATGGAGGAGGGGATGCAGGCTGTCCCAGGGGATGAGTCTGCCTTTGGTCCCCTTTCTATGGAAAAGCTGCTATAGCCCCTTTTCTGTGGAGGAGGATGGGGGAGAAGAAAGGCTTTAATTTCATTTGGATCCTTCTTGTCTGGTCCCTGCAGCTTGCTAGGGGTGGGAGAAGGGAATGCGTGTTGGGCCTTAGTGGCGGCCACCTCTGGCATGGGGACATTTGTTCCATGCTAATGGGAGGAGATGTGTCCATGCCTGAAGACTATGCTGTTGGGGTTACTTAACCCTGTGAGGTGCTGTAAAGATAATGTAGGAGTTTCTGGAGTCAAAGGATTTAAATTAGGACTCCACCAAGCTTAGGACTTAAACCCAATTCATCTGAATTTCTGCCTCGGAACTTTTTGAGTGACCAGGGATTAATATCATCTCACTCACTACACCAGCCAGGTCCTCGTAGCCAGTTCATCCTCCGTAGTTAGAGTTCTCTCCTTCCTGCCTTACGATCCAGTACTGTCTTCCCTGTCACTTTAAGAATGTTCCCAACATCCGCTGCCCTGTTTAGAAATGAAACTCCATTCTACAAAGGAAAAAGATGTTAACATCCAAATTGGAAGCATTGAGGGGCCTTGAGGGAGGGAGGGTCGTGGCAGGGGCTGGTGGTGAGCACAGAGCTCTGCACCAGGCACTGGTAAGATGGAAGCTTTGGTTTGCTCGGCTCTGTACCACCAAGGAGAAGGATTGATGTTCTGGCTGGCAGGAAGGAAGATGATCGCAGAGTCAGCTGGTTCTGCTTTGGTGCCCCTCGCTTAGATGTCTGAAGAACACCTCCACTCAGCATCAGGAAGTCTTTCTCTGAAAGCAAAGAAGAAAATCAGCACATGCAGGAATATCGTATCACTGCTGCCCAGAGGGACAAGAAAGCAGGCCTGCATGTGAGCCTGCATCTCCTTGCGACTGTTCCAGATGTCTCCTAGCACTGGGACACCCCACAACTGTAGCTCTATCGAAGGGGAGAAGCAGGGACAGTAGACAGTGATGTAGGTTTCTTTCTAACTACACTGGTTACTGCCTGCAGTCAGAGATACGGTGCTGTTTTCCCTCACTTGCTTCTCCTACACTTTAGGTTCTGTACAAGTCCTGGAGTTCCTGTGTGTGTGTGTGTGTGTGTGTGTGTGTGTGTGTGTGTGTGCAGAGTTATGTGGTCTGCTATCCCTGCAAGGTAACAAAATGGAGTAGAGATTAGCAGAAGACAGATAGTTACTCAAAGATCTGGCAATAAAGTCAGACCCTGGGAGATTGTACTTATCTTTGCTTGGCTTGAAGCAGATGAAATCTTTTTTCTAAAAGGCATGGGAGTCTCACGAGCCAAGTGTGGGGAAAGAATGCCCAGATGTATCGCCGCATTAGGCCACGCCAAGATTTCTGAAGTCAGCCTCACTTTCTATATCTGGCAATTGCAAGAGTCTCACTCTGGGCCATGATCAGGTCAGGACAGGGAGACCATCCTGAAGACACTCTCTGCCGACATTATTTTGGGTGGGGCTGAGGGAGGCTTGCTCTCGGCTTGGGGATCTCCTGCACACAGCATCCTCACAAGCACACATCTGTTTTCCACAAATGTGGAATGCTCCCCTAAATATATGAAAAGCTGATTTGTTCATTTCCACTGAAAATTTGGTGTCAATCAATGACTAATCTAAAGAATGCATGAGGTCCAAAATCAGCAAGGTTATTTCTGACCAACTGACATGGGATATAATACATGCTCTCTTCATTAAAGAGAAGTATTTTGAGAGAGATGATGTATCTAAACAAGCAAAGAAGATGCAGACATAGCTATTTGTACTATAAGGAAACTAATGAGAGTCATTGGATTTTTTTCCTTTATATTTCTTTTGTTTATTTTTTTTTCTAACAAGAAATCCCTTACCAGGTTTCTTTGAATTTCTCTGGGCAAACTAGCCAGCTGCTAAAGGCCCAACTGGCTGGGTTGGGTTCAAGCTAACTCTTCAGTAAGCTGTTCTCCCAAGCTGGAGATAAGGCAGGGCTGGAAACATTTCTTCAGGTGCCACACTAGTGTCCTTCCTGGGCTCTTTGGTGTCTTGGGAATGGTTCAGTAGAAAACACATGTGACAAGAAACCTAGACCTATAGGGAAAAAGCCAAAAAACCTTAGAGTAATGTACTACCCCAAGATCAATGGGACACTGGCCTCTCCCCAACCCATATATCTGTCCCCTTTCGAGTCATCGGATGCTTACATCATGCTCACAATACCAAGATAAACCCACATCTGTTCAGACCACTCACGTAAGCATATCTTAGTGGGATGAGGGTAATTGTGCTCTTTGCCAAAGCTGAACCTACCATGATGTTTTGACAGGCTTCATGCCTAGCTTGTCATATTAGATATTGTAAGGCCGCAACTCAGGATGGAGGATGCAGTCAGCTGCAGGCTCAGCTTGCGCTGGCAGAGCATGGGTTAAACAGAAGGTGGCAGCATGTTATCGTCACACACACACACACCAGGGATGTGGCAGTGGTCTGGGTTACTGTCCATGTTCTTGGTAGGTGACAGATAGCTTCTGCTTGCGCATGGATGGAAGCAGAACGCAGAGCCGTCAGGGATTTTGCTCAATTCCTGTGGCAGGAGATGTTCTGAGTTCCTGCAGGGCACACTGTTGGTGGAAAGCGGGCTCAAACTATGACAAATTTTGAAATGTCACCTTTAGTTAAAGTGTGAACATTAACCATAGCAAAGCATCATCATTAAAAGTAGAAAGGGATTGGCGGTTCTGTTTATTCTTTTATCTCCTCCTTCCCAAAGAGCCGTTTTCAAGTCATCTGTAACCCGGATGGTGAATAAGAAAACTGTGACCCACTAGAGGCATTTGTCAAACGGGGTGTGACTCCTGAGGTTGGTACACTGCTGCTGAAATCCACAAACCAGTTTCCTGCTCCATAACATACTCGGTTACCACAGAGCCTGCAATCCTCCCTCATAGACACCATAAATTTGCCTCTCCCGCAATGTGGTGATGCATCGTGAGCCATCACCTTGCTCAGTAGCTGTGGCCACCATCATTCCCATTATTTTTAAGCCCATGGTCACTGTCTTCAAAAATGGCCTGCGCTCTCTGATTTAATGCTCACAGTAAGTCTGAGAAGCAGGCGTGGAAGGAGCTCCTATTTCCACTTTGTCATGAAGTTGAGTGTGACATTTGCTCGGTGTGGGTTAAGGGACATGTCTGTTTCTTTCCATCAGTCAACTGAAAAAAATTGCTGGTTGGAACGCAGACAACACCTGCTTGTTGTGGCACACAGAACTCTAGTGCCTTATGAGAGGCAAGAGAAAAGTTGGAACCTAAAATCCTTGTGAAATCCAAACAGAAACCAGAATCACCTCATAGCCAGAGAAATGCCCAAAGAAAAGCTAGCTTATGCGCAGCCTGGCGCTTGGACGTCAGTTCCAGTGTCCCGCCCATCACTTCCGAAGCTGTGGACTTTCCTGAGATTGGTCTGATCTGTGTCTTCCATACCTGTTCCACAGTGACCCGTCAGATACACCCCCTGATTGACCTTCCAAAAAGCATAGACAAGCCCTAGTTGCCCCCACACAACGTGCTCTGCTAGCTGAGCAAGCTGTTCTGTCTATGGCAATTATTTTGATGAAACATATGGAATCTTACAACTATCTCATCCAGGAATATTTTTCCCACTTCACTTTTGTGCATTCGTGCACACACAAAGGTCCTTGCATATCTCAAGTTGTTTGTAAGATGCTGAGGAGAAGTTTTGTTACGTTTCCAGGTGTGATTTACTTTCCCAATCTAACCCAACACTGTGGCTGCGTTTCATGGCTCTAAGCTCACTACTCGGTTACAATGACAAGATCTCCCAGAGCTTGGATCTGGCAGGGGGGAACAGCAACCTGTCATTCTAAATTGGTCAAAATAGAAGAAGCCCAGATGGGCTTGGTCAGAGAAGCCTTTTGTTCTCAAAGAAGATATATTACACATGCACGTCATGATCAGGTTAACACAAACTTCCAAACTCTATAGCATTATGCATTCCCTATGAAGTTATATAATGTGTCTGGGATTTCATTACCTCTAGGGGATAGCATAGAATTGTAACATGATGCACTCTTGTTGCTTGGTTCTGTGGTGGAAAGGAAATTCATTTCATAAAGCAGATCTAGCTTCTGAGAGTGAAATCCATCATCGCTTCATACTGAGACGCTTTCCTGCACTGTAGCCCATTGACCACTGTTTATATCCACCATGAAGTCGAGGAGAGGGCTGTTCTAAGGGCCCAGAGGTTCCTGTGACCTCTCCTTGGGGTCTTGACCTCATCTTCTGTACAGGACAAGGCAATGTGGAAGGAGCCCACCCAGCCATCTTTCCCTTCCTCTTCCCTCCTCCTCATCTTCTCATTCCCTCTCTTCCTCATTCACCTGGTATCGAATTTACATGGTGACTTCATGTCTCTCCCAACCATCCATGGATCCCTTTCCGCTTTCTCTTCTGGCTGTTCCCACTAGCAGTGATTTTATTTTGTGTGTCTAATCCCATTTGTCCATCTGCTTTGTGACATAGCTGGTTTCCTTTTACATGATACCTATAACGTGTGTGTTCGTCATCCTCTTTCGATACTGGTTGAAATGTTTCTCTCCAGTTTCTGAAGCTGAAGCTTTGAATCAGATTTTCCTGAGGTTAAGTAAACTTTTCAGAAATGTCATTATTTCCCCAGGTTATTATTGTCCATGATAAAAGTTTCAGCCCCACTGTGGGACTAATATGCCTTTTCATATTTTAGTGATGTCACTCTTGCCTTTGCTTGCTTGTATAGTTTCCAACAAGAAATCTGAAAATGTGGTCTAATTCTTCACATGGTTTTCCTGTAGGCAAAGGAGATTCTTTGATGCACATTCTTTGGATATGTTTCACACAACTTGGTTATGGCATATCTAGGTTGTTGTATAGTATTGATCCTACTGCCTCTTTTCCAAACTTTTCACTTCTGTGTTTTCAAGATTAATTGTGGAAAATTACTGACCACCATTCAAAAAATGTCTGTGGCACTTTACTCTTATTGCAATAGTATCTAGGCTTTAGCTTTAGAAGCAGCCTCTAATATTCTATTTTCCTGCTTTTCATGTCCTTTTCTGCATTGCCGACCAGCAAGTCTTTACCGATGGATCTCCACACTCACCTTTTCTTATCTCAACCCTGCTCAGTGGATTGAAGTTCTATCTAAAGTATTCTTCACTTGGTCACAGTGCTTTTGAATTCATTTTGATTCCTTTTTGTTTTCCCCAGAGTTTCAAAGCCTCTTCTTACATACTCCATCTGTGCTTGCACGCTGACCACTTTTTCTATCAAAACCGTTAACTCATCAATCATAGGTATTGTAAACGTGCTGATCTCCAAGTCTGTCATAGCCGGGTGTGATGACAGCTGTCCTTGTTTGGCTTCTGTTTTTCTCATCTTGCAATTTCATGTCAAAAGCTGATGTGTTGTATCAAGCAACAGGATCTGAGATAAACAAATCTTAGTTTGAAACTTTGTGTTAATACCATTATGAGATGTGCTGTATTTTCTGTTTGCCATAACATAAGGGCTGAAGACTTTGACATATCTGATATCCTTCTGTTTTGATTTCGTTTCCTCTTTTTACGTTAGCCTTTTCTAGGTACTCTTGCTCGGCTCTCCTGAATGCGCTTCATTACTGTACTGAAGTGTCATTGGGGTGATAAAATATAGAAAGTAGAGGGGACAGTGTGTAACTTAATTGAATCTCTGTTTTCTCTTGAGGCTGTGTCTCAGAGACAGGACCTTGACAATTGTTTATACCTGTCTGTTTCCTACTCCCTTTCCCAAATGCAAGGCTTTGCAACATTTTAAGGCTACCTCCTGACTCCTTGCCAGTTGAATCTGCACTTGTTTTTTGCTTATTTACTTGCTGGTTTTTCCCTTGGCTGAACAGGAATTCTGGACGGGGCTGAGAGGAAACAAATATCCTTCCCTCTAAGAGAAGTTGTAGCAAAATCCATTTCCCTAGAGAATAGCCTGTGTTGTGAAGAAGGCTCCGAGTGCGTTTCATAATAATTACCTTTCCTCCCCACCACAATAGAAGCAGAAGTGTGTTTTGCTGATTCTTCCTGGAAAGAAAGCTTATGCAAATATGGACGAATCCCCAGACTCCATTCCCAGGATTTTACCACAATAGCTCAGCCTTCAGCAGCTAATCACATCTGTCTGTCTCCTCAGTGTGCCCACACTGTGGCTTCAGGTGCACATTGGGGTATCTCACATGTCCCTCTGCATAGGGAGTTCACGAGGGGTCTAGGATGGCTGAAGACAAGAGATCATTTCTTCTTGGAAGCATCATGGCCTCTGGAACCTTTTGCACTGGAGATCAAGCTGTGCTCACAGCTACTCATTCTGGCTTTAAAAACCAGAACTGTGGATGGAGAAGCTGGAGCTCCCAATGATGCTTTTCCACTGGGTGTCTGGAGTGCATGACGTCACCACTCACACTAGGACAGCTAGCTTCCAACACTTCCTTGGCATTCTTTCTGTGGAGACCCTCATTGTCCTCCTCATAGACAGGTCTGCCTGTAAACCAACAAACAGCTCAGTGCCTTGTAGTCCATCTTGAGAACGTCAAAAGTCCAGTTGAACTGAAGCCTGAGAATTAGTTAGAAAAAAATTCAACATTACCAAGAAGTTACTAAATATGGTTGGGTCACGCTTGTTGGGCAAGAAGCCTTTTTCAATGTTACTATATTGGATTCAAAGCCCCTGTGATTTCTCCCCTCCCCAGTTTCCCTTCATAAAACAGGGCCCATCACCAGTCGCCCATGGACGGGACGGAGGGCTCACCATGTTTCTCATGGAGCCACACAGCTGACCGTTGCTGAGGATCAGGAGGTGTTAGAGGACATTCTCCTTTGTGATACAGCGCTCTTACATTGCTCATCCCCCTGGAGGTAACCAACAACCACGGTCCCAATTAATCCCAAAGAACCCTACTAGTTAATCACTTAGTTCACCATGCTGTACCTGGGTGCACTGGCTCTTGGTTTTGGTTGTTGGGCCCCATCTGGGTGAGCACAGGTCTGTTCACGTCTTCCCAAGCAAAGTTAATGTAGCAGAACAAGGTTTTAAGCCTTGATGTCAGCAAATCCTCTCTTCTGTTATTGCAAAGGAACGGGGGGTACTTTCTGTGAATTTTCTGACCACTGTTTCTGGTTGCCACTAATGCCAATGAAAGGCCCATATCCTTAGATTTCATAGTTCATGCAGCCAAGAGATGGGTATTGAATTTATCTCACTGTTTATCCTTTTTTCAAGTGCCTGGAGTAGATCAATGAAAATAGTAGGCACATATATATTGTTGTCTGTTACCACCGTTGACTCACATAAATCAGATGCTCTCAGGGATAGACTTGGTGCTCAAAGCTAGGTGCAATACTGCTTACTTGTTGGTAGTTCTCAGTGGTGGACTAGGTACTTAAAGTTCAGTGAACTTACCCTTGGCTCTTCATACATGGTTGTCATCAAAGTATAGGGCTGTAGACCCTCAGCTGATAAGAGCTGCTGCATTTCCTTTTTAAAACACTTATATTCAGGCAAATACGTGTATGAATAAATCCTTTCTGACTTGCTGTCTTTTATGCTAATTGTTTCGTTATAAGAGATGCTATCGAATTTGAAAGTACAAGAATATAAATGTTCTAGTGGTAAACTGGGGGGTGATGGATAAATTGGTGATAGATGATAGGTAGATTATAGGTGATAGATTAGAGTGGGTAGAAATATAGGTAGTTAATAGTTGACAGATGGTAGATAAATTATAGATGAATAGATGGTACATAGTGACTAGTAACAGATAACATGGATAACAGAGATAATAGATAGCAATTATATGTTAAATAAAGATTAATAGAACTAGATTGAAACTTATAGTTAAACAAATAGCAGATAGGTAGATGATATATGGAGGGATGATTGATGATGATAGAAAATTGATGGATAACAGATAACATACATGATTGATATATATAGATCAAGAATACATAAGTGATATACATAGATAACTGATTGATGACAGATCATACATATATGAATGATAGATATAGACACATAATGATAGTAATACACTTATACATTGATTGGCGGCATATAGATAATTGATAGAAGACAGATCAATTATCTATATATTACCAATAGATGATAGAAAAGATATTATTGTACATAGATGATATGTAATAGATTTCCATATATCAATAGATGATAGATTATTACAGATAATAGATAAATAGATGATAGACAGATATTGATATGTTATTTCATGATAGAAATCAAAAGTGAATCTGAAATTAAAAATTAGGTATTGATTCAGACTTTTAAATGTGGAAATATGAAAATTGGAAGTCTCTCAAGGAAAGGAGGCAGGAAGAGAACATTCTAAAGGAACAGAAAGCAATGGAGTGTGGCAGAATCACCCTACCATGTGGGTGCAAGTACAGCCACAACCCTGGAGCTGAGCAAGTGCTGCAGTTAAACATGCATAGCCCCAAACACACAAGGTGACACTGGATTTGTAGATGCTTTTAAAAATGCAAAGTATGCATTGTCTGGATTTGGACTTAGAATGCCGGGTGTGGAAAGAACTCACCTAACATTGCTTATGATCCTACACACATGTCAAATTCCGTGACCTCTGGATCTTTCATGTTGGCCGGTTACACTTAACAAATGTTTTTCTAACTCACATTGAAATCTTATAAAAATCCTAAATTGCTAACAGTTTCCCTGAGTGCAACTTGCATATTGTGAAGCAACCTTTTTTTGTTGTTGTTTTCATTGGAAGACAAGGCTCAGGATGAATTTTGTTTCATGGAAACATTTACCTCTGGTGGTGTATGAGGCTGAAAGTTAGAGATATGAAAGGAGGAGAAAGCTCAACTGTGGGTGAGGAGCCCACGGTACTGGGGCCTCTTGAAATGATAGTACGCCTGCTTCTGCTCGCTGTTTCTGCTTTCCACTATATTGGCTGCTATGGGGAGGAAGATTGCCCGTCGAGTGGTACCAGCAACTTGCTTAGCTGAGCGTAGATGGAGTGTGGGCCTGCTGGGTACTTATAATTGCAACTTGGAGATAAAGACAGATGGGTTTCAGGCAGACAGATTGGAACATGCTACATGTGCTGATTACCTGCTATTTGGTGCAAAATATTCATCGAGGGAAAATGTTCTTAGAAATGAAAAATTTTAATTCACTTTGTTTTATCAAGAAAGAACTATGCAACTGATAACGGTTGTGTAACAGAAAGAATCCCCAAACATTTCTTATTTTGTTGTCTATTTTTTTGCCTGAAGTGGTATGCATGTGTATACATAGGCATAGTTACATTCATATGTAGTGTGCTTATGTATGTGTGTAACAATTGCAGCAAGATAAACACTGCATGGTCTCACTTAAATGTAGACTGTAAATGCAGGAGAGTGGAAGGGCGGTTTCCAGGCACGTAGGGGTGAGGGACATATGAGATGATGGTCAAAGTGTATCAAGTTCTAGTCATACCACAAGAGGTTGAGAAGTCCAATATATGTATCTGTCAGTGTGGACAGTATTTTGTTTCATTTCCTGTTGTGAAAACTCACACATCTGGACATCAGGTAAAATATGACCAGACAATGATTGAAGAGGAAGATGTCAGTTGCTTGGAGATGGAAGCACTACATGATTTACAGTTGAGAATATGGTACTGTCTGTTTCAAATTTGTTGAGTATAGATGCTATACTTTCCAACACACACACATGCACATGCAAACACACACATGAACTCACACGTGCATGTATGAACACACACACATGAACTCACATGCACAAACTCGCAGAAGGCACACACTTGCACATGCACACACATATGCATGGACACATATATGCACATGCACACATATCCAAATTTGCACATATATACTCATGCATATACATGTATACTCACATACATATAAACTTACATGTAACACATAACAGCTCACAAAGGTAATTCTATAAGGAGATAAGTTAACTAGCCCAACTAATCAGCCCTTTATGTGTTTGAATAATGAGCTATATCTCTGTATATCTCAAATATATTTAATGTCTGTTAAAATCTGTAAGAAAAAGCAATGTATCAATCCTTTCAATTTATCTATTTATGTGAAAAGAGAAAAGACACCTTCAATACCATCTAGATCTGATAAGTCCAAGTTCTATTTTTTTAGATTATCTATCTATCTATCTATCTATCTATCTATCTATCTATCTATCTATCTATCTGGTTAGAAAGGCCAGAAGGGGAATACTGACTACACCCAAGTGCGAGAACTTTGCCTTTGTGGTCCTAATAATCTAAAAAAAAACTAAATTTGACCACATTCCCAGTATACCTACCTTTCTTTGTGCTACATAGTCAGTGAACACAGTGTTGGTTTTTTAAATAGACAATCTCTTCCAAGTGACTATGAATTTTGGCCACCTTTATCTTAGCAGGCTATGGCCCTAAACTTTTTTTTTTTTTGACTCTTCTCTGATGGATGTCTAGGAGAAAGGTCTCGGGGCACACCTGAGAAGGATTCTCTAAATTAAGGGTGACCTCTAGACATGCCTCCGAGGGGTGGTCTTGATGCCACCATTTCTTGGGCTTGGAATCCTGAAATGTATAAAATGCTGAAAGCAAGCTGAGCACTGATCAGATGATTGGCTGTGGATGTGTCGTGACCAGATGCTTCACGCTGTGGGCCTTAGAGATGTCTCAATGATGGACTGTAACCTGGATCTCTGGGACAAAGTGAAACTTTTCTCCTTTACTTTGTTTCTGCTGGATATTTCATTGCAATGACAGGAAAGAACACTAGGCCTTGTACACACTGACCCAAAAAGACATAGCTGACTGAGCTGAGCGCCAGACTGAGCTAAACAAAGTCTCGCTAGTAAGATGTCCTACAGCACCCAGAGCTCACTTGTGGGAAGTGTCAGGATTTCGCTAGTGACCCTCATAATGTCTTCTTTCATGTCAAGATGAACAGACTTAATGCTGAATATACATAACCCAAATCTTAACGGGAGGATGATGCATGCTGCTTATGAGTCTCCTCTGCAGGCTGTTGAGTTTCTCGGCTTGGTAGGATGCAGACAAGCTCAGAACACAAAACAACATTTGGCAGCTCCCAGATAAGAATCCTTAAGCATTGCGCAAGTGTTTGGAATATTAAAGAGTGGAATTAAGCGATGAACAGTGACTAAAGATCAAGGTGTGGGCTGCTCTCTAGATGGAAGCCCCTGTGTCATTTCAAAGAGGGCAATTGATGAGTAAACACATTTTCAGGAAAGAGCAAAAGCAGCCCCCAAACCATCACTGTCTTTATAGCCAGAATCCAGAGAAGCTGTGAACATCTGCCACCCCTTCTTGTTGATGCAACCAGACCACCACACAGGGTGGTGCATGGTCTGGGAAGGGCAAGAGGCTTTATTACCTTCTTTCCCTCATCCTGACAAAACACCCAACTGAAGTAATAAGAGAGGAAGGGTTTATTTTGTCTGTCAGTGTCCGGTAGAGAAAGTGTGGGTGCATGCAGATCCATGGTAGGGGTCTGCAGCTGTGACTCCAGCTGTCACCTCCACAGAGCAGGAAGCAGATACCCCAGACAGGATGCAAGAACGTGAGGTATCTGGCCTAAGCCAGTAACACACTCCCTCCAGCCAGGGCCAACTTCCTAAAAATTCCATAAGAACCTTCTGGAAGAGTGCCAGACGCTGGGGATGAGTCTGTGTGGGACATTTCGCTCTCAAGTAGCAGCAAGAGACAGTCGGCCGCTGGAGAAGAAAGAGAAGAAAACACGCAGCAGGTGAGGTCCCTTGGCCCTTCCACATCCTTGTTCCTGCAAAGCCTTCCTGGAAGCCATTTATGGTTCCGGCAACATTATGAGATACACCTTCTTTATGTCTGCAGGAAAGCGAGTTACAGTTCAGTCCCTATTAATAAGATGGACTATGGAAATCCATTTTCTATATATTGATTTATTTTTAAGAAGATATGGCAAGTAGTGAGCATCTCTTCACATTTGATATCAGTCTTATTTTAAGCTTCTGTTTGAGAGCCAATCAAAGGCAAGTGTTAACTGCAGGATAAGTTAAGTGTAATTGATCAGTCTTTGAGCTAAATCTGTGTACGGCAATAAAATTTTGGCATTGCAGCAAATGTATTCCTACTTCCATCCGGGTGAGCTAAACTTTCCTTGAAACATTAAGATCACCATTTTAATAAAGGAAAATATACTTCTACACACAGACATTATGATTTTTTTATAATCTAATTCCTTTAAGATCCATCTGAAAATCTTGTGCAAATGAGAGAAGGTTAAATCTTTTGCTTGGTTTCACCTTGGCTAACCCATGTTCGCAGTGTGGTAGGGAGTGGGTTCTGTGTGAATCTGGAAATCCAATTCCTTACTCAGAATGTTGTGAATGATGTCCATCTCGGGATCCTTGAACGTCATCAAATTCACTCTATTCTCAGTGGAGAGAAACTAGTTTCCTAGCACGGGTGAAACCATCACATGAAATCATGCCTGCAATCCCAACCCTTGGAAATTGGATGCAGGAGGATTCCCTGAAGTCTGAGTCCAGTCTGGTCTATGGCCCAGTGGATAAAGTGCTTGCCACATATGTTTGAGGAATTCAGACCCCCAGAGCCCTCATGAAGTCAGATGTGGTAACTTTTATCTGTAAGTCCTGTGATGCTCTCACTGAATACACGGTGATGAGAGAATCTCCAGAAGCTTCTGAGCCAGCTGACCGTTATACATACTGCACCATATAGAACAAAGATCAAGAGATCCTGCCTCAAAATCAAGTGGAAAGCGGCGACTGACACCTGAACATGCTTCCTGATTACAACACTCATGCCCTGCATTCACACACATAAACATGCACTCACTGTATACTTGTACACAGATTAACACATCACGATTAGGAGCAGGGAAATACAATCCTCCATGAAAATGAGGTGTGGGTGAACATTCTTAGCACTAACTTTATACGCTCAGCTTTAATTGCCGTGCAAGCCTTCCAAGGGAGTCCTTGTTTTACTCATAACTGCTTTGTGAGTTAATTTTAAAAACATACTTTCAAAAGAACGAATACAAATATCCAGTATGAATGGATATGCTGCTCCCAAAGTTACAGGTTATAAAACAAAATCCCAGTGCCAACTGCACAATATCTCCCTATAAGGATTTGATTAGGGAGACCCCAGAGGACCTCCAAAGAACACAGGCAATTGTCTTGTCCATGATCCTGGAGATAAATACCCGTCTGTTTTCATGCAAGCAACCTGCTCAGTAGTCACAAACAAACAAGCTGAAAGCAGAAAAGGAGATGGAAGAGAAGGGGTTCAGTGGGATAGGGAAAGAAGAGAACGGGTATTAGTGAAGATGACCCAAGCAGATTATATACCTGAATGACAGTGTCCAAGATGAATAAATAAAATTTAATAAAGCACTTTGGAATGATCCAAACACATGTATTTTGTATATGGTAAAATAACATCTGGAATTTTCAAGCTGTAAGAGAGAAATATAAGTTACTAATCACATGAATTTTTTGATGGTATAATTGATTGAGCTGGTCTTCTTGGGAAAAAAGAAGCATGCTTCAATATTTTCACCAGCACAGTAGTGAGAAACCATTTGTTATTATTTGCACGTCACTACCAAATGTTAAACTAATTTGCATTTGGTGAAGAGAAGAGACTTACAGAAGTTCTGCTAGCATTCTCTCCTAGATAAATTACATATTCATTCCAGTATCTTCTGGAATTGAAAAAAAAAACCCTGACCTATTATATACTATGATGTGCTCCTTCCTGTGTCAAAAGAAATATGTGATTAGAGCCCTAAGAACCAAGGTGTCCTTAATTTTAACATCTAGTTTGCATACTTTAAAAATAATTAGAGTATAACACAAGAACGGGAGTCTGCAGCCATTCAAAATAGAATGAGATAAAATAAATGGCCATAATTTCTATGAAGATAATGGAGGTCTGTTCTTTAATTAAGTCAAATCCGAGAGTTACTGATAATGTTACAATTTTTATGCAGAGAGAATCAGGTCATCCCTTTCTGACTTCAGACAAAATTTTCCTAGTTTCAGTTATTAGAGGGAATTAAATAATGTGTCAAGATATAGCATTTTAGTCAGTCTACAAATAAGAAATCATTTTCCCCCAATTTCAACCATTTTTGCACAAAGCTCACCAGCAGTCACCGGGTGAGATTTAAAGGAAGCAGTTCACCTAAACTTTGATCAATATGTATTCAGAGCATGAATGTGAGATGGTAATACCTGGACTAAGTTCTTTAAATAAAGATGGTAACGTCCCTAAAATGATTGTCTAGTCTGTATCCTCTTATAGCTTGCAATATGACATTTATAGTATATTATTGACATGTGTTTATATGTTTATACTTCTGAATATTAGCATAGTTTATTTATAGAGTGTCATTAACATTCCATAAAAAACTGATTTTATAGGAACCGGAGAGATGGCTCAGGGGTTAAAGTCTTTGCCTCTGAAGCAATAGGATCCCAGATCTCACGAGAAAATGCCAGGCAGTGGTCTGTGCTCCCAGCCCTGGAAGGTGGAGCCTAGGAAAACCCAGAACAAAGCAAAAAAGGAGGTAGAGCAATCGAGGGTGACTCCCAAAGTCACCCTTGGGCCTCTACAGGCACACACAGTGCCCTCTTCTACACACACACACACACCTATGCATACCCACTCATACATACATAGACAAAAAATGATTTTGCATCTATTTATTTACACAAGAATTTTTAAATGAGCCTTTTAATTTCACAAAAGTTGGATATTTATTTTGGTCTTCCTGTTGTTGAAAACTTGAGATGAAAGTGAAGGTTGTTTTTAGAAACGAGATATCAAAACGTGGAGATTCAGGTGCAGAGACAGCTGTCCTATGTGCGGAGGGCCATTCAGTACCCAGACTCATCCTCTGCCTGATGTTTGCTGTTTCCCTTTCTTTTCATTTCCAAACTGGCCTTGGTGTCTGCGTCTGAGGCCTGTGGGTGCCTCTGTTTGAATTGTGAGTCTCACACTGAGCCTGCAGAACATCTCCTTCCTGCCATTCATTTCCCCACATTTCTGGGCTCTTTTACCTTGAATCTGTTTGCTGGATGCTTTTGGTAATGAATCCGCCTAGACCCTTTTGCTGTGGAACACACCTCCTGGTTTGCTGAGGGTTTCCGTTCTCCATCTTTGAAGCTCAGTTCTTTGGGATTCAAGAGAAGCAGAGCCACTCGGAGACTCCTCTGTCAGAGATAAAGGATAAACACCCCCCCCCAGACCTTTGTGGGGGAGTCTGTGCTGGAGCCAGGAGGCAGACGACAGAGGGAAAAGAAAGAACCAAAATGGAGACACTAAAATAATTACATATCTGTCAATTCCTTTCTTCCCCGTTCAGCACTTACCTATTTTTTCCCCATGAAAGGTTCATTTAAAACTGTCTTCTTCCAGCCATATGAACAAATAACCCACGATGCATTCAATAGTATAATACAAATCCAGAATGTTTTCAAATTTCCCTCTTTTGTGGACTTGCCAGATTGATGGCTCTACAATTAAAGATAACAAAGAAGCAGGGAATTAATAAGTATCAGATGCGGGGGCCTCATCAGACGCATGGGGCGGAGACTAGAGGGAGAAGGGAAATCAAGGGGTGTACATCATATAATCTTATTTGCAGACTGGAAAGAGCCATCCGGGTTTCACACAACCAGTTATTTGCTTAGAGTTTATTCACTTAGACTTCCAGATTTGATGTAAATTGTACTAGGTTTAGGAACTCTCCTCAGGGACCCCCAAACTGGAAATAACTTGATCCAATGCTTCGCACGTGCATTGATTTGTGGCCTCCTCAGCTAAGGGGTCTCTAGGACAGCATTGGATAAACCCGCTGACATTTGCGCTGAGGGCTCGGGACTGCGCAACAAGAGACTTAAACGGTCAGCAGAAACACGGGATCTTCATTCCAAGGAACTCCCTGGCTCTCCCAGTTGCCACTTGTCCTCTCTCCTTCCTCTGGGTCGGCTTCTGTAGAAGTCCTCCTGCTTGCATTGGTTTAGGGTTCACAATATAGGGTCTCATGCAGCTCAGAATGACCTCAAAGCTCGCTACAGCACCTAGAATGAACTTGTTGGTATCCCCTGGCTGCCAGAGTATAGCTCTAAGAAAATGGGTGTATGCTGTTTCACAGCAGGATTTGACGGAGCATTCTTTGAAATGGAGCATTCCTGAAATGTCTCATGGAGAAAGGACTTAAGTTTTACATCTTTTTTTATTTTTCTCCCACATTTTATTTTTTTTCTAATCATACAAGCCCAATAGGTACCCCTGTTCTCTCCCTCCTTCCTCCCCTCCCCAGTTGTCCCCCATTGCAAGTCTTACATATTTTTACAGTATGCACTGCATTTCACATCACTGTGATCTGCTTACTATGCTTATATTTATCTGCTGTCTTATTGTCATAGATGCTTCTGAAGTGTCTGTGGCGTATGTTTATTGGCTGCTTCCAAGTCGATGCACACTTTTGCTCTTCCTTCCATTGTGCCAGTGAATCGATGTTGTTTGTAACATAAGATGTCATTTAGATATTTATTTAGTCATTGGCTAAATATTGGAAATCACTTTCTGAAGATAAAATACAGTCTGTAGATGTTCAACAAACAGCTTGAGGGAAGCGAATATGAAAGCGGGGGTATTTATTAGAATGACAGAGATTTAGTAAAGAAGAGACGCAACTGTGAATTAATAGTACATGGTCAGTTTGGGATTTTCGGTATGGAACAGAGCAGGGAGATAAGATACAGAAACCATTAGTGTTGTTTGGAGTGAATAGGAAACACGACAGAAAAAAATTAGCCTGGAATTCCACAAGACAGATGCTCCAAGAACAAGGAAAGATGAACAATGGTCTTTGTTGTCCACAGTGGAAAAGGTTCTACTAGATGTAGAGAGTATTCTCCCCTTGCACATTGTCTTATTATTACTTATCTCCTGTTTTTTCCTGTGTTTCCGTTTTTCATGTAAACTATTGCCTGGAGCTTTGGGGAGATAACAGATACTGAAAACGAATGAATAATCAATGAGCAGGTTCATGCTAAAGAGGTCAGTAGCAACTTTGCTATGTTCTCTGGCCTGGAGAAATTATGAGACAAAATGATATTGCAGGCGATCTTTCTGGACGCCACACAAGTCTCTGGTGAATAAGCAAATCAATTGAGCTCCATTGACAGTGGGAAAGCTAAAGTAAGTCTCAAGACAGTGTTATTGACTTGTTATGGATCTGTAACCTAGTCTTCATTAAAGAGTAATAAATTTAGCATCAAAATGTTCCCTTCATATAGGTAATCCAAATGAACCAAGTTTCGCGATCATTTCAGGCACACCTTTACACCTGAAAGCTCCAGCACACATGGGCACCTGCACCACACAGCATATGTGAACATCCACACACCATAACACACATCCACACATTCACTGCAAACCTGTTAGTTGAGTTCCCAAGCACGACATCTTTATTGCTTATATCATGTCTTTTGAAAACAAGTTCTTTTTATTCCAGCCTAAAATACCTCTAGTATACATGATCGATTTCCTTCCTGTTTATCAGTTTCTCATTTGCAGTCTGGCCCAACCCACACCTTATATTACTTTAGTTCATTTTCAAGAAAGAATCTTTGGTCCTTTTCCAGTTTTAACTTGGGACCACCCTGCTTGTTTGCTTTCTGGTTTCTCTGATAGTTATCCACCCGAGGCTCCACTCCAAGTGTCTACTTGATTCTCTGTCTACATAGTTTTTTGGAGGCAAGGGGGGAATACTTACTTAAAAAATGTACCACTGCCTTTTATTATTGTCTTAAATTGTCTCCAGTACTCAATTTGGCTCTTACTGGCTTTCAAATGTATGTTTATTTATTTGTGATCATTCTTGGGTCCTCTATTTTTTCTGTAATTTAGTAGCATATTTATCAAATTGGCTTTGTTTATGATCTTCCCTCCAAAAGACATCGCAAACCTCATCGCAAACCGAGCGATGAGGTCTCAATAAGTTATTGCAATTCACAAAAACACACTTTAGAAGCAATGAGTAAGAATTAGTCATTGGCCACTACTTCTTCTCCCTCAAGATCTGTCTGTGAGCCCACACAAAAGCTAATTGGAAGTGACACAATATTAATACCAATACATACAAAATGAATTACCAGGATTTAATAGAAACAAATCATGATTTTAAATGGCTAGGGGCTGTTTGCTTGCTATGTGGCAAGTTTACATAATGGAAACTAATGTAGCTGGCACATTTTATTAATTCTTTCAGCTGTGTGCAGAAAGTGACTTTGAGTCAGCCTATTGTAGAAATTAATTTTTCATAAACCCAGATGGAAAACCGATATGCACTCAAACCACAAATTTGTAGACAGATATGAGAGTGTTCTAGGTTTCTATTAATCAACTAATTGAACGGAAGGAGAATACTCCAAGAAGTTGCTTAATGATATTGGTTAAAGGAGAAGTAATGAAAGCCAGTGAGCAATAGCATTAACAGGCAGGTACCCACACCTGATGTGGCTGATATCACTCATAGATATTATTATTCATAATGACAGCACCAAGTCATTATGCTGCCACAGACTGTGGGTCATGCATTTCCTCTCAAAGATATTGTGCATATGCCTCTTGTATTCAACTCTTTCACCATTTTTGTATTTTGATTTACTATGTCCAGTTAGGGCTAGAGAGATGACTCAGGGGTTAAGCCTTTGTCTTGCAAGCAGAAGGACCTGAGTTCAGATCCCAGATTCCATGTAAAAGTACAGGGTGCAAAAGGCACCTGGAAGGTGGAGCTTGAGAAACCGCAGTGCAAAGCAATAAGGAAACAGAGCAATCCAGGGTGATTCCTGAAGTCACCCTTGGGCCTCCACAGGTACACACATACAATGTCTTTTTCTATATATAAACATACACCACACACATACAGCCAATACACACAGACTCACAAAAAAGCTCAGCTAATGTTTAACACATTTTATTTAGAAACTGGGCACAAAATGTGCACCTGTTTAAATGCACCCATTTAAATGTACCTATTTAAACTCTGAAAAGGACATAGGAAGGATCATTTTAATCCATTGGGCAGATATAGAGTTTAGTCACATGATTTCAAGGGTTTCCACCACCAGCCCAAGTTCATCTTTGAATTTCAGAATGGTCACTTTCCTATAGATAGGAAGCCTTTTGAAAAAGAAAAAAAAAAAACAACCTTTCAAATCATAAAGCTCCGCTTGATTTCTTTCTTTGCAGAGGTATTAAAACTAAAAGTTTACCCCAATAAATTTTAGAGATAAGGCTACAAAAATCCAACGAGGTGAAAATGGACTTGTAAAAATGATTTACTCCTGCTAATCACAGGAGAACTTCCCCTGTTGCTACGCTGCTTTTCCCAGGTCTCAATTCAGTTATATTTACTCTTTTAAGACACATAAAACTCCTTCAGATCTTTATGAGTCTTTTTTAAAAACACATTAATGCTTTATGGGTGATAGAAATGGTTAATTTTTGCACGTTACTAGGGCTTTTGGAAATCATATTTTATGATGCACCACAAGGTGCGAACCCTGAGATCAGGTGTATGATACCTGGCATTAGACGGCTTTTTCACCTTTCCTCTCCAGATGCCTCAGTGTGGAGTGAGGCTGTTGGAGATGTCAGAGATCATGTCTTCATTTCTGTCACTCCTTCCTTTCTGCTTATTCCTGGTTTTATGTTTGCCAGTGAGTTGTATGATGGTTGCAGTTTCAAATATGAAGCAATTCAAGATGTAGGAAAACTGCAGAATGAAACACTGTGATAAAAATTGTGCAGCAACATCTTTTGCAATTCATTTTGTGTTGGGTATATGCATGTGTACATGACTGTTTACATGTGAGTGGGTGCCTACGTGTACAGGCACGCATATGTGTATGTGCACATGTATATATGTGTATGTGAAGGCCTGAAGTTGATGTAGGGAATCATTCTGAATCTCCCTTCTTTCTTATGTTCTTCCCGACTGGGTTTACAATCTAGCCCGAAGCTCACTGATATTGCTAACCCTAGCTAATTTTCTTTGGGGATTCCCAGTCTCCATCTTTTAGAGGTTGGGTTACAACAGATTTCCCTACCTTCCCTACCTAGAATCTGGGATCTGAACTCCAGATAAAACAAACATTAACCACTGAACCATCTCCTCAGTTCAGAATGTAGGTGAATACATTTTTGTTCCAAGTACAAACATCAAACCAGCTGCTTTTGAATAAATGTGTAAACACAGCTAAAAATATGAAACAAGGAAAACTGAAACAAAATACAATGAAATAAACAGCGAAAGTAGTTCATTGTCAAAGGATCTTTCAGTTTATTTCAAGACAAAGTTGAGGGCAATGTGAATGTAAATCTCCTGCCTTCTGTCTTGTCCAGGGCTGCTTCTTGGGGCCGACAAGCCCCCCTGAGTTCAAGTGGGCACACTTGCATCACAGTCTCCAGCTTTCTTTCCTTTCCAGAGAGCCGCCCTTCCCTAATCCTTGCGCAGTCTTCTCTTCACAATTGCAATGTTTGTGTCGGTTTTTATTTGTTTTTGTCGAAGGTATTTTGTCCTGGCAGACATTTTCAAATGCTGGTGAGGCTGCCTGAACCCAGCAAGAGAGCAGTCTGATGCTGCAGGTTTCCAAGCACTTGTTTAAAAGGGGCTAAGACCCATGAAGACCTGGACCACAAGTGGGTGAATGATCCCCACACAGAGAGGAAGAAGTAGGTGAAGTACCTCCCTGAGCCCTCCCAGAGGGTTTGGAGTTAGATGAAAACCCACCCAGGTGACCAAGGAAAGTCACTTTGTGATCGGTCACAAGCAGCTCCATATGCTGCCAAAAGCAGAGAAGAAAGAAGTCGCCATGTCTGAATTTACTTTCAATGCTCTTGTTGGAAGCTGGATTCCTCTCTAAGCTCGTTTGACTACCTATGATACAGACTCTATTCTAAACCAACCAGAACTGTATGTTGTAGGGCAGAGCTAGAACCGCATGATATTTCATATCACTGTGGAGCTTTAATACCATCCTCTCATATTGTTAGTTCATTGGAACAAGCACAGCCCTAAGAGTAAAAAGTACTAGAATTTCACCTGAACTCTGTTGCAAGCCACAATGCCCACATTGGCATCGCTTGGATCTCAGCTCTCTGAAGTTCAATTTGATTTTGATGGTCTCTGTATAAAGTTAAGCTTCCTGATTCTGTGACTATCATCAGAGATAAATTTTTGTTAGAAATCCTGCTAGATAGCCTCAGAGCTGACAGTGACCTCAAAAGTCATTCTGGTGTTGAATCAGAGTAAAAGAGAGGTCCCCTTGCCCAAGAAAGACTTCTATACTTTGTGAAGAGACAGAAATGCTGGCATTGAGAGCAAGGACCAGTGTTGTGAACCCAAAATCAAGGAGACAATCCACCGGGTGCACTCATAAGGGCTTAACTTGCATTTCTACTAGCTGATGGAAAGAGATATTTCACCCCTTAGTATCCATTCGTCATGTCATCTCCTGCAGATATCATTTCTCTTTTCTTAAATTCTATTACAATTTTATCTTTCCACCCATACAATAAAGGTTAAATAATGGTTATATATTGCAATATGTATCCTCAAAATAAAAAAGTACTCAAATAGTATCACATGCATTCATTTGAGAGATACATATGGCCAAAACCTAAACAGTTGCAAATAATTACTATTTTAACTTTACACTTGCATTATAGAAATGTATATCATTTCATATACAGTTATCATTTCTTGGACAATAGCATCTTTCTGTTCCATGAAATGACTGTCTCTATCCAAGTTTGCAATATTTTTTTCTTCTTAGGTAATGATTGCAAATTTTATTATTTTAGCTTTTATATTTTATCTTCAAACCAGTTAGAAATGATTAGTATATGTATGGAGTAGGTCAGATCCAAGATTTTCTTGTTTTGATTTTTTATATAAACTATTTTTCAGCATGCTGGGGACTGAAATCCTGGTACAAACTAGACAAACTGGTCTACACCCATGCATAGCTACACCCAGACAAGGCTACACCCACACAAGGCTACACCCATGCAAGGCTACACCCATGCAAGGCTACACCCACGCAAGACTATACTCACGCAATGCTTGTTTGGAATTTTATTTAATTCTTTTATTTTGGTATGTTTAAAAATTTTGAACATTAAAATAGGGTACATTATTTTAAATATTTTATTTATTTCGTGTGTGTGTGTGTGTGTGTGTGTGTGTGTGTGTGTGTGTGTGTGTGTCAGAAGGCACTGTGTGTCCCTGTGGAGGACCAAGAGTGACTTCAGGAATCATCCTGGATTGTTTCTATCTAAATAGGATATATTTTTATTTACAATGTCATAGTATATATAATACATATATTTTTTAAGTTTTTTAAAGTTTTTTTTATTTATTTTTCTGCTCATACAAACGTAATAGGTACCCCTGTCTCCTCCCTCCCTCCCCCCCTTCCTGGACCTCCCTGTTCCCTTTCCCCTTTTCCCCTTCCTTTCCCCCCCTCCCTCCTTTTCTCCCAGCGCCCTCTCCCCCCATCTCTGAAGGATCCTTTAATGTGTATATCAAATTTTCCTCTGGGTCCTCCTCTCTGATTAGGTGTAAGGACTCAGTGGCATTTCCTAGAACTCTTTCTTGTGTTCCCCTTAAGTATAGGAACACTACTGTGACTGTTAATCCCTTGCTTCTAAGGATCCTAGTGCCTTTAGTCCATGCTAGACTTTGAGGGGTCAATGATATGTTGGTCATTGCGCAGATCATGCAGAGTCCTGTTACAGTTGCTTTGGCCCTAACTTGTGTGGAGTATCTTGCATATCATGACTCCTCCCATCCTTGTGCTCTTACAATTTTACCACCCCCTCTTCCGCAAATTTCCCTGAGCTTCAGGATGGGGAGAGATTAGGCAGGCCTGATTCCAGGTAGTTGATATAGAGTCTCTGATGTTCTGAATTATGGTTTGTTGATTTTTTTTTTTCAGTTTTGCTGCTCCTGCGATGCCCTTGGCTCCATCCTGATGGGTATTGGATGTCACCCCTTGGCCAGAGATAAAAAGCTGTTAAAATAGAGTCTTATTATAAGAATAGATTCAAAGGTAGATGGAATAAGAGTAGAAGACTAAGGTGAGGGGTATATATAATATATTGTAAATATTCTAGTTAATATGTATAGTAGATATTTGGAATTATTTTAGGCTATCTGCAATGTGCATGCGAATCCCTTCATAAGATATTCTGCTCCATCTATGCATACAATCTTGAACCAGTGATTCTGTCTAGAAGTTGTTTTGACTTCTGTAATCAAAGAAGTAAGTTCTCTTAGTGTGTGCTAATTGATACTATCTTGGATTTACTAGTACTGTGATTTCCCAATCAGTTTTAGAACCTGCTGGACAATTTATACCAAGCAATGGACCACACAAGCAATAGCGAAGCATTGCTGGGGCTGCAGATCGGCTACCCTGATCTGATCAGTGCAGCAAGATCCACTCTTGTGACCCAGGAACATGGCACCTCTCTCCTTGTATTCAGAGAAACCTGAATTTGCTCAACAGTGTCTTACAGCTTCATTTGTACATTTGCCATGTGTTTTAAAAATTCTCAAGTAATTGCTATTTAAGGTTATTTCAAACAATCGAATTTTTTATGATCCACTAATAAAAAATGGAAAGATAATTTATTTTTTACTTCCTTCTTATTTCTTGACATCACACTAAATCTGGCAATTGTCTCTTGTGACACTTTTGTCCTATAGCTTCCATAGGGATATATATGTGAAATATGTACCTTCTGAATGAACACAGTTTTCTCCCTGTCACTCTTTCCTTACTGTATCATCCAGTACACCTGCTATCAAGCTCACTAGAAGTGGTGAGGAGCTGATCCAGGCCTTAATGGGAACAATCATCATTCAGCATTGCTCTCAGGAAGTGTAACATTACCATTAGGCTTTGCATACATTATAAGGCCAGTTGCCTTATAATGATCTGATCTAGTGAAAGTTTGGTCACTAACAAGAGTTAATTTTGTCAAGTGGTTTCATTTATCTTGAGATCATCATTAATCTCATCTTTGAGCTTATAATTATGGCAAATTCCAAGTATGCCTGTATCATAAGATCTGCAACTGTTGGTGTGCTTCTGTTTCTCTATTACATAACTAAAGTTGCCTAAGATTTTCATGATATTGACAGTTCTGCTCATGGCTCCTGTGGGTCTACAATGAGCTCTGACCTGTTTCCTTTCTAGTGTTTGAATCATTAAAATCCAGGAGTCCATAAATTTTAGAGATGAGAAGACTTCTGTCCTCTTCTATCTTCCCTAATAAATCTGTGAAAATATATTATGACTCTGTCTTTAAATTTTGAAGAAATTACCTCTGATGTTGGCGTTTCCTTCAGGACAGTATTTTAAAGTACGTATTAAGTGTTCAGCTTTATAATAACACAGGGCTGTTTATAACTTTGAACAACTTTGGGTATTTAGTACCTTAATGACCTTGTCTGTTTCATCTATGCAACAATGTTTTGTTATGAAATTAATTAAAATGGTCCTTCACTAGCCTTAAACACTTTTAGAATTTCAACAGATTGTTTTCACTTGCTTTGTCAATTTCTACAATTGCTGCCTTTTCCTAACCACACATGTGGAAATGACCACATATAGGAATAACCACATACACAGAAATGAGCATCACGCACAGAGAAATGAATGGAAACGAACACAGGTACTGAAATGTCTACATGTACAGAATCGACCATGCGTGCAGAAATGAGCACAGGCATAGAAATGTCCACACATGCAGAAACGAACACATGTATGGAAATGAACACAGGTACTGAAATGACCACATCATGGCAATGACAGCATGTACAGACCCGACCACACATGCAGAAATGACTACGCATATGGAAATGTCCACCTGTGCATAAACAACCACATGTATGGAAACGAGCACAGGTGTTGAAATGACCACACATGTGGACATGACCACATGCACGGGATTGACCACACACAGCGAAATGACCACATGCATTGTGATATTCACGCAGAGATGTAGTTCGGCTCTGCTGACTCTTTTGTGTTTCTACTGTCCATTCCATGCTCCTGTGCCTTTTCCTTTGTGCCTCGTTTGTGCCAATTTGTACTCCTTTTTCTACATTCTTAAGGCAGAAGCTTTGATAATTATTAAGCACCTTCCTTTCTAGAAGTTTCCTTTAGTGCGGTCTCTCCACTTGCTATGACAAGTAACACAGTCATTTACTTTTCAGCTATCAGGATCAGCTAGCACCCTTGGGTGCTAAATTGAGGCCCCTTCTGAGCTTCACAGTGCACGAGTCTAAAGTATCCTACTAACAAAAAAGACCAAGGACTCTCAGATTGCCTCTCAAGAGCAGGAATCTCACTCGTGTGTTCTCCTCACATGGCTTAGTTACCATCTGTAGGCACTTCCACCTGATACAATCACATTTCAAAAAACATGAATGCACAATTCACACCACACAATTAGGTTGGGTATGTTTCAATTTTTGTAAGGTCCAGAATATTGTACAGTTTATAGTTACATTTATCACATGAAGTGTGAGTTTGAAAAAATACACCATTTACTTCAGTATAATGCTAAATATTTAGGGTTGTTTCGAAATAATTTCTCCCTTCAACCCTTCCTGTTCAGAGAATACATTATTTACATTTTAAACTTCTTTAAGTATCTGAGATTTATCACCCCAAACATAGTTTGTGAATATGAAGACTTTCTGCCTGCTTAGTCCTCAGCTGCTGATGAGCAGAGAACTCTGTAAATATCATGTGCATTGATTTAATTGATAAGTTATTCATTTTATTGATTTTCTATTAGTTTCTGCAAACTGAATGTTGACTAACTAAATACAGCCAGAGTGCCTCCGTTGTGTTCATCTTGGTTTAATGCATTTGAAATCCTCTTCTTGGGCACATATCATTTATCACTGTTTTGTCTTCTTGAGGGAAGAGCCTTCTCGCCTCTATTCACACCCCACTCTACACCTCATAATCTGTCTTTATATGTATCAAGGTCTTCTTTTATATATATAATTGCTTTGTCAATTGTGTTGTTCATGCAATGTGCCTGTTAATTATCAATAGTTTGCTATTCTTTCTGAATTATTTTTATATTTTTATTTTCTATACATTATGCTTTCATTTGTCTTCTTTTGCAGTAAGGCTTAGAGAGTTTGACCTCAAGTGATTTTTTCTCTCTCTCTGTCTTTTTAATTTCTTCTACATTTTCCATCTTTCATATTCTCCCAGTCTTCATAAAGCAAGTTTTACATTTTACATACTCAGACATCAAATAAGTATCATTTCCTTAGATTGATATATTTCTATTTAACTCTCCTGGGGTTTGTTTTGAATGTATGGATATCACTTATTTTAAACTTCCCCCGGCTTTTCAAGGTCATCTAAAAAGGAACAAAAAGAGTCTTCTTTGCTCATCTTAGATGTCAATTTCTGCATTCATCTTCAGTGTATTTAAGCTTCAACTGGCATAACTTTGTTTTGCCTGGAGATTCTCCTTCACCATTTTTATATTTTAGGAATGAAAATAATAAATTCTGCAACTGACTTTAAAGGGAAATGTGGAACATATATCAAAGTAAAACAATGTTTGGATGAAATAAAATGAAATGTCTCTGTTCTTTTTCACATGCATGAAGCAGTAGAATATCATTCTGAGTGCAAGGAATGTGTATTCTTTGAAGCCTGGAGCCCAAAATAGTTATGCCAAATAAATCAGCAAATAGTAAAATAGAGTTGCAATATTTGCTCCAGAAAAGGAGAGAAGTATAAAAGCATGGGCAACAGTGGAATGGACCACAGTGCTAAGGAGAAACAATATGACTAAAGATGAAACACATCCTATCAGTGGTTATGTTTGGTGTAGACAGCACATGAATTATTGCATGTGGCTGCATGCTAATAAAGTTTTGTTTATCAACCAGACAATCACTTCAATATAGGTAAAATTTTCTAAAGGACACAAATATTACTACCCACAAGATAAGTCATTTGGCTTCATAGAAAGTATTAAAAATATTAATACTTCATAAAAGAACTAAATTGATTATTAAAAATGATTTTTTGACAAAGTCCAAAAGTCAGATCACAAACTGAAACCCTGGCTTTGACGTCAATAGTTTATGACTATGGCCAGCCGTCAGACCTGTGGGGAAGTTTTCGCCGCCATGAATTGTCAGCTAAGTAAAAGCTAAACTGTGAGAGAAGTTCACACTAGTGAACTAGCGACTCCAGTGAGCAAATACTGTTCATGCCCACGAGTGATGAACTTACACACAGTTCTCACGTGTGAATGCATAAAATTGCCCAATGTTTTTGGTGCACTCTTTGGCATTTTTGGTTTTTGAAATAAAATTAAACATCTACGGTTTCCCTTCTTATTTTCTAAGAGAAATGAAAACACATATCCCAGAAGATTTACATGAGATTTTCTTCATAACAACTTTATTTGTAAATTAAAAACTTAAAATCAGCCCAAATATTCAATGACTGGAGAAAAATGGGTGCATCATGAATTATTCCTGCAATGGAACACACTACCTGTGACTGAGTGGTGCCTATAACAACATGGATGAATGTCACAGACATTGCTGAGTGAAACCAGAAAAGGATACGGGTGTTGTCTTCTGCACGGTATTGTGTGTGGGCCTTGGGATCAAATGCAGGGTTTCACGCATGGAAGGCAAGCACTCTACCGCTGGTTATAACTCCAATACTATGGGGTGTTGCTCTTCAGGAGAGGCTAGAAGCTAATGAAACTGAACCAATTGAAATGAAAGAGTGGTTGCCTGTAGAAAGGAGCTGGGTACCAGAAGGGAAGAGTTTCTTTGTCAGGTATGGGGCACATTCCACACCTGGAGGATGGTTGACTTTTCAAGCGCTTCCAGTTTTCACTCTTAAATCGACACACTTCACTTTGGCAAAAATTTTGCCTCAATTAAAAAAATGAATTTTATGGCTGGGGAGATAGTTCAGTCAGTAAGTATATAACCGGTATTTGATCCATGGAAGTCATGTATCAGAAAACCAGCAGCAAAGGAGATTGTAATCCCAACTCTGGGGCAGCTAAGAAAGGCAGATGCTTGGGTGTGTTTGGCCAGAGTAGACCACAGGTCAGTGAGAGACCACACACATATATACATGCACATGCTGAAAAATGATGTTTTCCACAAAACAAAATGTTTTGGTTTGTTAGTTATAAGGTTTATGGGGTAAGTGAGAAACAGAAAAAGCAGTGGAGGGAGAAGTTAATGATAAGCTAAGCTGATAAGGAAAGAAGCGAGTTATGGGAAAGACTGAGAGGAGATGGTGAGTTTCTTCAGCATTAAAAGGTTGGCGGGTTTTTTTCAGCATCGATTCCACAGAAAAATCCAATACCATTACTTCATCTTCATCTCACGTGTCATGGTCATTGTGGAACTAGTTAGAACGGGTGCCGTGTCCAGTGATGATGCCTCCAGCATTATTTGTTCATTTATGTTTATTTATTGAAGAGAGAGAGGAAGAGAGAGGAAGGAGGAAGAGAAAAAGAAGAGGAGAATGAGGAGGAAGAATGAGAAGGAAGGAAGGAAGAAGAAAGAAAGAAAGAAAGAAAGAAGGAGGGAAGGAAGGAAGGAAGGAAGGAAGGAAGGAAGGAAGGAAGGAAGGAAGGAAGGAAGGAAGGAAGGAAGGAAAAAAGAGAGAAAGGAAAATAAAATGAAAGAGAGAAAGAAAATGAAAGAGAGAAAGAAAATGAAAGAGAGAAAGAAAGAGAGAGAACAAGCAATCCATGTTGTACAGGTAGAAGTCAGAGAATAACCTTCTATAGCTATGTGTGCAGCTGACCGGCTGAACTATCTCACAGACCCCAGCTGCATTTTGTGATTGGGAAACAGAAAGCTTGCAGTCATGGAAGCCAAGCTGAGCTCAGAGGAAGTCTCTCCCCCCAAATGCCCCACCCACGTGGCTGGTCCAGAATCACGCCCAGGCTCAAGATGTTGAGTCTCTCTCCAGGCCGTGTGGAGACGATGCACACATTCAAGCATGTCACGCTCTGTGAGTTTTACATGTACAGCGAGGATGGTTATGTCTGCGAGGTAGCAGTGTGGATGACGTCACACATGTGTTGATGTTGGCTTTGGCATCCGGAGCCTCCCCCTTCCCTCTTTTTACTGGATTTTGTCAAACACGTCTCCATTCTGAACAGAAACTTTATACAACAATTGGATGAGCAATTTTGCAGTCTCTCAAGGGGTCTTTCTTGAGGCTGAGCCCGCATGAGGTCACGATATGAGACTGGCTTGGCAGGATTTTGATTTCAGTAGGTGATCTCATTCACTTCGAGCACTAATCGCTTTAACAGAGAAAAAACACAGCCTTCCAAAATCACAGCAGGAAACAATGGAGGAGGGAGGGCAGGGAAGCATATTGAGGGGTGCTTGTGGAGTCTCCCCTGTGGTTTTAGTCTGGAACATTTTCGCTGCTGATGGATACAGTACCTGGTGCTATTCGTGAATGATATAGAAGGCAAGCAATGTAAAACAAGCAACTGGGATTCAGGCGCAAAGCTGCTTTACCTGTTTTGCCTTTATGTTTGACATGAAAAGCGCCATTTTCCCCCATGGGAAGACTTCGTTTGCTATCCCCGTGGTGGTGTTGGCAGGAACAAAACTTGCAGACAGCAAAGAATTGCAAGGACTGGGTCTACCCAGGGAAATCCTGAGACCCACAGATGCGGCTGTTGTGAATGCTGGTTCCACATTCTTTTATTTCTACATTTAGGTTAACTAAGCAAAACTCTTCTTCCCCACTCAAAATTTGTCCCTTTGCTTATTTCATGTTCATGCTGTGAACGCTTTGCTCTGCGAAGCACTTTTAAATGGTTTTACTGGAGTAAGGTTATTTACAAGGAAACCTTCCAAGTCTGCAAAGCAATTAACCCAGAGACAGAGATGGGCTAATACCACATTCTACCTGTAAGTGCAGCAGACACAGATTCAAGGCAGCTCATGGGGTGGTTTTATGTTAATGGGGTCTGTGCATCTGTTGGGGCAGCTGAAGAGAGAAAGGGTCTTTCCATACTGTACTGTTGTGGGTGGGAACCACAGCTGTCAGATGCTCTGGATTCAATGCCTCTCCCTTAGCAAATCTGCTAGGGAAGGGCTGTGGAAAGCAGCAGCGAAGGCGCCCATGAAGGGCAGTCTCTGATGGCAGATTAGATGGCCATCATGTTCTGCCATCAGACTACTTGCTGGGTCTCCCCCCGCCCCCACCCTGCTCAGCACTGGGCAACTGTGAAGACAGCGTACAGTGTGCAGGGAGCATGGCCAAAGCCCGTCATCTGAGCCCACGGAAATTCACCTCAGAATTCTCTCCCTTCGGAACAGTAGTTTCTCAAAGCATCAGCTGCTTTTCTGCTTTACAGCATCCGGTCCACATAACACCTAGGTATTCGTGGGCTATTTAGTGCACACACTGAGATCTGTTGTTTTGCCCTTCCCTATGCAGGAACATTTTTCTTACCTCTAGATGCTCCCTCCTCCTACGGCACAAGCTCCACAACGTCAGGGCAGAGCAAGCTCTCCAGTGTGCCCACCCGTGAGCTCTTCTGACCCTCAGTGAGGTGCTTGTTGTACCGACAAAGCATGTGACAAATGCAATTTAGGGAAGGAACGGTTTTTCTGATTGACTGTTTAAGATGGAATCTGGTCCAGCATTGTGGGAAGAACACAAGGCAGATCGTGCTGTGTCTGAAACCAGGAAGCAGAGCATGGACAGGAAATGGAACTGTTCTTTAAAACCTCCAGGTCAGGGCTGGGGAGATAGCTCAGGGATTAAAGCCTTTGTGTCACAAGCAAAAAAAAACAAAACCTGAGTTTAGGTCCCCAGTTGCACATAAAAATGCTGGGCAGAAATGGTGGAGGGCTACAATTCAGGGCTGGAAGCAGAGCCTGGAAAACCCCAGAGTAAAGCAATAAGAAGTAAAGCAATCCAGAATGATTCCCTATGTCGCCCTTGGACTTCCACAGATACACACGCTTAAGTGTCCTTTACTCTTGCACATAGGTACACACACACACACACACACACACACACACACACACACACAGAGGCACACACACATAAACCCTCAAAGTCAGTATCTAGTCACCTACTTCCTCTAGGAACATCCCCCTCCCATATCCACAACTTTCTAAAACAGCACCAGCAGCTGAGGACGTTTAAGCACGCGAAGCCCTGGAAGACTTTTCATATCAAACAACATTTATCAACTTCTCTCCTGTGAGTTCTTCATAAATACCCTCTCCTTACCATCGCTGGGAGGTTGGCTCTTTCATAAAATTGTTTTTTCCTGCAGGCTTTTCATTTGGAATTTCATCAGCATCCCTTGGTCTCTCTATGAACCACAGCGGATGTCCTTCTGACTCCCCTGTGAATTTTCCATTCTCTCTCCTTTTCCAGAGATCAAGAGTCCAGTTTCTAGGTGGCTGATGCCAGCCTCTGATGCCAACCCCTCCCTGTCCATTCATCACATAGCTACACATGGAAATGGCTGAACATTCTTGCTTGTGACCCAAACTTTCCAACCATAGTCAACACAGTTTGAAGTGTCCTCCAAGAGGTTCGTATGTGGATGGATTAGTCCTCAGATTGTGATACTGAGCAGTGACTAGTCGATGTGGGTGCTGTTAGAAACTGTTGGTAAAAGCATTAGAGTAAGAAATGGGCTGTTAGTGGAATCTGGTTGAAGAAAGTGGGTCTCTGGAGAGATGCATTTGAAGGACCTGGAAAATCTCTCTCTGTCTCTATCTCTCTGTTTCTCTCTCTCTCTGTGTCTCTGTCCTGTATCTCTCTGTCTCTTTCTCTATTTCATTCTCTGTCTCTTTCTCTCTCTTTTCCTCTCTCTGTCTCTCTCTTTCTTCCTGTCTCTCTCCTTTCTGGCTATTATGATGTGTGTCTCCCTTCATTCCCTTATGCCATGATGTTATCTCTTCCTTACCACAGTCCTTAAAGCCGTGAGCTAAAAATAAATCTTTCATCATTTTAAGTTGATTTTTGAGGTGTTTCCCACCCACCCCAACACTCCCATACACATCAAAGTAGAAAAAGTAGCACACAGTCTTCTAGTTCCTAGCTAAATAGAACCTTTAAGCCTCACTTGTTACCCCAAAAGACACTGTTGCTTCTTAATTCACTTTCTTCTTCCTCTCCTTGTCTTCCTTTCCAGCTGACTTCTCGTTCCCAACCCACAGTCATATTCCAGTTGCTTCTGAAACAAGTCCATCACTGGCTAACTTTTCAGATGCTTGGCTGAGATGGACGGAGAGAAGAGAACATGAGGGGAAGTTGTGGCATTGTTTAAATTCCTTAGGTTCACTTGAAACACTGCCAGTCACAAATATTAAGAATTGAGTGGAGGATGTGTACATGGATGAAAACTATGAGAGAACTGGTGACAGAAGGGTGAGGGGAAAATTGCAAAAGACCAAATGTTGTTAGAGGAATAAGAGGTCCTTAGAAAGCACTGTTTGTTTGTATGTGTGTCATACAAGGCATGAGTATGAAAGGCATGAGTCCTGGCTTCTACTTTCTCTGTAAAGAAAAGTAGACAATCTGAACGTAAGAATTGGCCATTGAGTGTATCATCGGAAGCAAAGAACACTGCAAATTCAGAAGCATTTGCAAGCAGCATCTCGCATCCAAGTGATGGTCCAGGCTGTGTCTGTTGGGACAGGTGATGCAAGCTGGGGCATGATGATGTCATCACGGGAAGGCAGAGGAGCTGAACTGCTGATGTGGATGACCTTGGTGGAAGGCAGCAAGGACATGGGAGGAGCTCAGAGGAGAAAAATAACTGGAGAGAACAAAAGGAGACAAGCAGAGCCAAGAAAGGGTGAATGTGATTTGGATGTGAAATGTTGCCCATGACTCCTGGGTTCTCTCCCACTATGCTCTCCCACTATGAATGCCACGTGGGGGGGTCGGGGAGACTTTGGAGAGGCAGATCTAGCTAGGAGAATGGAGTCGTGAGGGACTGAACCTTGAGCCTTATTGCTTCACCCTCTTCTTCCTCTGCTTCCTGATCCACTGAAGTGTGAACCAGCAGCGGCCTCACCCTTCGGCAGCCATGAAACTGCTGAGAGCTTTGTCTTCCCGACCAGGACAGACTGGATCCCTTCACACTAGGAACTGTTAGAATAATTTCTCCTCCCTGGGACACTTCTTGTCAGGTGTTTCATTTAAGCAATGAACAATGAAGGTGGTTTAAGCAAGGAAAATGGAAGGTGGTAAAAATGCCAGAGGAATCTGATTGGATAAGAAGGAAAAAGATCGAAGCTGCAACACCTTCTCAGTTGTCATGTTCTGACATGAAAAATTAGGCGTGCATAGTAACCAAGTCAGACACATTATTTCTGCACAGAAAGTTGCTAGGGACTCACAAAACCCAAAGCAGAAAACAGATGTGTGCCAGTAATACATTCCGCGTGTAATTCACAGACTGTCGGTCTGTCTAGTCCTCTCACAACCTATGTGAAGGGGAATCCATGTGTGTGCAATGTGCAATCGCTTCCTAAAAGTAGAAAGAGGAGTCACCCCAGATGACCACAGACACACAACCCCACCCCTTATTCATTTAACAACACTCATCCCCAGAATCTCACTGCAAAGAGTCATTTCTTTCCAACAATGCACAAAGGGTACAAAATTGAATCATCTCTGCTTAAAAACTGGTATATGATGGTAAAGCACAATTGAGTGTGTGTTTCATGCAATAATTTGCTTGAAAAGTTGCAAAGGCATTTTTTGACAGAGACAAATGAAGACAACCCCAGGTGTGGCTGAGAGTCAAAACAAGAATTAATGATAACCAGAGGAAGAAGTTGCAAAACATCATTGTGATTGTTTTCTAGAGAAGCGGCCTTTCTTCACCCAGAGAATGTGCGAGAAGAAAGGGCAAACATGGCGGGAAGGAAGGTGGATGCTTTCTGCAGGACACAGACATCAGGCAATGCAATGAGGCTTCTCAGAAGACCTTCACTAATAAGTCTGGGAAATTCAGCCTTCAGAAGTACTGTCTGCTTTGATTGAGACTTTCTTACCGCTTTGCTTTATCTCAGGAAATGAGCAAATGGTAGGTTGTTTTTATTGCATTTTCTTGGAGACAGGCTGTAGATTCCAAGCGAACAATTTTTAGCCAAAGAATCCAATCGATTCTACTACTTCTCTACCCTGGACTCAAATTCATCAGGGAATATAACTCAAGTTCTTCTGTGCCCAGAAGAAAAATCCACCTGCTGCTCCCAGTGAAACCTCTGATGGAACATACTCTGCACAAAATACAGTATCCATGACAAAAAATAGAACCCTGGCCACGGCTATCAAAGAAAATGAAGCACTATGGGAGCCAGTCCCTTGGGGTCAACCTGGAGGGCAGCTGTTTGGAAAGTGTATTTAATGTCAACAAAGGAGGCATAGTGCCTGTGTGTGTTGTGCTTGGGCAGAACAGTGGGAGGTGAAGGTTCAGCACACTGATAGTCCCTGCCCTGAAGGAGTCAGGCAGAGGAAGGCACGAGAAAGAATTTTTTCTTATCCTGGGCATGAAGTTTGCAAATCTGACATGATACTGATACATCACAAAACAGATGTAAACAAGAAAAACTTATCATTGGGATGAACTCTCTCTGCAATCTGGGAGATAAAAAGAGGGAAGAAACCAGTGGTTGAAACTTTGTGCATATTTTTACAAATGTATTCAGCAAATATTAGCCAGTAACTATGAGGAGCCGGCCATTGTTTTACGACTTGCCATATTTTGGTGTGTAAAACACATAAAGCTCTTAGTATACTGCATGGACATGGAAACAATAAACATTACAGGTAAATTAGAAAGCGTGTTACAAAAGAGGATGCTAGAAAGTGAGTATACACAATCAGAAGGCCAAGGCAACAGAGGAGAGAGATGCTTCTAGTTAAACAGGTTAAAAAACTACATGACGCGTTTAGGCCAAGTCTTGCAGCAGTTTGAGCAATTGAGCGCCTTAGGTAATCTGGGAGGAAATTAATATTCACTTGCAAGATGATGAATTTTGAAAGCAGACACTTCGTTCTTTTACTTTCTCTGGAAATAGGAGGCAGGAGCTAGGAAGAAGAGTGAAGACCTGGAGTAAGGAACTTAGGAGAACTTGGAAGAGCGATTTCGAGATACAAGACCAGAGCGTGAGAAGAGAACGTAAAGAGAATTCTCAGCAGCCCTGGGAGTTGCTCGTGCGTGTAGGTGTTGGATGTGTCTCTGCCATCATGTGGTCTGAGAACAGTAGTTGGCAGAGCAGGACATACTTGGATCAATTCAGAATTGAGAACCAGCCAGGGAGGGAGATTAGGGGAGGAGGGAGCAAAGCCCCCGAGGGAGATGAGCCAGGGCGGTCAAGCTTAGCAGAAAGCAAATGGAGACACAAGAGCCCCGCACAGAACAGATATGGCTAATACCTAGTGGAAGGTGGGAGGCGAGTGCAGAGCACAGGGAGATGTAGGAAAAGTGAGAAGAGAATGGTAAATGCAGACTTTGGGGAGGGTTTCAGACAGAAAATGGTTCTACCCCTTATCAGTGGATTTCTTCGCTGATAGTTGCCCACAGGCTGTTGTGGAAGATGCTGGATTGCAGACCGTCGGGGCTCAGCTTCCATTCTTTCACTCTAGAGGTTGGGAATCAATGCCAGCAGCTGCAGAATAAGACATGAAGCTGGCATTGAGTTAAACAAGTGGGTCTTTCTTTCACTTGCTAGATGTGCAACTTGAGAAGGTGCATTAAGTTTCACAAAGGTTCCTGACTTGCAAAACAGGTGAAACGGAACAGGGATTTTCAGGACTATTAGAAGGATGAGAGAGTGCTCATGAGAGACTGTGAATACACAGTGAATGAGTGCCGCATAGTTGTATACAACATACAGTTAGCATAGTGCAAAACAAATAACCTGTAAGCAGCATCCTGTTTAATTCACTCTACATTTTTCGCAGGTGAAACTACTATGGAAAAATGTGGTCCGTAAGTTTGTTTCCTCTGTGAGACTAACATTAAATCAATGGTACTTCTCATCTTTTTATAAGCTCAGGATTGTAGAAATCAGATATTATAGTCTCTCTCTGTCTCTTTCTGTCTCTCTCACTCTTACCCTGTGATTTCTTCTACAGGAATTCTAAAGAAATAACTTTAACTGGGTGACTGCACAAGCAGGGGCCAGAGCGAGTGTCTGTTAGTGGTCCAGGACACTACAAGGGCTTCCAGGAAGAGTTGAAGTCAGATATCTTCATAATGGCATTTGAGCCCACAACTCGGAGGATGACAAGGCTTCCTTCCCCTCTACTTGACTCAGATGCCTTAACTCAACTCATAGGAAAGAATCCCAGGAGGCTTCAGGCAGCAGAAGTCTCTGATGGCTCATTTAAGTGATGGACAGTTGTGATGGTCACCCTCATTACCAACCTGATTGATTCAAAATCACACAGGAGACCTGCCTGTGGGTGTATCTGTGAAAGTATTTCCAGAGTGTGTGAGCCAAACAGGGAAACCTCAATCTGAATATGGGGACATTGGCCTGCAAACTGGGGTGCCAGAATTGATTTAAAAAAGGAAACAGAATCTAGCTCTAGCTTTCATCCCTTTGCTTCCTGACTACACCCTTACCACTACGCCTTCCCCAGCACGACAGATGGCATCCCCTAAACTGTAGGCTGAAGCAAGCCCTTCCTTCCTTCCTCCAATTACTTTTCTCAGACATTTTGTCACATCAAGAAGATATGTCACTAATGACACAAGGAAAAATTTGTAATATGTACATACATTTAAAAAGAATACTATCTGATGGTCTAGAAAGAAACAACTTAAGTATCCTGACTGGGCCGCTAAAGAGCTTTTGCATTTAACTAAGTAGAGAAATGGATACTGAGCAGGTGCAATAGCCCAGTGCATACAGAACTTGTCATTTAAGTATAAGGATCAGAGTTCAAATCCCCAGAACCCCACACAAAACTAGGAAGGGGGGGTGTACACCTGTCATGCCAAAGTGCCTACAACAGAATGGGAAGTGTAGACCGAGAATTTATAGGGTCTCACAAGTCACGTTGCCTGGTGTACACAGATCTGAGCAACAAACTGTTGTTCCTGTTTCATACCTGGTGCAAGGTAACAAGAAACACCCAAGAGTGTGGTCTGACTTCCACACATACACATTACATACGTGTGCCTACATTCACACTCAGGAACACGCGAGCACACACACATCATATGCACATATACATTGTATACATATATGCAGAACGGAAAAGAATTTCACATTATAACTTAAATGTAAGAGATAGTATGGCTATGGATAGTTGGTTATAACTATGGCTTGTGACATTGCTGAGACTGCTAGGATTAATGAAATGGTCTTATCACAAGAAGAATTATGGACTTTTCTGAGAGATCTGAAGTGTGAGACTCTCAAGGTCTCCTTAAGGAAGAACATTTGAGAAGATTTTTGCCTTAGACTCCTGTGCCTAATGTATGTGGGGCTTGGTTTCAAAGTCAGTTCCTCACAGGACTTCCCACAGAGTAAAGATTCCCCCTGATCTAACGCCTTTGAAAACATGACTTGTGTCTTCCATCAAGGTGGGTGGAAAAAGTGCAAGTTCTCAAGGACTGGCTTGGATACATCAATCTACTTACAAAGAATAGTAGCTCTTGGCAGTTGGGAGAGAGAAGAAATCCACTAAGCAGTCAAGTTAAATCAGGAGGTCATGGCACAGATGTTGAGGTGGGAGCAACTGTCACAAGAGAAGGCAGGTCACGGGGTCATGACAGAAATGCCAGGAGCAGATCTCAGAGTCAAAGAAGACTCAGGTTGCCCCACCTCTCCAGGTAAAACGGAGAGCCAAGGCAGAGAGGCTTTCTCTGGGGCCCAGAGTGGAAGCTGGGTGGGGAGTGCAGGTCCATGAGACTCCTGGGCTGACCTCACTCATCTAGGCCAGTCACTGCTCGCAGGTTTCTAACTGAACATGTTCCCCCAGAAGAGTAAGGAAAAGCACCTGTCAGATGGCAAGGAACTGGGTAACATTCTTTCTCTCTGCAACCCTGGGTCTCAGAGGACACAATTCAATGACTCTGGGCAAACAGCCGAGGCTCTGTTGTGCTCTGGCACTGTAGTGATAAGACATCAGTGACCCTTACACAATACTTGTGTGGATTTTGTCAGTGCCATTTAATTTCTCAACCCTTATGTCCTGTGCTATATGATGCACATATAGTTGAAGTCACCATGGGAGAAGGTCAAACTCCTACAGGTGAACCACAGAACATGATTTACGCAGCCTGAAAGATTTCACATTTTGTACTGGATTTTTGAGACTTTTAAATATTTGCTTTTCTATTTGGCTTCAATCTTCTGAGTTTGTATAGAATCAAATAGTATCTATTTCTCTCTCCTCTCATATGTATATATGTGTGTATACAGTTGTGCATGTCAAACTATCAGAGAAGCAACTGATTTCCAACTGCATTATAACAAAGTAGTAATGTATATAATATACATTAACAGCATTAGTTGATCGTTTATATGTATTGCTAGAATCGAAGTCCCTTATTGTCTAAAACAGATACTCAAGAGACAAGAATATTTCCTCCACAGGACAAATTTTAAATTCTGTAGTAGGGTGCACATCAAATGGTCAATTTGCTTATCTTTTATCCCTAATACGTAACCAATATGTTGGGGTGTCTTGTGGGGGTTTCATCTGCCTCATTGGTTTGAAGCTCCAGCTACCACTATGCATATGACTGACTAAGAAACAACACATTACCAACAGGAATTTTACGAAAGTTGGGTAGTTCCACTGAATTGAGAAATGAGAGGTTAGAAATAACTCTAGGAAATTCCTTTAGGAAATGGAAGCTGGAGCCCACACGAAGACATTCTGGCTTGATTAAAAAAAAAAAGACCTCATTTCTCACAGTATTAAACACAGTGGTAAATGTTTTACATACTTTAATTCATCTAAATTTAATAGCAACATTTACTTAAATGCATTGGTTTCTGATCTCAATACTGCGACAAAATTCCTGCACAAGCAATCTAAAGAAGAAGGCTTATTTGATCTTACCGTTTGAAGACAGCAACCCATGGTGGGTGGGAGGCGGAGATATGGTGGATGTGAAAGAGGGATATAGTGATGGAATATGGGATGGCTGGATGTTCAGGAAGCAGAGAGAATGCAGGCACCTCTCTTGTCTTCTCCTTTGGTCACAGGTAGAGATCCCCAAGCCTAATGAGCTCCTGCCGCCCACCCTGGGGGTGGGGGTATCTTCTTCTACAGCTATGGCTCTCTGGAAAGATCGTTGCAAGCGTTCTCAGCACTGAGTCCCCTGGTGATAGATACCAAAGCCAGTCAAGTTGACAAAGATGAATCTCGGCATAATCTGCTCGTTTGCAGAGATGAACCAACCAGGTTACATTCAATGTCCCTCACAATCTCAGTCTTGCCCAGAAAAGCCCAGAACTTTCCAAGTGCGACTGTGATTCTGGTCCTTATAGCTTTGCCGGCGCAGTGTGCTATTTCCTTTAGCCGCTTACAGAAATCTCTTAAATCCCTGGCATGTGGTTTCTGATCAGCAATTCTGATGTTCCCATGCTTTTCCGTTTAGCTGATGTGCCCAGGTCAAATAATAGTCTTCATTTGATATCCAGTGGAATCTTGGGATCTTGCAGTCCTAAGTAACAAAGTCAGACCGCTGTTGTTTAGATCACCAAGGAGGTGATCTGCAAATGGATGGGCCCCACTGCGCAGACGCTGAAGCAATCATTCTCTCTACTAAGGCTCCTGGTTCCATCCACACTTGCAAGAAACATCAGCAAGAGCAACCCTGGTCTAGGCTCCCCGCGGCGCCTCCCTTTGTGGACTATTCTTATTCAAGCCAGAGCTCATTTGCTCTGAAAATGGGTTTTCTTTGCAGACATTACTTTGTCTCCCTGGCTTCTAGGAAATGCTTGAGCAACAGCGATGATGCCTTTGCTTCTGCTAAGAACATGAGTCTAGGAATTGTTCTACCGTCAGCCTTTGCCATTTGTCCTTAATACACAAAAATGTGTCTGGTCACAACGAGACGCGAAGAGCACAGGAACCTTTGCTGTCCTCTTCATCTCATATGATGCCAGTCTCACTGGACTGAGCGACCACCCTGTCACTTCCTTTAGCTTCATTACATTCTCCCTGATCTCTAAATATAGTCCCATCTCTGGACAGAGAATCATATAAGAACTGGGGGTGGGGTGGGGGTTGGGAATGGATGGTAAATGTGGAAATGTCTTGTCTTCATAGTATAGGATCTTCAAACCCACAAAATTATTTGACATCTTCATTGATGCTCTTCTTTTGTTGACCCCCTTCCTGCTCAGGCCTCCCTGGAATCAGGGGCTCTTCATGCACAACTTTCGTCTTCCTTCTTTGAAGAAATCAGTCATTGTTTGTACCTAGACAACTGGCCACAGATTTGTAATTGGCCAGAACTCCTGACTCTAACTTTCAGCAAACATTATGAGATACTAACCTTCTCTAGATGATGATTTGTTTGTTAGAACAGCCTTTCATCAACACCATCTTGTGCTTTTCCTGGATGTGCATGATTTCATTCATTTCAGTTTTCATTAAAAAAAGAAAGTTGTATGGGTTATCCCCTTGCAAGACTTCATTAGTATTAGCCTAATTATCTTTATTTATTTTACCACAGGTTTGAGAATTTCCCAAATGATAACTAACAATTAGCATTTACTACATGGAAACATTCAGTAAGCAATAGCAATGATTACAATTATCCATGAACTACGCTCAAATTGCAATGGATAGATTTTTCTAACGAATCAGGTGGAAAGGTGTTGCCCCCAGGAGAAAGCCTGTGTTTGCCATGTTCACATTTACATTTGTACTTCCAGAGTCTCTTTCCAACTGGAGGGACAAGAAAAGGATCTGAATGAATTATGAGTTTTAAAGGGAAAAAAGAATGAGAGTGAGAAAAAGAGCAAGAGCAAGAGAGAGAGAGAGAGAGAGAAGCAAAGAGATGGGAGAAACAGGAGAGAAGAAGGAAGGGAAAGGGAACTAAGGGAAGGAAGGAAGGAATGAAAGAAGGAAGGAAGGGAGGAAAGAAGGGAGGAAGGAGAAAAAGGGGTGAGGGAAGGAGGAAGGGGAGAGGGAGAGAGAGAAGGAGAGGGAGATGGAGAGAGGAAGGGAGGGAGGGAGGAATGGAATTAAAGCTTGGAAGAATTTTTCACAGAAGTCTTAGCTCTCCCAGCAGATAAGATTTTGCTCTTTCTACTCCCCCACTAGCTAAGGACCCAGTAAAACCATATGTGACAGGCATGGTAGCAGTTAGCATATTGCAAACTACCAGTTACTAATATTTCAAACTACAAATCTCAAATGTTTCTATCATCTTTTCTCTTCTGTCCCCCAGTCCTCACCTTCACATGCAAAAGAAAAACATGTGAGATGTTCATAAAACATATGTAATGAAACTACACAAGCCACGTTTACCACTGAAAAATGTCATCTATCCATCTGCCTATCTGTCTATCATCTTTTATGTAAGATATTTAACACATCACAAACATATAAAATATTCTACGTCGTTTGCAAATTAATGCAAGTGATCATTGGAGTCAAATGTTGCTTCTACCTGGGTTTCGTTTTTCTAGATCTTCCTCTCTTCCTGCAGGCATACAGGGACAGCTCTTTGGAGACCCAGGAATAAGGCAGCTGTTGATAACTTTGCTTCTGGACAGGCAAACAAATGTCCACCCCACAAAACCCCTGTCAGGCAGGCATCTCTATCAAAGAGACGCCTCTCTCAGCCATGGTTCTTGCTTTGCTGACCTTGGGCAGGGGCACCCTAAATCTTACAACTTTCTGGAGCTGCTCAATATCCCTAAGTTTCATGAGCTTCCTGAGCCTTGTAAGTTTGGCTCACTTCCTGCTCCTTAGGATTTCTCTTCTATCTCCAGGAACCAATGTTTCCATTCACAGAAAGTAGCGACATAAAAGTAGCCATTGGCCAGAAATAAATGTCACCAGAGATAGCCAGCAGCCTCCTGATAGCCGGTTAGCTTCCAGAACTGTAACAAAAATAGCTGTCTATCACTATTGTGCCACCCTGCCTTGGGCATCTAGTGATGGAAACCCAAGCTAAGTGGTTCAGAAGCTTCAAGAAATATGGAGTTCAAAGCAGCATGCCCCGCCAGCACTTTGAAGGACTCCTTATCATGACCCTCTCCATTCCACCCATCTCCCGCAGGGACACCGCTATGTTCAGAAGCAGAGGAGGCAGCAGCAACTGCCTGTGTTCTGGGACAGAAGGTCGTGTTCAGTGCATTGGGAGGGCCAGACGCCCACCACCATCAACACAGATGCTTCCCCAAGCCTCAACCATTATGATGGACTGAAACCTCAGGAGACCTGATCCGAACCTTGGGGAACCTGAGCCCAAACACATACTACCCTTAAGTTGTCGTCAGGTATTGAGGTTGTAGCAAAAAAATAAAAACAAAACAAAAACTAAAAAAAATGCATATACCATCATTCTCATATTATTGCAATTAGTCTCTTATGTTTATTAAATGATTGATCCTTTCAGACTCTCACACAGAGACTGCTCTTTGGACCTAGATTGGCTGAAGAGATGTATGTGAACATTACAAATTAGGCTTTAAAAGAAGACAGGCAAGCAAATACATTCTATTTGCCCTTTCCCACCATTTGTTCACATACCCGTTCCAGATACAGAATTCCACCTACACAGCAGTCATCATGGTCAACGCTTGACTCATCCTCACCCTGCAAGTCCATCATGTAGGACACACATTCATGAACACAACATCCACCAGCCCAAACTCTAGACATTTCTTGTCTTGGTCTACCATTGAACTCCTTCTTCGCCTTAAAATGAAAAATGAATTGGGAAAATGTTCCCCGTGGCTACACAGGCCCGACTGCACATGTTCCCAGGGTGGATTCATGGAGTGTTGCATATAATATTTAAAACTCACAATGAATGTTCCAATAATTCTATGCTGACACTTCCAGTTTTTCCTTTCAAGCCATCCAACATTACATAATGCTTGGAAGAACTCTTCAATCTTCAAGGGTGATTTCCTGAAAGCTATTATTTTGGCTTGCTGTAACAGATGCCTCATGATTGCTTCCTGTATTTTGGATACCATTGATGAGTCATCCCAAGTTATTAACAGAGATTTTTTTTTCTTTCTTTTATGTGTTTCTTTCAGAGCTCAGTCTCAATTCTTGATTCAATAGCTACTAGCTCCACCCCTTCCTGATACTTTCTTCAAAACAGACCTGGGGGGACTTGTTCCATTTGTCTTTATCCAGTCTTCCTTTTAAGGTTTCATTACTCTCTGTGTTTCCATCTCCCAGAATCCCAAGCTTATTTTCTGTAGACAAAGCTGTCTCTCTTAATCAGCCTGTCTCCCTGTATTTCTCCCTCTCTCTCTCCCCCTTTCCTCCTCTTCTGAAGGTAAGGCAAAAGTATCATTTTAATTTCTTTTTGATTTTCTTATTTAAAACACAGACATTCTAAGGATGAGTACTTTTAATTGTTTTCCTAACCTCAGCAAAAATTTCTCTGTTATTGAAATTATTCAAAGTAGGTTTTTAATTAGGCTATCTTTTCTATTGTTTTCTAATCATATCTCTGGTAGCAACTCTAAAACATACACACACAAATACACACACATACAGACACACATACACACATGAGCATGCATATGAGTGTTCTTTTTTTGATTGGAAGTATTTTTCCTTTCCTAGCTTCTTGTGTCTACTGATTCTTGCAGTGTCCGTACTGTGGCCCTCCAAGGGAACTGGTGGGTCCATCTAATCTAACCTGATGTGAAAAGAACTTAAATGGAGTTGCACTGTCATTGCCAAGGTGTAACGGTTGTGAATTTTTTAGCCAGTTTGGGGCCTGACAGGCAAGAGCTGAAACATAGGGAACAAGTAAAGATCTGAAGGGATCTGGCACGCATCAACCTGTCAAGCCATGTAGCCAACTAATCACCTATGTAATGGGTGCTCTGCTTATTCACCCAGTCAGCATCCATCCATCCATCATCCATCCATCCATCCATCCATCCATCCATCCATCCATCCATCATCCATCCATCCATTGTCCATCCATCCATCATCCATCCATCCATTGTCTATCCATCCATCCATCATCCATCCATCCATTGTCCATCCATCCATCAATCATCTATCCATCGTCCATCCATCCATCCATCACCCATCCATCCATCCACCCATCCAGCAATTATCCATCCATCCACCCATCCATCCATCCATCCATCAATCATCCATCCACCCATCCATCCATCCATCCATCCATCACCCATCCATCCATCCATCCATCAATCATCCATCCATCTATCCATCCATCACCCATCCATCCATCCATCCATCCATCCATCAATCATCCATCCATCCATCTATCCATCCATCCATCACCCATCCATCCATCCATCCATCCATCCACCCATCCATCCATCCATTTGCCCAGGGATCAGCTATCTAAAAGTCTAGTCATCCAGCCGGGTAGCCATCTTAGTCATCCTGACATCCAGCTACCCAGCCATCAAGCCACCTGGTCGCCCAGTCATGCAGTTATCTAAAAGTCTAGTCATCCAGCCATCTAGCATCTAGTTGTCTAGCCACAAAGTTACCCCAAGATCCAGCCATCCAATCAATCAGCCATCCAGTCACCAGCCATCTAGTACTGGCTAGCTAATCTTCAGCATAGACCCATTCAACCATCGAGTCACCTGGATATCTAGCCATCTGTATTAGTCAGGGTTCTCTGAATTATAGAATCTCTAGAATGTAATATATATATATATATACACACACACATATACACATATATATGTATATATATAAATAAGTTTATTAAATAAACTGACAATAAAAATAGTATCCTTAAAAGTGAGCCAGGATTAATTGTATGCTATCAAAGCTGCATCCAATGAGTCAGCAAGATGGCTCAGCAGGAAAAGACATTTAACAAGTCTGTTGAAATGAGTGCAAACCTCAGGGCCCATGTAAAAGTGAATGGGAAGAACTGAGTGTGGTAAATTGATGTTTGATCCCCTGCACAACTCCCAGTCATTACACACACACACACATATACACACAAACACACACACACACAAATACATATACATATATGCATACACTCTCACTCTTACAAATGCACACAGGCACAGACATACACATACACAAACAAGCACACATACACAAACACACACACAAACACACAAACTTACACATACACATATATGCATATACTCTCACTCTCACAAATGCACAGGCACACACATACACATGCACAAACATGCATACATACACAAACACACACACAATGAAAAAATTATGTGAAAGTACTACTCTATATGTCAGATAACATATAAATGTAAGACAAACTAAGATTAAATAAAAGAAGCACAGAATTTAAGTATCAGACTCTGCCTATAAATTACAATAATTTGCTGATCGTAAACAGCAAGAGTTGTATGTCCCAACAACATATTATTTATAATGTGCTCATAGAAGATGCTGCTGGGTGGAGCAAAGTGTGAGATCAGGCTGTAGAGAGGTGGAGTCTGGGATCAGCCGTGTAAAGATGCCTCCCTTGGATGAAATTTGCATGATGTGTGGTAGAATGACACATGGCAGACAGCACAATTGCTCCATCTTTAAACAGCCAAAGAAGTCTGCTTGGCTTCCTATATCTTGCAAGAGATGGAATACGATTAGAAGACCGAGGAACTTGAAAAGCAAATAAGCTCGAAAGCCATATCCCTGCTGTGATCTTCCCTCATCTGTTTAATATCGGAGCATACGGAGGGCAGGATCACAATGGCTGCCACTGAGAATGATGAGCTGGAATTATGGCTCCGTCTTCAGTGAGGTTTGGCTACTCCCGCAGGCGGGATCTAAGCCGGGAGAAGCATACACAGTGCTTAAGGCTTTCTAAGAAGCATTACCCAGAGCTCCTGTCCATTGGCTCAGTTCCGGTTTCGACTCCAGGGCACACACAGGAAGCTGTGCACCTTTCACAACACAAAACCTTATCCTTAAAAACACGATGCATTACAGGAAAATAAAAAAAAAAGAGACAAAGAGTATTTCTGGTCAGTCTCTGGTGAGAAAGCAGAACCCAGAAATCTGTTGAGTGTCTGACAGTCTGAAAATAAACAGGAGGAGGTTATGTGAAAGAAAGTTTGGGAAAAAAATTGAGACTTATTATTATTGTAAAATGACAAGCTAGATTGTTCAGGTTCCATAAAATCATGTTCAAAATAGACAACTGTTAATGGCTTGCTTGAAGAAAACAGAGTTATTAAATCTAAATGTTAAGTGGGAGCTAGAATTCCCAAGCATTCCCCATCCTTTATAGGAATCCTGTCCAAGCAAAATAATTCATACACACACACACACACACACACACACACACACACACACATGCACACGCACACGCACAAAGTGGGGAGAGAATATCTGACATTTTGATATTTGGGAAATGGGTTGACACCCAAAAGTTAGCCAGCTGCTATTGGTTAAGATTGTGACGTTCCTCTGCCCTGAGGAACCTGAAATCATAAGCTAAAATAAAAGTCTTTTTGTTGTGCTACATCATTTGGGCATCTTAGACATAAGTGTCAGCTTGATGGTTGAGGGTCGAGCTCTGAGCACATTTGTAGAAAATTAGTGCTTGAGTTAAGCCCAGAGCAAACCTGCAGGAGATTGTCTAGCTGATGGGGAAGGCCCAGCTCATGGTGGGTGGGACTAGTCTCTGGGCAGATGATGGAGGGAACTGGTTGAAGAAGTTGGCATCCTTCTGTGTCCTTCTGTATCCTTGGCCAGACATGCTGGTCTGGCAAGTAAGGATTGTCCCTCTCTCAGCCATTAATGGAAATGGTGTGATCAGTTCCATTGGCCCCTGAAGGTGGTGTGGGCTCTCCTGCTGAGCTGGAGAAAAAGCTGCGCTCGGTAAGGTGAGCAAGAATAAAATCCTTTGCTCCCTTATGAAGCTGTCTTGTCCTGGGTTTATCGGCAACATGCAGAGTAACTATGACAACATCCATGCTTCATTCATTTCCTAAGAGACAGAGGGGAAAGATAAAATACTTTCCTAATCACAAAAATGGTCCAAAAACTCAAATTCTGTTCATCTCCGTAGCTACCCACCCTTTTCCTTACATGGTTTATCCTTCTTTTCTTTTTATCCTTTTAGATCATAGCTATTAAGATACCAGTTTAACCCTTATTTTTTAATCACATCCAATCCAGAAAAAACTCCAACTTTGCCCTCCATATCATTTAACATATGACCAAATCCTGTCAACCCAACATTCTAACAAAAAACTTGGCGGTTTTGAGGAGCGACGTGTGTCTTAATCTCGTATTCCATAGGTGTAGTAAATACTTCCCTAAATGATGTAGGGTAAAGAAGAGATTTTTATTCAGATTATGATTTCAGGTCATAGTTCCTTGGGGCAGGTGAGATACAGCATCATCAGGAGCAGAGAGAACTGGTTGCATCCTGTCCGCAGGACTATCAGAAGTGGAAGGACCCATTTGCTTCCTGGCTTCCAGGCCTCAGAAGAGAACCAGCTCTTGGCATTGCTGTCAAGTGCTTGAGTGTTGTCATGGTTTGAAATGTTGTCATGGTTTGAAATGTGAGTGTCCCCCGCAGGCTCATGCGTTTGAACTTTAGTTGTTTGGGACGGTCATGGCACTGTTAGGAGGTGGAGCCTGGAGGGAGGAAGGCAGTCACAGGGGGTGGGCCTTGAGGTTGGTTAGCCCCGCCCTGCTTGAGTTAGTTAGTTGGTCTGCCTTTGAGCTTGTCGCAGCTCTCAGCCTCCATGATGGATGTGGCTTAGGCTGCCTCCAGCTTCTGTGGTCAACCATGCCTTTCCCACCATGAAGGACTGTATCTCCCCTCTGGAGCTGTAAGCTGAATAAATCTCCTTTCTCCCTGTAAGTTTCTTGTCTCATAGCAACAAAGAAGAGTAACTGGTGCAAGTTCCATTACAATGGGCAGGTCCTTCTACTTCAGTTAAAGTCATTAAAACAGCATCCTAGAAGCCGCCTGAACTAGGCAGCATGCATGTGTGCTCCTCATGTATGTCCCTGAAAATACAGTTCTCAAGTGTCCCATTGAACTAAATTGTTATTACAAAGTTTGGCTTCCACTCCTTGTTGTTTATTTTGGTTCAGTTCATCTCAAAAGTTTTCATCCCAGTGGCTCATTCCTGGCAATATATTTTCATCCATTGATTCGACCCACACTGGACGCTACTTATATTTGTATTGTAAGGACATTCCATTAAAACAACAGTATGTTTCCAAGGTCTGAGGAGGAAAGCCACACCCACACAGGTGTCTCCAAGCTTCAGATTAGCTCCAGTCTCCTCACTCCCAGCTCTCTTGTTTTCCTTCTTATCTGCTTCATAACTTTTGGTCAAATATCTTACCACACTCATTCAAGAGGCAAATAGAAGTCACTGTCTACCCCGTGCTGGTTCTGAGTCTAGGCACAGATCCACACTGAGATATCCAGCTGAACATGCAGCAGTAGCAAACTGAAATGCCTTCACGCAGTTGTGAACGGTAGCAAGCATGCTCCCACTGCTCATACTGGTTTGCAGGTTGAGTCTCTGCTTATAAATTTTCACTAGTTCCTGACCTTAATGCTATTTTATGCAGTCACATGTCCTGCTCAGCACAGAAGATTCATAGGAAGTTTGGTAAGCAAAGTAATGAGGTTCACAGGACAGAAACAGGTTCAATTCAAGCAAAATAACAGGCACTACTTCATGAAAACACTCTAAACACACACGTGAATATCCCAGGATACCTACCAACACACACCACTGTATTCCAAACTGAAGGAATTTGCAGTGTGAAATGAATTGACAAATATGCCCCCAAATTAGCTTGGGGTCTGTTTAAGGCCATTGGCAACTTTGGACACCTGACAGGACTCCTCATTGATGTTGAGTTTATCTTGATTGGATACAGAGCCCCTCTGTACGTGTATTGCAGAAAAGGAAACCATGAGATACTTGCGACAGTCTTCAAGCAATATAACTTGAAGGGATCCCAGATGTCTCTATCTTTCATCTTAGACACACACTAGAGAGCTTTTTTTCAGGAGGGTGGCTACCATGGGCTTAGGAACACTAGCCTGATGTCATATTTGTCTGCCTGTCTCAACATCGTTCTGCTGACCTTCTTTGTGAGCACTAACAGCATGAATCTGTGTCTTCTATTGAATGGGGATTGAAGTCAGAGCTTCAGGTTACACAGATTCATGCACAAGAAAAACAACTGTTCACACTGCTGGTCATGGATACACATGCACATGTCCAGAAGCCCATGTGTACCAGCCATAGTCACATGTGGACACACATACACCCCTCCACCTCCCCACCCCCCACATGCCCATGTGTCCATGTGCGCCAGCCATGAACACGTGCACAAACCAAGACACACACGTGTGCACAGCATGGACGCACACACATATGCCCAAGAACTCAGGTACATCACAGCATTTACATTGCATCATGAGCAGGAAAGAAGGGACCATCTTACTGTTTATGGTAAATTGCTCTGTCTTTGGGATGGACTCCAGAGCTTTTGGCTCTCCTTCGAGCACCTTGAAACATTCTCACTTCAGTAATTGAAGGAGTATGTGCATGAAAAAGTGTATGTTTTTAGTTATAGATTAAGATCAAAATTAAAACAAACATTTAATATATAATGCAATAATTTTCATTGATATGCTTTATTGTCAAATCCTTTCTGGACTTAGATAATTGATTGGTGGAGATTAGTTTCCCTCACATCAGACCTTACAAAGTTCAGATGGATTTGATGCACGTGATGAGAAATTACAAAGACCTAAAGGAAAAGAATGAAAGAATCTTCCCGCCAAAGAACATTGCTGTGACATGCAAACACAGGTTCCATCCTGGGGAAGGTAGAGATGACCATAGTTTGCTGGTCAGCCCATCTAGCCATCCAGAGGGCTCTGGATTCAATGGGAAGACCTGTTTCAAAAAAAGATAGAAAGTGATAGAGAAAAACACTCAATATTGATCCCTGGCCTTTACACACATGTGCACCCAGGTGTATATGAATGTACATGCACAATTCACACACCTCACACCTTGTGTTTCACAAACTTCCTTGTTCACATATACAAATATACCAATGAGTTAACAGATCACATTAATTTAAACCTTGAACTTAAATTTAGTTGAGTATAAAATAAAGACTGTAGATACATAGAATACAGAGAATGTGGAGATCAAAAGCACAATTTGAGGTTTGATAAAAGAGTTTCTTGGAATCTGAAAAACATGTACTCTGATCCCCCCATACCTGAGGTACACTGGAGCCTATCTAGAAGAGACCCCAGAATGTTTGCTTACCAAGGAAGTAAGATCTTGCAAGATACATGGGGAAAAAATCCAAGTCTTTCACAACACTGTCTCAACAAAGCTCCATCAAATATGGATCGAAAGGAGCAGATATCTTAAAAAATGGAATCCAAGAGTCCTCAATCTGCTACTTGCAGGAGACCACCCAAGGAAGCTGATTTGCAACAAATCAGGGTGTTTCTCAAGAAGAGGTAAGAATCATTGGTTGGGCCTGTCAAGAGACAAATGAAGAAAGCTGTAAGAATCCCTTCCGGGCAGCATGGTGGACTGTCCTGGAAAAACAACACATGTGAGTGCAGAAAAGCCCAGAATGCAAACAATAAGCCTTGGAAACATCTAAAAACATTTCCAGGCAACACACACACACACACAGACATACAATAAGTATATCTGCACTGACCACACGCACGATATATACTCCTGCACTAAACACACATGTGATACATTTGCCTGCACTGAGCACTCATGTACAATATGTACATTTGCACTAACCACATACATGCAATGCATATGCCTACATTGTGCACACTGGATATGTATTCCTGTACTGTATGCACACATGCCATGCATATGTGCAGTATTCACACACAAGATGCAAAGGCCTACACTCTACATACACATATGACACATACATATGCGCTGTACACACATATGCCATATGTATGTGTGCACTGTACATACGTGCAATGCATATGTGTGCACCTTAGACATACAAGCCATATGTCTGCTCCCACCATACACACACATGTGATACACTACCAACACTGGACACAATACTGTGTTGTAGAATTACTAAATAGTCAAGTGTGCCTACTGGGAATCCCAGATCATGTTCTTACACCTTATTTAAAGCAAATTTCATGGACTTTGCCCCCTTAATCACCCAGCGAAATGTATAAAATCCCTTATTCCCACAAGGAAAATGTGCAACAAACCCAACTTGTTTGTGGGACTAAATCTAGCCACGTACTCTGTTGGAACACAGGGAACAAGCCGTCCTCACAACAGGTCTGAAACTGTCTCATGCTGAAATACATATGGAATGTCCATGTGATTAAATTTACTGTGAATTTTATTTCTTCTGCTCTGCTTGATTAGCCAATGAGAATGTTTCCCTGTGAGGTAATGTCCTTCCCAAGCCATATTGGATCAGCGAGTGACCATCCTTCTGTCTGACTGTAAAGTTTTATGGGAAACTCTTAGACACATCTCTCTACAGCCAGTGTGGTCAACTGTATTACTCTCGTGTTTAGTTTCTCCTACTTTGCTTTTTTACTTTGAAAGTCTTCAATGTCAAAGCGAACGCTTTTCCTTATTTACCAGGACTTCTGAAAAATGGAATGTTAACTGACATATCAATATCTCTTTTGCTTTTGTGTCATATCCTACAGACTCCTGCTTTGATCAACTCAGATACGTCAATATTTTTCCACTTAATTTTAGTTTAATAATGAGGAATTTTTATGAGATACTTCAGACTTATTTTGGAAAGTTTTGTGGTATTAAGTCCAAAGATGTGTAGAGATTTCTTTGTATTTTTCAGATATGTGACTATACATATGTATGTGCAAATGCATGTGCAGGTATGCTTTGCACATGTGCACATGTAAAGGTCAGAGGTCAGCTTAACAATGCAGCCCAAGTCTTTTGAGGCAGACTCTTCCCTGGCTTGCATCTTACCACCTGTGGCTAGCCAGCAACTCCAGCGACCCTCTTCTCTCTGCTCCCCAACAAGAACTGAGGTGCACAGCTGCTGGAATTTTAGGTTCTGGGAATTGAACCCAGGATTTCGGCTTGCCAGCCAGACACTTTGACAGACTGAGTTCTTTCTCCAGCCCATACATTCCTTTTAGTGTGAGGTATTAATCAAAGAAATCAACTTGTCTATCACAAGTCACAATAATGTTTAGTCTTAATTCTTTAAGCATCATACTTTTTCAAAATTGGGTAATAGATGCTAGTCACTGGTTGTGGTTGTGTGTGTACTTGCTTAAAGATCGGGAGGAGACTGAGCATCTATGCTTCCTACTTCCACTGTGAGAAAAAGTGTTACTTCTTCTTGGGAATGAACACGCAGTGACTTTTTCTGCAATCAGCTGAGGGAGAATTTTTTAATCAAAAGCCTTTTGTTGAGATTTTTTTAAATAAGAACTTGCTTTAGAAAAGCTTGCAATGTTCTTTGCCACAAGTGAAAAAAGAATTGAACTGATTAAATGAGAAACTATAAATTTAATAGATGCATTTACTTAAAAATCATAGAAAAAGAGCCAACGAGATGGTTCCGGTGGGTAAAGCACCAAGTCACAAACTTGTCAACCTGAGTTCAATTCTTGGAAACCCCTATGGTAGAAAGAGAGAACTGATATCCAAAAGTATGTGTCCTCTACCTGTGTCCCATTGTATGTATGCATCTCTCTCTCTCTCTCTTTCATTCTCTCATTAAATATGCTATTTAGAAAAATCCTAGAAAGCTGTGTGCGATGAGTTGGCTCAGCAGGTGAAGGTGCTTGCGGCTAAGCCTGCTTTCTTGAGTTCCATCCCTATAGTCCACATGGTGGTAAGAAAGAATCGCCTTTTGCAAGGTTTCCACTGACCTCTACATGTGCCATCCCAACCATCCCCAAGATAGATAGGTAGACAGACAGACAGAGAGAGAGAGAGAGAGAAGAGAGAGAGAGAGAGAGAGAGAGAGATGTAAAAGGAATCATTGAAAGCTCTTCAAGGTATCTCTCACACCCATACTCCCAGTACTCAGGGTGATGAGACAGGGGCATTGCCATGAGTTCAAAGCCAGACTGCAGGACACAGTGGTTTCCAGGAAGCCCAAGCCATACAATGAGATCCTATCTCCACAGCAACAGCAACAACAATACAAATAAATAAATAGATAAATCCTGTGGCACAATTGAAAAATTAAAAAAAGAGATTTAATACGTCATCAGAAAGGAGGACCAAGAGGAGAGTTAGGCATACGCAATAAAGGACTCTTTGGGAATTGGGGGGGGAGGCACTGGGAGATGGGGAGGGAGGGAGGGGGAGCAGGGGGTTCGGGGGGAGGAGGAGGGGGGAGGGAACTGGTCTACCTATTAAGTTTGTATGAGCGGAAATAATAATAAAAATGTTATAAAAAAAAGAAGTTTTGTAAATAAAAAAAAGAATGATTCATCTCTAGGTATTGATCATAGGCCAGATAACTCCTTATCTCCTTTCCCTGTCTTCCTGGGGTCTACACCGTAGTAGTTAAGAGCTGGGTGTGACCTGAGACATCTCAGTGTGTGGAAAGAGCCCATCCCCTCACAGCACAGTTTGTGCAACTTCCGGTGAAGTATTTTCTTTTCAGGATCTAGTTTGGCACGAGCAGACCTACAGTTCATCTTGAAGCTGTTCCAGAAACGTTCTTAGAAATCAAATTTCATTGCAGTGCAGATTATCAAGCTGGAAGGGAAGTCTGCCAAGTACATTAATGGTACAAATAAAAATTAGAAATCATAACATGTTGCTATTACCAATTGGGCAAAGATCCTTTGGATCATATTCAAAGAAAAACCATGATGAAATAAACCAAAGATGGAAGAGCAGCTAGTTTTACTATCTGAATAGGTACCTCACCATTTTGTGCAGATTCTACACGATGCTTTTCAGCATTTTCTGAGTACATCAGTTCTGTCGCATTCAGTTATTTCTTTTGCAAATTTACTCTTCACGCCTTGGAGTGTGGTCATTAGTATTCAGGAACAAGACCTAGAGCATCTGATCACCCAGGAAGACAAGAAACTCCTCTGTGGTAATATGATTGGCAGCTGGCTGCTGCGGAAATGGTTTCATCCAGGCAAAATTGGCTATAGGCACTTTTTACACGTACTTTTCCAAATGGATGAATTCTGGATGAATGAGCTGAAATAGATGCATTTTAAACACTTCTTAGAGATGTGAATTTTCCATATGTGCCAAGACTGAAGTTTGCTGATACGCCAGTCAGGAGTGTTTAGCACCTGGTATACCTTCCCACCCCAGACCTCAACCATGCAACAAACTTCAAATTTAAAATGGGGTAATGCTAAGCAGTTTAGGTGGCCAGGGACTAAACGGCAAGTCCGTTAATGCCCCTTCCAGGAACCGCTGTCCCTTTTAAGATCAAGACTACTGATTTGGCTCTGATCTCCTGGCTGCTATTAGCTGTTTGCAGTGTAAGACTTAAATTGCCTTTCCCATTCTTAGGATATGTTTGCCTGGAGTTCATGCAGCAAGGACAGTCTGATGTATCAAACGTTTGGATTGATTTGCTTTTCAGTTCCGAGTTTTGTAAAAAAGTTGGGGAGGGGTAGCACAGGAAACCTAAAAAATATTCCAGAAACTAATCTATTAAATCTGTGTTCACTTCCAGTTCCATACATGCAGGTGGTAGCGTAAATAACAGAGATAATTCATTTTTTCTGTCTTTCATGTGTGTATTTGTATGGTGTGTGTGTGTGTGTGTGTGTGTGTGTGTGTGTGTGTGTGTGTGTTACGTGCCGGTAGATGCATATGGTTGGATTTATGTGGATGAGTGCATGTGGACGGGCACACATGAGTAGGTGTATGAGGATGTGAACATACAGGTGGAACATGTTGGTGGGTACGTGTATGTGGATGCAACTGTCCAGGTGCGTGTACTTGAGTACCTGAGCCTATGGAGGATCAAGGGTGATATCAAGGATGATCCTTGATCGCTCTTCCACATTTTTGTTATGAGCTTGGATCTCTAATTAGGGTTAGTGTGACAAGCCAGCTTGCTCTGGGGATTCTAAGGTCCATTGTCCCGAGCTGGAATTACATGTGTGGACTGCCTTTCTTACCTGGCATTTTTACGTGGTCTCTGGGGGATCTGGCTTATGAGACAGGGGCTTTTCCACAGAGCCACATCCCCAGCCCTGGCAGGCATGATTAAATTTTTAAAAATACACTTGAAATCTTAGAATTTACAGATTTCAGGGGAAAAAAAGTATGACAACAGTGTGAATTCCCAGAGGGTAACATCTGGAAGCTTCGAATATATTTTCAGTTTAAAGGTGGCAAAACAGCAATTGCAGATTGAAAAATTGACAGTCACAACTTAAGCCAGACAATCAAATCAATGTCATTTGAGGTAGTCATGTTGGCATTCTCATTGAGGGTACACATTCCTTCCAGATTGTGACCCCACTGGACACTGGACTTATGTGGCCATTCTCTTACAAACCCAAATGCCCAGCCAAATGACCAGCACGTTGCATTCAATGTCAGTGAGGTTCTACAAGAACTGTGGGTGTCAATCAAATGAGCTTCTAAATGTCCGAAGCGGACCTCAGTGTTGGACATGGTGATCTGTGGGTGAGCTGTCCAGTTAGCAAGAGACCTCCCAGCAGGCAAGAACTCAGAACAAGAAAGCAAGATGGTCGCCACTGTGCTCTAGGACTGTGTTTCACACCCCCAGGGACCTGTGAGAACTTGGAGAAAATGCCACACGAGAGGACACAGAACATTGTTGGGAAACCAGTTCACAAGGAAACAAACGTCAAGAGACTGACGTCGCTTTGCAACCTTCTGAGCAGCAGTCGTTGTGGGAGTGAAGGGAGGTGTGTGCTCACACTTTCCCAGAGCTGTTCTGGAGATGCAGGAAGTGGTCCACCATCCTCGCGCGCATCCCTGTGCTGAAGCCCTGCCTGTCCTCTGTCCCCAAGATGTCCAGTGGTTGGGCCTTACCTCTGTCTGTCTGTCAGAACATCTACTTGTTCAGCAGTATTGCTCGCTCAACTTGAACCTCACACATAACACACTGCATGGGGCTCAAGTAGCTTCACAGTCTGTCACTTCCTGCAACTCCTCAATGACATGCCATCGAGGATCCTAGAATGATGAGTGTCCCCGCCAACTGGGATTTCAGGAAAGACAAAAAGAAGCTGCGTGTTTAGCACAGTTCCCAGAATGCTTCAGGCTCTGCTGAGCAAGAGAATTTATTAGTCCTTTATCAAGGGCCCCTCTCTCCTGTATCTTCCTTTTGCAGAAAGGCCGTGTCTGGCTCAGTCTGTCTTCATGAAGTAAGTTCCGAGTTGGCCTTCAGAAGCCCAGCCCTTGTGACAGCGACTCTGTGCCCAGATCCCACACACAGAAGCCTGGGTGCGAGGGAGAATAATTATTCCAATAAGGCCGATTTCTTCCGTAACTGTTTATAGAGATCCCAGAAAAAACCAGCAGGCTGGCCCAGGACTCAGCGTTTAATTTGAACCAAGTGTGTCTCCACTGGAATTCACAAGAAAATGTAATTTTAATTCTTTTATAAACCCTGAAGGAACAATTTTTGCAGAGTGGGAACACAATCAGAACATGTTAGGAGAGAGAGAGGGAGAGAAAGAGGGAGGGAGGGAGGGAGAGACCTACGCTGATTCCCATTATGTTTGAAATTCTTCACATGGCCTGATTTTTTGATAACTGTGATATGTGCAGGAGAAAAAGAGAAGGCAGACAGAGATGCCAACGAAGTACCAACCAGGCTATGACACATCCGGGTGCATGCACGCACGCGTGCCCACACACACACACACACACATGCATATACACATACACAAATATACACATATACACATACATACACACACACAAATACACATACACATACGCGTGCACATGCACATATACGCACACACCTCCTGAGTTCTGGGCATTCCCCACTGAGGCCTCTAATTGGGATCTTACGAGGCACCTGAGATGCTCAACTCAGGAAACCCCCTTTCTGTTTCTTTGTTTAATTGCTTTACCCAGGTGTTTGTGATAACACAGGGACTCATTAGCTGCTGAGCATTGATTTTTATAAATGGTCTTGGGCACAAAGTCCATACTCTGGAATGTAGGGCAAAGCATTTCTGTGAAGGCCTTGGGTTGTTGAATTTTGCAAGTTAAAAAAGTAATATATTTCTAGAGTCAGGAGGTACATTTGTTAGTTTTAACCCAGAACCAAATAAATTTGATTACACAGGTGATAGAGAATATATAGATAGATAGATGAAAGATAGGTAGATAGATAGATAGATAGATAGATAGATAGATAGATAGATAGATAGACAGATAGATGATAGGTAGGTAGATGGATAGATGATAGATGATAGGTAGATAGATGATGATAGGTAGATAGATGAAACATAACAGAGCATAGTTATAGCATAAAAATGATAGATAGATGACAGATAAAAAATATACTAAATTAAATCACAATAGCTGACTTGTCTCTATGCAAACCAGTGGAACTCACTAGTATTCACTAGAGAGTAAGTTTCCTAGGGACTGGGGACTCACACTTCATCTCTTGCACGAGTGGCCAGTGACTGTGTTCGAAGAGAAAGAAATAGAAATGCAGGAAAACCAGTGTTCACCTTGCTTACTCTTGAGCAGATGGAATTAAATACAAAATCATCTTAAATCCAGTAAGAGAAATATAGAGTGCAAACTTAAGTTTTTATCATAGTTTCATGGAGATGAAACTCAGGGGTAAAGCGTATTTTCTCAGGTACAAAGTTGGGTTCAATCCCAACTCCACCAAAAAGTCTCTAGGTTCAGTAAACTGACTATTCCAAAGACCATGACTGAAATACTTGTGAGAATGTGATTATCATGACTGAAAAACTTTGAAACACATTGGTTAAAACAAATTCTGAAACTAAAATTTCGTATTTTGAATGTTGTCAGTGGTTTGGTAATCTTTTTGCTCTTTGAGGAATTCCAGTCCAGGTATCATCTGGTGTCTTCGAACACACTTATTTGACTTATATCAGGAACTTATATCAGTGGTAATATTCAAATACAAGATGCACATATGAACAAGAGATTTCACTACTTACATTTATACTTAAGGTCTCTATGTTTCCATATTAAATTATTTCCATGCGAAGAGAAAAGGTGAAATTTTGATTGTCATGCCCGATGCAAAAGAAGAGCCAGATGCTATGAAACATTCATGAACCTAGTGACCTTTCCCGGCAAATACAAATGGTGATTTGTAAGAGTCCTGAAAGAGAAATGCAATGAAAGGAAATTAAATCTTCAAAGGCAAACAATACAGGCAGGAACACAGAAACGTTATTGATCAGCCAAGAATCACAATGTCAGAGGACTCCTGGCTGGAATTACAAGTCAGTGTACACAGTAGCATTCAGGCCACTGAAATAGAATGCTTGCTTTAAAGTTCAACGTAGGGCGGCTTTCTTGTATTAAATTCTTGAACACTGAAGTTTAAGAATGGCTAAGAGTTCAACCGGGACAAAAGAACAGCTATAATTAGTATTTTAATTAGATTTTAAATGCAATGTTGACTAAAATATTTTGAGTCTTACAATGATTGATCTTCTTTGTTAACTAGATGGCATAGACCAGGGATCACATGGTAAGCCAGGGAGGTATTATCTTGAGTATGTCTGGAGGGGAGGGATAGGAAGACTCGCCTGTTGCTACTTCCTGCCTAGGACACTGGACTGTATAAATGTGTAAGGACTTGGACAGGGGTGGCAGCCTGCTTCCATCTCTCTGCGTTTCCTGACCGTGTGAGGTGCCAGCAGCTGCTTCAAGACCCTGCCACTCTAATTTTGGGCTTTCCGCCATGACAGACTCCACCCTTCATTCAACCTTTAGCCTTACCAATTCCTTTCTTCCTTAAGCTCCATTTTTATTCGAATATTTTAGCACAGCAAGAGGCAGAGAAACAAAAGTAGGTCTCTTACTCAAAATGACCAGAATTTGAAGAGTGAGATGAAATTTTTAATGTTCTAAGATCATGCCACAAAGTGGTATAAAATTATTCTTTTTTTAAGATGGATTTCCCTTTTATTTATAATAACTATTGATGATTTTGCCTTGGGGAACCCAAATGAACATTCTTGAATGTACCCTTCATCCTAATGCTCTCACAGTATCTAAATTAAGTATTAAATATTTTTTCTCCCACTTTTTTCCCCAGTTATACAAGTTCAATAAGTACCCTCCACCATCCTCTCCCTCCTTCCTCCCCTCCCCTGCCAATCCCCCCTTGCACTCTCTCCCCCTTTTCCCCTTCCTTCACCCCCCTCCCTCCCTCCCATTTGCCCAGAGCCCTTTCTTGGGTGAGTATGGGAACTCTGTTATTTCTGTTAATCCCTTGCCTCTAAGGATCCTACTGCCTGGAGCCTTCTCCCTTATGATCCATGCTAAACTTTGGGGGGTCGTTGACATGTCAGCCATTGTGCAGGTCATGTAAAGTCGGATTATGGCTACTACAGCCCTAACTTGTTTGGAGTATCTTGCATATCGTTGGTCCTCCTCATCTTTAGGTTCTTACAATCTTATCACCTCCTCTTCTACAAGATTCCCTGAGCTTTAGGATGGGGAGAGATTTAGCTGGTCTGGTTCCAGGTGATTAATGTAGGGTCTTTGGTGTTCTGAATTATGGTTTGTTATTTTCAGTTTCGCTTTTCCTGCACCACCCTTGGCTCCATCCTTGGCCAATCGAAGGTCACCTCTTGAGGAGCAGGGAGTCCACCCTGGTCCGGGTCCGGGGCAGAAAGCTAAAATTACTCTTTGTAGCAAGCACAAGATTTAGTATTTATTTAGCTCTGTGTATAAATGAGTATGAAAGCACATAAAAGAAATGATACTATGGCATCTTTACCAATGTATGGAGATCATTTAACACAGAGATTATTTTACGTTGAGTAAACATGAAGATTCACAGCCATAGATGTCTCTATATTTACTACTCCCATTGTATATAATAAACAGCATGCATGCGTTATTTCCATTTAAGTGTGTAGTTGCATGGGCTTAAGTTCCTAAATAAACAATGTAATCACCATTAACATTTTGTCATAAAGAGTTCCTCTGCCTCTCAAGTCAGTCTTCTTTTGTGATCCAATGTCATAGTTAAATCAATCTATGCACCCACAGTTCATCTTACATCATTTTAATAGATGTGGGCACAGCTCCCAGTCTTAAAGAGTAGAATTTACCAATGCTGTTCCTTCATTATGAAACTACTCTTGAAAGAGAAAAATGTCAGCGCTTACAATTTATTATAATTGCCTTGCAAAATTGCACAGTATCCAGCAGATAAGTAATTCTCCTATCAAACATAAAAAGGAAGTGCTTGTGGAAAATCATCCTCTGCTTGAAAACATATGGTGCACAATCCATGCAGTTTCATTTTAGTGGTCATTGTTGCCAGATGAAAAGATAAACAATCAGATGTGGAACTGTAGTCTGCTTTTATGCAAGGGCTTGAGCAAACCTTTCAATGAAAACTATGAATCACCGTAAGAGGCAAGATCTGAAGATCAGTACCTTCTAGAAATCATTGCCCTTCAATGCTTTTGAAATCATCCACTCAGGTGGATCTGAGCTAATTTAGGTTTCTCTGAATTAACAATTCTTCTAGCATTTTCTCCTTTGCTTTATTTGTGGGCAGAAATGAATAAATCTACAGTAATTATTATATTAATTGTTCACAGTATTCTGGAGTTTGAACCAAGGACCTAATGGCTTTTCTGAGGATGCTTTACCAGTGAGCTTCATCCAGAAAGTTAGTGAACAAGTGTGTGTCACATCAGGGAGACTTCTTGAATTTGTGCAAACACATGTGTGTGTGTGTGTGTATGTGTGTGTGCTAAGTGTGTGTGTGCATATGTTTGTGTGTGTGTATGTATGTGTGTGTATGTGCTGTGTGTGTGCATACATTTGTGTGTGTGTATGTGTGTGTGTATTAGAGAGAGAGAGAGAGAGAGAGAGAGAGAGAGATTGAGAGATTCCTGCACTGATAGCATGTGAACGTGGAGCTTCTGTTGGTGTCCATTTGGCTCTTTGGTTCATTATACCATGAGATAGCACTGGCTCTGTTAAACCTATTGCTTCTTCTATTCATATGCTCCGTCCTATAAGTTCTTGGGAGAAGCGTTCCATTGGGGCTCGTTAAAGGGCATGGCATGTCTCTGTAGACATGTGTCCTGAATTGAGATCCCAGTAACCAGAACAGAATGAGGATCTTCTCCTGTCTGCGATCATGTTCCTGTGCACTTCGACGAGCAGAAAAAGCCAGATGAAAGCAGATCCCAGCAGTTCACGGGTCCGGTGTCGTGAGGTAGGAAAGGCCAGAGAAGACACATTTTTCTGAGTCTGCTACTTACTTACCATCCATTCCCATCTGCCAAATCTCTATTGCCTCGAGAGTAATTGCAAAGACAGTTTACATGTTCAGTAATATCTGCTTGAGAGATACAAATAGAGGGAATCTGATTTACTTTTGCACAAATCAGATACATGGATCAAAACATTTGGCAAAGATATTAATTAATTTTTTCTAATGCGCAGGTAGGGGTTTTTAGATTTGGCTATTATTTTCCCATGACTATGTCTCCACTTTACAGCTACTAATAAAAAGCATGGTTTTTCATGCAGTAAAAATCTGGAATGCTATGGCACCTACGAGCCTGCCTCCCTTTCCATCCTCCTGAGTATTCAGGAGCTCTTCACATACATGTGCTTCAGAGTTATTGCTGTTGCCATGGTTCCTAGTATCGCCATTAATATTGTCTGTTGCTGCCCCGGAGCATTTATCTCTGGCAGTTAATTGCACCTCCCCTCACAGCTGGGTCTCGTGGAAATGATGAACTTGACAGAGTGGAGATGAGGAAAAGCATTGTGGAAACATCTGGCCAATCATGTAATGGTGCTGAATGCTACCTACCTTCCTGCAAAATTTACGTTTATTGCCTAATCTTTCTTCTCTGAGAAGCTTTAATCTCTCTCATACTTAATGTACACGTATGCCCTGGTTTATCTAGGACACGTAAATTAGGGACTGTTTTCAATTACCTCTTGCTTCCACTGCCTTTCGTTCTGGCAGCATGGAGCTGACAGTTTTGTAATCTCCTGTGTTTCACATACATTCCTGAAACCTCAGTGATAAGGGAGCGAATGGATCTAGTTGCTTCTTAATCACCACTTTATAGAATGAACGGCTTTTATTTTTTTCTCATACAGTTAGTTCTTCTGATGGAGCCATTAAATGAGGATATTGACAGATCCCTGTAATGGGTCCTCACTTTCTGAAAAGATCTATGTGTTTCATGGAAACATCAGAGCATGTAAGGGTTATGGAAATATGTTGCTGCTAGAAGTTGGAGTAGAAGCAGCTGAAGGATAACAGGTAGTGTAGCCAGAATCTTTCCAGAACTTTTGATGTATGTATCACAGGACTCCCACTTGGGTTTTACCTTCTCATGTTATGACATCCCCCAATTCTGAATCCCAAGAATGATTTTATGCCTATTGTCCTCTTATCTGTTACATTGTGTGTTTCATACTCATGTGTTTTATGTTTTTAGATTAGAAAGCTGCATTCTCAGAGACCAAGAAACTTCTAGAGTGAACCTAGCTGAATCCTCTTGGTAGTCACTTACTCCTGAAAGACAGAGGCGTATGGATTGAGTCTGACATACTGAATTTCAACCACAAAATGGTTTAAATTCATGTTGTGTGTTTCTTTGTGTTGCTGAAAAACCAAACAAGTTAAAAATACAAGGAGTTTTGTTCTTGCTTATGATTCTGGTTACAATTCATAGTCCAACTTGGCAATAGAGTTCATACCTTTCAGGAACCGAGGTTAACAGGGCACGACATATCCATAGAAAGAGCCCTCTCCATCTATCTACCTCCAAGAAGTGGCCCCACCTATGATGAGCTGGGTCTTCATGCTTCAGCCAGACAATCTCCCATAGACTAGCTTAGGACTTTCCTTAACTACCTAAATTCCTAAACTATCTACCCACCTGCATGCCCACCTGCTACTTAAATTCCTAAACTATCTACCTACCTGCCTACCTACCAAAATTCCTAAATTATTTACCTACCTACCTACCTGCCTACCTACCTACCTACTTAAATTCCTAAATTAACTATGTATGTAGGTAGTTAGGTACTGTGTGGGAAGTTGTGCTATGTGTAGGCTTTCTATAGGTCCTATATGTAGGCTCTGTATGTTGGAACTATATATAGGTAGCACATGTAAGGGCTGTATGTAGGCCTTGTATATGGGCACTATATGTAGGTGCTGTATGTAGATGCTTTATGTAGGTGCTGCATGTAGACTTTATATGTAGAAGGTACATGTAGTTTCTGTACACAGGTGCTGTACATAGGCACTGTGTGTAGATACTGCATGTAGGCGTTCCATATAGGTGCTGTATACAGGCCCTGTATGTGGTTGCTATATATTGGTTTTCTATGTAAGTACTGCATGTAGGTGTTGTATGTGAGTGCTGTATGAAGGTGTTGTATATGGGCACTTTTGTGTGGGCTTCATGTCGGCTCTATATGTAGGAGATGCATGTAGGTTTTGTATATAGATACTGCATGCAGTTTCTGTATGGAGGCAGTGTATATAGGCATTGTAGGTAGGCTCTTTTTATAGGCACTGTTTGTGGTGCTGCATTTAAGGGCTGTATGCTGGCACTGTACATGGGCACCACATTTAGATACTGTATATAGGTGGGGCATGTAACTGCTATATGTAGTCACTCTATGTAGTCTGTATCTGTTAAGTGTTGTATGTAGACTTTGTATTTAGGCACTGTATGCGGATGCTGCATGTAAGTTTTGTATGCATGTGCTGTGTATAGGCATTTTACAGAGGCTTTGTATTTATATACTATAGGTTCTGCGTATAGGCTTTGTATGCAGGTATTGGATGTAAGTGATGGATGAAGATGCTGTATATAGGCACTGTATGTAGATACTATATGTGGGCACTGTATATGAGCACTATGTGTAGATGCTGTATGTGGACATTGCATGTAGACTCTGTATTAGGTTCTGCGTGTAGATATTATATGTAGACTCTGGATGTAGATGTTGCATGTAGGTGCTGTATGGAGGCTTTGTGTATATGTGTTGCTTGTAGTTGCTCTATGTAGGTACTGCATGGAGGAGTTACATATAAGTGATGCATGAAAGTGCTGTATGTAGGTGCTGCATGTACATGTATGCATTCTATGAAGTGCTCCATGTAGGTGCTATTTGTAGGTACTGTATGGGCACTGTATATGGGTGTGTATATAGGCACTATGTGTGGACTGTATATGTGGGCACTGCATGTAGGCTGTGTAGGTAGATGCTGTATGGGAGTGCTGCATGTGCACATTGAAGGTGGGCACTGTATGTGGCACTATGTGTAAGAGATGCTTGTAGGCACTGCATGTAAGCTCTGTATTTAGGCTCAGCATGCAATTGCTACATATAGGTGCTGCATGTGGGTGCTGTAGGTAGACTTTGCATGTAGGTTGCTGTACATAGATGCTGCATGCAGGTGCTCTATTTAGGTGCTGCATGCAGGTGTTGTATGGAGACACTGTATGCAAGTAAGCTTAAAGATGATGAATATAGATGATTTTCATGTAAGCACTCTATGTAGGTGTTGTATAGTGATGCTGTATCTATATGCTGCATGTGAGTGCTACATGTGGGTGCTGCATGTGGCACTGCATACAGACAGTATACAGTATGCAGGCACTGCATGTAGGCTATCTGTATAGGCATCACATATAGGCGCTGCATGTAGGCACTATATGTAAGTACTCTATGTGGATGCTGTATGGTCGCTGCATGTAGGCACTGTACGTAGGCTCTTTAGGTAGGCGCCGTATGTGTGTATTGTATGTGGGCACTATGTGCAGGCACAGGATGTGGGCCTTCCTTGCATGTAGACTCTATATTTAAGCACAGCATGCAGTTTCAGTATGCAAGCACTTCATGTAGGTGCTTTATGTATGTGTTGCATGTATGGTGTGTATGTAGACATTTTTGTAGACACTATATGCAGGCACTGTAATAGGTGTGGTAGGTATGTGTTGCATATAGGTTTTATATGTGGGCATTGTATGGGGGTCTCTGTGTTTATGCACTGTGTGAACACTGAATGTAGGCTCAGATGTAGACTGTATGCAGGCACTGCATGTAGGTTCTACATGTGGGTGCTGCATGTGGGTGCTGCATGTGGGTACTGCATGTGGGTGCTGCATGTGGGTGCTGCATGTGGGTGCTGCATGTGGGTGCTATAAGTAGCTATATATGCAATGCCTACACACAAAGCCTGCATGAAGCCTACATAAAGAGACTACATGTAGCATTTACATACATGCCTACGCACAGTGTTTATACCTAGCACTTACATGCGCACCTACATATAGCACAAAGACAATCTATGCAGGCACTACGTGCTGGTGTTGCATGTAAGTGCTGCGCGCTGTTTCTCCGTGCAGGTGGTCAGTGTGCGGAGGCAGGGTATGGAGGCGCTGTGCTTAGGTGCTGTATGGAGATGCCGCAATCACCACCACAAGGAAAACACGAGTCATGTTCTTCTCATCTAAATTTCCTCTAATTTTATGTTACCTGAAATTGCTCCAGCTGCGGAGCAACATGTGCTGCTCCAATGCTTTGTTTTCTCTAGAACAGCTCTGTTTTTTCTAGAATCTTGTGGAAATAAAATCATCCAGAATACAGTTTCTTGGCAAGAACTTCATTTTATTTACTTACTTACTTACTTATTTATTAATTTTTGACTCAGTGACAAGTGTTTGAGATTCCCCCATGCCTTTTATCTATCCTAAGTTTGACTCTTACATATAGACAACCATTCTGTTTTACAACTTTCGATGCATTTAACTCTCCATCTGATATTGAACATACATGTGATTCTCAGCTTCTGTTTTTGGCCAATTATAGCAGGTATAGACTTTATAATAGTTTTGAATCAGAGAATGCTCATGTTTTGGTGTGAAAATGTATTTTTTATTTATCTTAGGCAAATAAATACTATTAGTACTGCTTTTCTTCTTCACCAATACTGGGCATTTTTAGTCTTCTAATAAGATTGTAGGGAAAATTTTAGTTGAACAAAATCTGAGGAAAACCCCGAAGAAAATGAAGTATTCTTGTGGCTATTAAAGACAATACTTTGGACAAATATTACAGCCAGGAAGATCCACAGAGCAAAGTCTGCCTGGAATCAGTGGAAGATGCTGTGTGGCTTGTTGGAGGTCAGCAGATCACAGCACTGTGCTTCACTGGGTACCAAGGACAGTGTGAGCCTGTGCATCTCAGCGTCAAAAGGTCTGAGATGGAGGGAAGGCTCGGTGTGACCACAGCTTTGTGATGTTGCAGGATGTGCAGGTGGGGGAGATGATTAGATGCTACAAAAACCATCCAGGGAAGACGGAATGTGAATGGGACGTAGGCGATGACCATGGGGCAACAAGAGATGGACAGACTGAAGGTAGAAACAGCACACCATTTTGGGAAAAGTGGATGCTGGATATAAGTGAAAGAGAAGGATGATAAATGACCTAACATGCTATGAGTGAATGATATGCACGGGCAGCAACTAGGCAGAACACACACAGCAGGTTTGGGGAACATGTCAGAAGATTCATTTCACGCTTAGCTTGAAATGAAAAGAATCCCAGGGTAAGAGTGGCAATGTACACTAGTGATTGCAGGACTTGGGGGACGAAGCAGCGAGATTGGAGTCAAAGGTCATCTGTGGCTGACAGCAAAAGTAAAAATCACCATGGACTAAATGGAGAACTTGCCAAAAAGAGAAAATACAGGTATATGAAGAGGGGAGAAAGGAAGGAAGAAAGGAAGGAAGGAAGGAAGGAAGGAAGGAAGGAAGGAAGGAAGGAAGGAAGGAAGGAAGAAGGGAGGGAGGGAGGGAGGGAGGAAGGGAGGGAGGGAGAAAAAGAGGAAGAAATAAACAAGGAAAGGAAAGAAAGAGAGAGAAAGAGAGAGAGAAATAAACAAGGAAAGGAAGAAAGAGAGAGAAGGAAGAAGGAAGGAAGGAAGAAGGAAGGAAGGAAGGAGGAAGGGAGGAGGGGGGAGGGCGGAGGAGGAGGGAGGGACGGAGGGAGGAAGGAAGGAAGAAGGGAGGAAGAAGGGAGGAAGGGAGGAAGAAGGGAGGGAGGGACGGAGGGAGGGATGGAGGGTGGGAGGGAGGGAGAAAAAGAGGAAGAAATAAACAAGGAAAGGAAAGAAAGAAAGAGAGAGAGAAAGAGAGAAATAAACAAGGAAAGGAAAGAGAGAGAGAGAAAGAAAGAAAGAAAGAAAGAAAGAAAGAAAGAAAGAAAGAAAGAAAGAAAGAAAGAAAGAGAAAGAAAGAAAAAGAAAGAAAGAAAGAAGAAAGAAAGAAAGAAAGAAAGAAAGAAAGAAAGAAAGAAAGAAAGAAAGAAAGGAAGAAAGAAAGAAAGAAAGAAAGAAAGAAACTCAAGTGCGTCTGATGAGGCACTGTGTTTCGTTTACCGAATTAGTTAAGGAAGACTTCAGTCAATGGAAGCGATAGTGTCTACAATTGGAATCTGTAGAACTATTTCCTGTTTTCATCAGCACTTGAGACAAATTTATTTTGTGTTTTTTCCAAGCTGTTTTGCTGCCATCATTACACTTTGGAACCCTTCCCACTTCTATGTCACTTAATAGAAATACTTGTACTATTTAGTAATTCATCAGCAATTACATCTACCAGCCTTCCAGCTGCCCCTCACAGCATCTTCCTCTCTCTTACAATCAGAAACCACAAATGAACTGAGAGCGGGTGACCCTGCCCACTTACCACACCTGCAAGCCCAGTATCTTAATGGGGGAATCTCATCATACTGATGGGGTGAAAAAGTGCATGAAAATTCAAAACATAATTTGCAATTTTTTAAGATCTTGAAGTAATTGGGAAAACGTATTCCAACACATTAATGTCTTTAGATGATTGTGACATTCCCTTTAACCATGGGCTTCTTATCAATGACCACCCCACACTAAGGGGAACTTGGGAACTTGGGAAGCATCGTTCACTCTGAAACATGCATGAGGACTATACATTGGAACCTGAAGCATTGCTTACAACAAAGGCTCAATTTCATTACCACTCCGACTTGAGTCCAGAGAATCTGTTCTATTATGTTAGGAGACAGGAGCAGTGATTCGTGCATAAGTAAGCTTCCCATTAGTGGCGTTTCTCTAGGTCCGCACAGGGAGAGCTGAGGAGTGGGAAGCAAAGAGCTAGGCCCCTCCTTTTAGCAACTTTGTCACCTTACGGCACTTAGAACTAAAGGGAGCTAACCGATTGTCGGGGTGGATTGTGACTTCTTTGTTGTTCAGGATTATACTACTGGGCTCTTCTGTTCAAAAACACAAATTGTACATAGCAATCGATAGCTGAGCTTGGAATCCAGACAACAATTCACGTGTTCTTTTGTGTCCAACCTACTTGAAATCACACCCTCTGTGCCTCTGTAATCAATGAGAGGTGTCTGCAGGCCCTTGCTACAAGGTTTTTGATGTATAAAGGCAGCTGTTTTTAATGAAAGTCTCGTAATATGCTTCCTTCTGAAAAAGCACACGAGGATCCGCAGCAAGTGAATTTCTGTGGGTTTTTAGTTTCTAACTTACAGATCTCATTCTTTAATAACGGCTACATTTGTTTTGGTAATGGCTGAAAGAAAGCTGGGAAAGAGAAATGCTAATCTGCAGTTTTACCTCTTGGCTCACGTCTTGTCAAATACATCAAAGTATATGTTCTGCTGTGTGGAGGAAGCGGTGTGGTTTTTTCCCCTGTTTTCTTTGCCTTCTCATTGTGCAATAATGATTGGTTCCCAAGAATGTTCAGGAAAACACATGCACCCAGGTTACTGCACACACAACACAGGTTACTTTGTCCACAATCACAGTGTAACATCAACACTGGTGATGTGGCATATGCCGTGGTCAGAAGATGAAATGACTCACTAGTTTCTCTGAATACTTTGCTCCCGTCTACGGTGAAGAAGATGGAGCACATAGGAAGCTGTGTTGCTGAGTCTTATAGTTACCATCTTTGGCTGCTGTGAACCATCATCCTTACTCAGCTAAAAGGTGAAAGGGAGATTTGTTTGGCATACAGTTTGAGAGGGGAGACACAGTCTATATGGCAGAAAAGACACGGCAGATGGCAGAAGCTGGAAGTGGCTGGTTCAGGGCAAGGCAGCCACCATGGAAAAACAGGAAGCAAGGGTAATTGCCAGCAGGATAGGGCTGCTCAAATCTCTGGGGCCTCCTCTGTGACCTGCCTTCTGCCAGCAAGTCTCCACCTCCTACAGGTGGCAGGATCTCCCCAAACATTTGCATCAGCAAAGGATTCAAGCAATGAGTCTGTGGGGAAGTCTCATCCATTTAAACCAGGAGGGGGGGGCTGGAGATTGTAGCCCTCCACAGTTTCTGCCAGAGGTCTTCCTCTGCTTCTCGGTCCTTCCTTGTGTGAGGAACCAACACTGCAAGCTTCCGCCCCCATGCACAGGAAGTGATCACACCACCTGCACAGGAAGTGGTCATGCTACCTGCACAGGAAGTGGCCATGCCACCTGGACAGGAAATGGTCATGCTACCTGCAAAGGAAGTGATCCTCCCACCATAGACAGGAAGTGGTCCTGCCATCATGGATAGGAAGTGGTCCTGCCATCATGCACAGGAAGTGGTCCTTTTATCATGGACAGGAAGCGGTCCTGCCATCATGGACAGGAAGTGGTCCTGTCATCATGCACAGGAAGTGGTCCTTTTATCATGGACAGGAAGCAGGTCCTGTCATCATGGACAGGAAGTGGTCCTGTCATCATGGACAGGAAGTGGTCCTGTCATCATAGACAAGAAGTGGCCCTGCCATCATTAACAGAAAGTGGTTCTGCCATCATGGACAGGAAGTAGCCCTCCCATCATATCTTCTCCACCATAGAATTGTGAGCTCAAATCAATCCTTCCTCTGCTGATTAATTTCTTGTTAGATATTCTGTCATAGTGATGTATTACTATAAGTGATACAGGGCACACACCATGCATGTGGCAGTTGTTGCCTGGTACCATTTTATCACATGTGTGAACACAGCTAACTACCATGGTATAGGTCTTGTACATGTCTTTCAATATCAGTGTTTAATATCATATCAGTGCCTGTCCATGTAAATGTAGGAGGCTGTCTCTCAAGACAATTAACCTAAAGTCTCCACAGTTCCTTCAGATATGGACATTGTCAAATTTTCTGAGAGACTGTTCCTGCTGTCAATAGCTGCTTTGCAATGGCCAAGGGGAACTCATGGAGACCCAACTGTCCCACCTTACCTTTGTGCTGTGTTATCTTCTAGAGAGGCTCAGCTTGCTCTCTTAAGCTAAGACTTACCATTGCTCTCTCAAGAAACTGCTTTGTTTGCCTAATAAGACCTTCTAACCTGAAGCCTTTGAACTTCTTATCCACCTCTGTGATCATGGAAAAACTAGGTTTCTTCCTGTCCAAGTCAAATAATCTCATTACAGGTCCCTTTGGACAATGCACTTTGTAGTATGAATGTAAGTTCCCGGAAAAGAAGCTGTACTGACTCATCTACTGATTAGAACTTCAGGTCTTGTGGAGAGCATTGGATTGATGTCAGCTTCATAGTCTAATTATCTTGTGTGGTCTCTCACCCCCTTTAATAGCCATTCTTTGTCCTTCCTCTGTGTCTGCCCTAGCATCCTGTGACTATCAGATAAAAATTTATAAAATATGCTAACTTCACAAACCACTAGCTTCCACCAATCAAAAGGCTAAGAATACCCTTATATCACATCTAAGGCCTATAACAGAGATTTCCCCACATTTCTAATGTTTGCACCATGTATTTGAAAAGTGTCTTGATCTATGTTTTCCTGTTCTGTGATAATAAAACTACAAGAGACTGTTAAGACAGAGGAGCACATAGAATTGGAGGCAACCTAAATCTGTGTTCCTGGACCAGAGTTATACATATTTGACTCCAGAATAAACTACTTTATCTCTTCGAAGTGAGAACTGTAATTTTTAGATATATAGGGGAGAGACAAAACTTAGGAGACCTCAATATTCTCTCCTCCCCTCACCGAGTTGACATCTCTCTACTGCATACCCCTGATCCCACTTGTGTTGATCAAGAAGACACTTAAAAGCCACATATGCTGGAAGAAGAAAACAAACAACTATTGACTCCTCACTTGGACTCCAAGGTAACTAAGAACAGGATGAAAGGGAGGTACCTCTGCACTGATGTTGAGAAACCTCTCCTTCACTTTGGGCCCCCTGTTCACCTCCAAAGATTGACACATTAATTCCTCCAAGGATGTCTGTCTCATCCATCTCATAGTCCCTTGGGACTGATACTCAGAAATAAGTCCTAACCCTGTAGCCATCTTAGATTCCAGGCAGAGCAAGACCGCAGGTTATGGATCTGTGGGCCCAGGAGGTAATTATCCAGGAAGGCTAGTGGGCTGCACACCTCCTGGATGCTGCCCCGATTCTTTTCTCTATTTGAACCTAAAGCTATGGCAGTAATTTGAAGACAGACAGTGGGGGGTGAGATCACTGGACCCCTTTATCTTTTCTTCCCAGTGATCAAATGAATAAACCTTTCTATTTCTGATGTTACTCCTCTCCTTGATTGGCTCTTCATAATGAGGGCCTTGCTGATTGGAGCTACCAGAGTCTGGGTTTTTGCCCTTTAAAAACTTGGTTTAGCATCCCACCACAGAACAGAGAAGATCACACGAGAAAGGGCATTATCTTGGGAGACTGTGTGGAACTGGTGCTGGACAGAAGAGGGGAGCCTCTGTACCCTATGGTTTGCCCACCAATAGCTTCCTGCTGAGTGACAGGTACTACCTAAGGCAGGAGTCCAAACTGAGACCTAAATGATTGCACTACCAGGGAGACATGAGGGAGGAGGGAGACAGAGGGGAGAAATGTATGGGGTGGGATGGGGCAGGTAGTGAATAATGAAAACACATTGTTAATATAGTTTTAAAAAGTAAGCATATGCACAAAAACTCCAGTTATACCAAGCGTATGGGAATAATTGAGTATTTAAGATACCTGAGAGCAGGGAAAAGGCCATTGATTTGTGTGATTCTTCTGTGTGTCCACAGAATACTTTGAGGAGCTGTATTTGCTTGAGTGGCCCAGCTAGAAATACGCTAAAATAATCAAGAATGATTTGGAAACTCGGGATCTAGAGGGATGTCAGAGCTGAATGAGTACTCCAGTGTGTCTGTAGATTGCCCCCATCTCATGGACCATTGCTGTTCTCAGTGTTAAGCTACTTGGGGCTAAAACCTGTTAAATCCATCCCGGATTCATCTGCAAATTCCTCTCTCTCCCCTAACCTAGAAATGTTTGAATTTGCCAATCCATTTAGTCAGCACTTAACTGAGGGATTTTTGCTTACTCCGGGGAAACTACAAACTGCTGACTGTCTCCTGTTTCCTGTCTCTGGCATGCATGGGTCATCCTGCGTTTTGTTTCTAGGGATGCTTTGCATCTCGGGGAGTGAGGGGGTCTTGTCTCACCCATCTGCTCTGTCTTGTGGTGCAGTCAGAATATGAACTGATTTAATAAGCATTGCTGTTGTATACAAACTCGGTCCATGAGTCTGGGAAGAGCTGCAGACTTAAAGGCTGTTGGAGTTCTACTGCAGAGGCAAGAAGCAAGGAAGGTTTCTTCTCAGGCTCCTCAGAGGACCTCTTCCCCCGCCCTTTTGAAGTTTCCTATTCTGGAACACTGTAGCAAATCTGTTCTGCAGTACTGAGAATAATGTTGCTGGTGTGCAGGTGCGTGCAAGGAATTCAAATCCTATTGTCTCCAAACAGGCAAAGGCTACATTGTATCAAAATCCTTCTAGCATAATCTTCCTTTGCACCTGCTGGGCTCATGTCCCTTGTTAGCATCCCAGGGTGATCAGTATTTAATAAAGGCCAGTACACAGTTCTGTCCACACTAACTTACTTAGCAAATGTCACATTGGTTTCCCCCTCAGCCTCCATCACACCACACAGCTAAATCTCAGCATGTATTTCCCATGGCTTTATCTCCTGACTCACAACACAATGTCATAACACTGAAGTTTGCATCCTGAAGCTGAAATTCCTGGTTGAGGCAGTGGCGGGGGTAGGAGGGGCGGCAATGTGTGTTGAAGGCCAAGTGACTGAACTGAATTCAAATGCTGCAGACCAGTGCCAGATTATTCTGGGCTATATTTATTTCCTTTGACATTGCCCTGTCCCCCATGTTCAGCTTATCCTCTTTCAGGTGTAGTCTCAGTGGGTCCATATCAGCAGATAGCATATGAAATCTCCAATAGAGATTTCCCTGCATTGCTGCAACCCACCTGCGTGTGGTCCCCACCAGTATATCTGATCAATGCCTTGAGTTATGGCTTCCTCTGTCCTGCTATTATAAACCTCCACGAAGCTGCTATTATACCAGAACTTCTTTCAGGCCACCTGAATCTATGTTTGTGGTCCATGGTCACTCATATTTGACTCCAGAAATATGCATTTCTTCTTCCCTTTCAGGTGACACATACTGATGAGAAGGGGATTTAAATAGGTAAAAAAGTACTTCAGTAACTATAATGATAAAATAATAATTTTTTGATTGTCTTGGTCTCCTCGGTCTCTGTTTAGCACCGGCTTTTCGAGACTCTCTCAGCGCCATCCAGCCTGCAAAGAAAAAGGGGGACAAGGGATTGTTTGACCCCGTGTCCTTCTGGAAGGACCTGGTGCCTGGCAGCGTGGCAGCCTCAGGTGGCCGTGGTGCCATCAAGTGGGTGAAGCTGCTGCTGCTGCAGGTGTGGGCGACGTCCAAGCACATCATTCCCGAGGCGCTGCAAGTGCGTGGTGCGCTGCCTGCCACCGATTCCCCGCCAGCAGGATTTCTTGAGTTATTTGTGTGGCAATTTGGCAAATGTTATTTGGTATTTTCCAACTCAAGCTTTAAACTTCGCTTTCAAGGACAAATGCAAACACTTATTCGTGACTGGAGCTAATAAATAAAAACAGTGCCGGAGATGGTTTTGGTAAACCTGGCTTCTGGTGGAACGGGTGGAGGGGCATCCTTGGGTGCCGTATGAGCTATTAGATTTTGCCAGAACTGGATTAGGAGTTGAGATCAGAAAAGGTCCTGAAGAAGGCAGCTCAGGGCTTAGGTGACTGTATCATGAAAATAACAAAATCCAGTGGAATCATTGCCCTGTGCTAAGCTTCGATGTTTCAGTCCAGAGCATCATTGTTTACTGAGCCGGTTACTTTGGAACTTACGACACTAGGGATTATTGCCCAAACTAATAGAAATCCCTTTTCTTGTCTTCTTTATCATGGCTCAAGTGGTGACTGCATGCTTTGGAATACTTTCCTGTCCCTTTGACACAGTTGGAAGACGCATGATCACATAGCGTGGTGAGTCTGACCCACAACACAAAGAAACCGTAGACTCCTTTTGGAAAATCTACCTGCATGAGGGGATTGCTGCGTTTTCTTGTGGTGTGTTTTCTAATATCCTTCATGGCACAGGGGATGCTTTGGTGTTGGCGTCATCTGATAAAATTAATGGTTCCTTAATAGGGATATTGGAGGCAGTTCCGCTGGAGATTAAAGTAGAAGTGCCTTTAGTTTGGAAACATGCCAAGTACATGGTTGCCGTCTGTATGCATTGTAATAATGTGTAACAACTGTCAGTGTTTCTTAAAGGGCTAACTCTGTAACAAAGTAAAATTTTTGTCATGGATCCACATGCTAAGTGTCAGGTAAATAGGGGTTTATTCAAAATCATTTAGTAAGGTCTTTTATATTTTTATAGGTAGTATATGTTATTTCTGTTACAAAAATTTTCATATTGCTGAAATGCAAGAAATGAAAGTGTCTTCTTCAAATTACTGTTTAATATACTTGTCACCCCATCTTTCCAAAATCACATGTTACAACAGTACTTTTTAAACATATATCAAGAGTTACCCCATGGTCTTTCTTCTGCACAGTCTCTTTGTGGGGTTGCATGTTATTGTGTCTGGTCCTTACAGTGCTTTTGATGAGGAACAGAACATATATATGATCGTGAATAGTTGGTAATGACATGATGTCACTACGAAGCTATATGTAAAATAAAAGATACAAAGTGGTTTATATGTTGATCTTTAAATAGTATTCTGAGTATATCTATATCTTGGAGCATGACATACCCCTTGAAATTTGTTTTTGTATTCTGTATAGATATAAAGCAAGTTCAAAACTATTTACAAAATGAATTTTTAAAAGGCAGAATTCTTCCATCAGGATCTCAATATCTACTGGCAAAAAAAAAAGTGATGCCCTGCTCAAATCAGGCCTGAATGACGGGGTAACTATATCTGTTTTACTGTGCTTTCCTGGAGTTGAAGTTGAACAGAATAGTAACTCTTTAATACGCATCATTGGGTCATTTTACTTCACTAAATCTCAAGGATCCATGTTTCACTTAGAATTACAACACAGTCTTGGGATGTCCTACATGAGCCCTTTGAGGCAGTTCCCACTGTTTTTCTGGACTCACCTTCCACCTCCTGTACCCCTCACCACCACCCCCCTGTATAGCGAAGGAGATTCTTCCCGTCTCTATTCACATAGCAACACTTTCAAGTCCCCAGTCTCTGTTCACCTCTAAATGGGAGATAGACGACCTTGTTACCATATATAAAATTAGAGCTTCCAACCTCACAGGGGGTCCTATCATTTTCTAGCACACTGTATGAGTATTTAGCAAGACGTTTCAAACTTCTATTCTACCTGCAAGATAGCAAGTCTACCTCTCAGCCTTTCCTGGAAGCTGGGAGATGATGGGAAAGTGGGTCAGACACAAAGGGCTTCCTCCCTAGGCCACAGGAAGCTGTCACATGCTTGAACCAGGTCTCCTTGCCTCCAGTCATGTGGGATGATGTGTAGAACCAGCCGATGCTCACACCCCCAAATGCTGTCCTGTTGTGGGGTGAAGGGGTAGACCCCAAGGCTTGGCACCTGGCTGTTTTATAGCGGGCAATCCATAGGTATCTTTGTTTAGAGCAAGATTCTGCCTGTCTGCGCTTTTTCTCACTGGTCAAGCTTTTGATCGCAGTTGTCCAATCAATGTCTCCATACAAAGGTGCTCTAAAACATGAGACAATGGAGAAGTCTCCAAAATAATATAATGTTTATTGCTTATTAAGGAAGAGGAAAGGAGGAAGAAAGAGAGAGAGAGAAAGAGAGAGAGAGAGCAAAAATAAAGAAATATTTCCTGGGTGATCCACACTAGTCAATTCTTAACAACTGTTAATAAGAAGGAGAGAGGAAGACAACAAAGGAATTTTTACTGGTTCTCTGAATGTGGTATACACTCTATTTAATACTTAGCAGCCCTTCATTGTTAAGAACAAAATTATATGTCTACATTTACCTGGAAACTTAAGCACCAATATCAAATTCCCTTTGGAATTTGCCTCTCAAATGAACTTGAAACCGGAGAGTTATCTTTCTGGCTCTGTCACATCTGTCCTTTCATGATGAAGTTCTGGGTAAACCCAGTATTGGTTCTGGACTGTCTTCTCCCTCTCACACCAGACCTGGCTTCTTCAGCAATGTGCGGGACATGCTGCTAGTCCACGGGCTCATCCAGCAGGAAGCTCACCAAGATGAAACCCACAGCCAGGAGAGAAAACGGTCAGCGATCCTGACTCTCAATAGAAGGAAAAAAGCTGTTCCAAGAGGAACACGTCCTTAAGAAAAGCAAAAGGAGTTTGCACTGAACCTTGGGAGGACATGGCGGGAGGACACTCAACATGACAACTCACACTTGAGATCATTGTTATGCTGGCCCTTGACGTCACATGCCTGCAACTCTGGAACTTCCAAAAGCCCCAAATCTGTTTTTTCTCCCCTCTGCTCAGCCACTCTCTACTTTGTGTTTCATGTGGTTTGTGCCTCTGGGAAATTAAATACAATAAATCGCTGGAAAGTGAACAAAAGTTGAAATACAAAGCACATTTTAAAAATTCAAATTCATTAATTTGGTTCCTTTGCTCAGAAACCTGGCTTTGTCAACTCGGCCATCCTTTGTTCTTTTCTGTGATTAAACCTGAAAGTGGATTTGGATGGCATCGTGGCCTAAGGCAGTATTGATTCACCAACCAGTGTATTTCCCCAATTTCCTTCCCCTCCAGGCTTCTGCCTCTCTCATCTCTACCCCAAGCAAATGATAATCCATAAAACTTTCCAGCTTTGCTTTAGGAGCGCAACATACAGAATTCTGCAGCACGCAAAAGTCAATCTATGTTTTCTACTTCCGGAAACAAAATGAAAAGCTGATCTCACTTGAGGAGAATAATGGACCTGAAAAGGTTCTAGAATGCAGACACACCATGAAATCAAGTTCACAAGCAGGAACATGACAAAGAACCAACATGAAAAAGAAAAATCGAAAAATCTTTGTCAGGAGGTCCCAGAATGTCACCATTCTTTCCAAACTCACTTGAGGTAAGGAAAAATGTGTGTTTGAGTTGGTTTGCAGAACCAAGGACACAGAGGTATCCCCTCCAATGGAAACCATCCTATAACACGGTCATATTCTACATATTGTGGGAACTTTTCCTGTGTGGCTCACAAGAGCAAATAAGTCCTAAAGGACCTTTTATCACGCAAGTCAAGTGCCTCCAGCGTAGTTAATTCAGTACTAGGGCCCAACAGGTACGTGGCAGAGGTTACAGGGAACTAGGTCTAAAGAACCTCTAAAGTCAGCACAGTGGGTCAACTCCAGCCATATTATAATCGCCAGGGTGAGCTAAAGTCCACTTCATGAAAATATATTTATGTTTATATATTCTTCATGCAAATATATGTATATATATCCCGGCTTGCTGTGATAATCACCAAGAATCAAATGTTCCCTAACCCTAAACATGCCCCCCCCCCGAAAGAAAGCATCCATGTTCTGGAGGCCGTGCAGATGTGAAGGTAGGAAACTTAAATTGACAAAAATTTGCTTTTCCCACTCAAGGAAAGTAGGAATGAAACAGGAGATATTTGCATGTTTTGAGAAATTGAAATGATTTATTTCTTATAGTTCGGAGATTATTGTTGTTTGATTTTGAGCCCGCGGAGAGTGGTGTCAAGCAATTCTCAGCTAGGAACGCTGTTCTGCATGACAAGCAAGAAGGCTGAGACAGGCAGGAGCTGAAGGGGCACACGTGCTCTGGTGAATGGGATGCCAATTTCATGCAAATATACAGAACCTGTCCACAGTGTCCTGATACCTTTACTTAGGGATTATTCACTAATTTAACTTATTTACTTAACTTAAAAAATACCTTGCTGGATAACACTTCTTTTTTTTTCTTTCATGTATATGTATTTGGCGTGTGGTTGTGTGTGTGTTTGCATTTGGATGGGTGATTATGCGTGTGTGGATGTATGTTCACACATGCGCTTGAGCATGCATGCCTGTAGAGGCCCAAGGACATCAAGAGCTAGCCTTTATTGCTCTTCCATCTCATGGGAGCCTGAGTCTGCCACGTTTGCCGGCCTTTTACTTGGGATCTAGAAATCCCAACTCGGGTCTTTTTGCTTGTGAGGGAGGCAAAGACCTTACCCACCAAGCAGAACTATCACCCCATTCCCGTATAGTAGTTTTTAATGGACGTGACAATTTTCAACAATTGCAGAGTGGGCTTTAGCTAGGGAGAATCACGATGCTGAGCCTGCACTTGAGTCCATGAGACTGAGGACAGGGATAGGGAGAGACTCCTTCAGCAAAGCACTCACAAACATGAGCACTCAAATTTGATTCCGATAATTCATGTTAAAAGAAAGGAAGGGAGGGAGGAAGGAGGGAAGGGAGAAAGAAACAAAAGAAAGAAGGAAGGAAAGAAAAAAGAAGGAAGGAAAGAAAGAAGAAAGCAAGAAGGAAGGAAGGAAGGAAGGCAGGAAGGAAGGAAGGAAGGAAAGAAGGAAGGAAGGAAGGAAGGAAGGAAGGAAGGAAGGAAGGAAGGAAGGAAGGAAGGAAGGAAGGAAGGAAGGAAGGAAGGAAGACACAGTGGTACAATCTGCAATCTGTCACTGTTGAGGAGAAGTAGACAGATCTCTGAGTCTTGCTGGCTAATCAGCCCGGCCTTAGAGTCAGCTCCAGGTAGAAGAAAGTCTTATTTCAAAATGATCAGATGGTCCCTGAGTAGCAACCCGAGGCTGCCCTGAGGCTTCTACCTACATGTGCACACACTTGCACACACATCCCACGCAACACTTCTGCCATGTGAGTGCAGATGGACAGAGAGTGGACACAGGAATGATGACCTAGAATCCCACCAGCATGATCCCCTGTCTGTACACACAGAAGATGAGGACAGCGGGTCCTTTCAGCAGAAACCCCGGAGCATCCATGCAAGAGAAGCAGAGTTCATCCCTCCTGCTGATAAGTCTTTAATGTGCATGAGGTGACGCCCCTGCCCCTGGGTATGGTTCCACTCTTGAGTAGTCAAGAGCACAGTCTACAGCCCCCAGACCCCACTGACCAAGCCCAGTCAAGTGTGAGGCGCTCAGCATCCAACGCCATCCAATTTATGGCCAGTCCTGTCTGTCACCTTGCAGCACATGCGTCTGTAGTGTTTGTTTATGAAGCGCTGAGACTCAGCATCTCCGTGCTGCACATGACACACTGTAAGGTTCTCCAGGATAAGTGAAACATGGTCATTTTTCCCTATCTGGATCTAGTTATTATTACTTTTTTTTCTTCCCATGATTAGCATGTTTGCAGTTCTCATTCTTCCATCCAGCTGTTCTCCATTCCCAGGGGAGACAAAGTGTTGTGCTCTGCCCCAAACCGGGACTGTACTGGGTGCAGCACAACCCAGCTGATAGGTTGCTTTCTTCAAGGAAGAGCAGACACAGGTGTGTAGTAAGCAGGATGGCATTAGCGGGCAGCAAGACCCAAGCTCCAGTGAGTCACCCAGGTTGGAAATATTTCCAGAGGACAGTCAGATGGCAAGATGTGTAAACCCCCCAAAGCAGCTGAGCGGGTGACTCTCCATGCACAATATCCCTACCCTGCCCCAAACGACCCTGTGCTGCTTGGACTTTATCATCTGGAGATAAAAATGGGGTCATGATGTTCATTTGACACCTTGCTAATTTATGCTGGAAGAAAACAAACCAAACCAAAGTCACTTGCGTGCAGTAATGCAGCCTAAAATAATGTGGTAACAGATCTAAGGTCTATTTTTCATTTGGGGTGCGTTACCAGGGTAGAATATAAAAACACAACATTGTTTAAGGGCAAAGGGTTTTCTTTTAAGTTTTTTTTCCACTGATGAAATGGGAAGAACCAACCCAGAAGTTCAAGCCTGTTGTGTCGACGCATTTATAGCTTATTATTTATAGTTTTCCTTCTCAACAAAAACTAGCATACAAATGACATTTCTAGGGAAGACAAAACTTATTTTTAAAAATAACTTGTAACTTATTCTATACTGAATATTGCTACTTGCATTCTTATTTGTGCATCCCAGAGATTTGATTTAAATATGCAAACTCACAGAATTAGAACCAAATGCTTATGATATCTAAGTTTTGTTTGATTCTCAAAATTTGGGAGAATATCAAGAAATAATCTTCTCCAGGATTTTTGATTCAAAATTCAATGACTGGGACACATTTAATGTTTCAAATTCTGACAGTTAAACGGATATTCTTAATTGTTGTGATCACTACATTTTAAATTTTAGGACTCCATAATTTGATGTGGTTAAAGGTTTTTTGCCTTTTCAAAGGAAGCATTCATTCAAAATAAACCCTTAAATCTCCCTATTATAACTCTCCAGGTTATAAAACTCATATTATTTCCATAATGCATATATAAGTGGAATCTCTGGGATGCACAAATAAGAATGCCTAATTTTGTATCGGTACACATTACTCATCTCACATTTTTCTACATATTTACATCCACATCGATCTGTACAGTTAATACAAATTTTATAATGTATGTCCAGCTGACACAGGAATTCAAGATAGTTCTTTCTTCTCATTTTTTTTTCTGGCCTGGCGCTAATCTATTCAACTTTCAGAATTCCATCTACTTCAGTTCCTGGAACCACCCACTGAAAAGTTAGGAACCTCAGCTGTCTCTCCTCACACACATCAAACCCTGTCTGGTACTTAATATTTGCTAAAAATTGTTTAATTCATGAATATACGTAAAAAGAATTAAACAATTCTTTTTAATTCATGAATATATACGTATATTCATGAATTAAACAATTCTTTTTAGCAGTCATGTTAAAAAAAAAAAAACTTGTAAAGCACATAGACACCGGCCCGCCTTCTCCTAACCAGTTCTATCTGAGCATATCTTAGGTGGATCCCCTATGACCAAAACAGAGGGTTTTGAACCCGTACTTGGAGAACAGTTCATCCAGCCTGTGATTGTGCCTCATGGATCGTGGGTACACGATGCCCCTCAGCATTCAGGTTTTAGTGGGAAACTGAGCTAGGGAACTGTCCACTTCATCTTTTGTCTCGGAAATGCAGTCTGCCCTCTCACTATGGTAACCAGTCTCCTGAAAGTAGGAAAGATCATCTGAATCATTATCGTCTGTGGTCTGGTCCCCTCCATCTGCTTGGCCTCTGAGTCCTTGTGGACCATCTCCTGAATTACATACGATCTATGATATAGATAGATGTGTGTAGACATTCTGTATGGACACTGTGTGTGTAGTCATTATCTATGTGGACACTGTATTCTCTTATTAGCACTAGGTATGCAGACCCAGAATTAAACAGTATCCAAGACCTCCTTCCCTCTCCCTCTCTCTCTTTCTCTCTCCTTCTCCCTCTCTTTTGCTCTGTCCATTTATCTCTCCTGCTTCTCTCTAGTTTAACAGACTACCTGGGCCAGGTCAAGGATGAATGAATTACAAAGCAGCAAATAACCAGCCAAACTCAGTGAATGCAGCCTAATCATCAAAATATAAATTCTACAACATTCCATTGGTGTGACATTCTGGGTGGGCACAGCACAGCATTAGGGACAAAAGAGACATGCCTGGTTGCCAAGAATTGGAGGCATGAGAGAAAAAAGTGATGGCAAGATTGTGCAAGGTAACTGTTGACTGTTGTAGGAATGGCTTGCTTTGTTCTGAAAGTGTAGATATGTGGAAACTCAGAAATGTGCACCTTGTGTGAATAATCCATACTTCAGAAAAGCCCAGTTCTGTCAATCCCACGAGAGCAAATCATCCCATGAATACTGTCCTCGACTCCAAGGAGCAATGTTGAGCATCCCTTGTGTACTCTGAGGATAAAGCATACTTTTCTAACTAAATTTTTCCAAGTGAAATTCCGTTATTTTTTAAATCATAGTCCCCGTCCCTTGTAGTAACAGGTGATTAAGGAGCTACAAGCAGAAAGAAGATTCCCTTCATAGCTTTCCAGAATAAGACATGAGGGAGGAAGGAGAAAGGGTAGAATAATCACATCTTATCTGAATACTCATCTCCATTCAATCCAGTTGTCTAGAATTACTGGTGTCTACCAGAATGGTGTGTGTGCCCCACAGGAAAATACAGAATGATGAACATGTAATTGGAGGAGAAAAGGAAGATTAAAAATCCATCACCGCCAACAGCAATCTTTTCCATCTGGGGGGTATTTGCATGTTTAAGTCATGGTTAATACACAACTTATAAAAATGCATTTTGACCATGTTCCAGCCACCTATTGGATCGCCAGCATTCTACCCATAACATAAGTAATCCAGCCCATGCTGTTTAGCACATCATGGAGATTTAGTTAAACCTGGCAATGGTAAGGTCAGAAATTGGGAGCTGAATCCTGGTACAGATGGACTGTGGAAATCCACGGCTCCGGGGATATTTCAGTCTTCCAAGAGGATGAAATTTCTTGGTTGGAGCACCCGTTCTGCAAGGATAATGCATGGCTATTGCTTGCCATGACATCTGTGCAAACCTCAATGTGTCTCGGGGACCACATCTGTGAAGCAAATCGCCATCGATGCGATTACCAACAGTCTTCAATATTGCTTATTGTTATCATCTTTTTGTCTAAATAGCATCTTTCATGAATGCACTGGTTGTGGATTGAATGGACATGGTGATCTGCCACCAGTTGTGACTCTAAATTATGACGAGAGGTGAGGTTCATCAGAGGCTCTTTGGAAAACTGAATGATTATGATGGTTAATTAAAAATGGATTAAGAGAATGAGTCACCATGGATTTATCTTTGTGGCTATCTGCATTAACCCAGTTGTCTTTTCAAGCAGAGAGAGAGAAAAAAAGACAGATTATCTGGGAACTGAATGAGAGAGAAGCAGGTTGGAGAACTGTCACGCAGGGAAAGCATACTATTCCTCCTGGTCGAATCTCCACAAACTAACCCAACAGCCATTGAACCAGTTGAATTGAAGAAGGGAGTGGTGTAAGCCCTGAAGGAAAATGCAAACTATTGCTGCTTCATGTTTCTACAGACGCTTGCTGTCTCATTGAAGTGGAATCACCAGATAGCTGAACTACGAACACACCTTTCCAGACAGACAGAAGCAGCAGTTCCGGCCCAACATGTGAAGAATTTCATTGAAAGTTTGAGAGTTAAAATGTCACCGTAGTGGAAAGAAAAGGAGAGCAACCATATTTAATCACATGGAAAAATAATGCAGACATCACGTCCTTAGTAAAATAAAACCAAACTTCTGAAATCCAGGCCAGGGCTCTTTTGAAAGCAACTTATAATCCATCTATAACACTTTATATTAGAACATACATAAAAGTGTCAGCAACATTTTTTAAGGTGAAGAAACTAGCAGAGGATTGTTAGATGTGCTTGGTATATTAAATTTCCATTGCTACATTTTAAACTACATAATACATCAAACAATGGAAAATGAAGTTCGCCGGGGGAATATTGCATATATTCACATCACACCAGGATAACGGGTATTATCTCACAACAATTGCTGCAGATACATGATTATGAAAAATATACTTGATTTTTAGCTGCCAGGAACCAACAAGGAATAGAATTTAGATGCTACTTTGTGGTAATTTTGCCTTTGGAACAAATGTGTATTAAACAGAAGCAGTGGGCAGGCATGGTGGTGGTCCTGTGATCCCAACACTGAGGAGACTGAGACAGGAGGACTGGCCAAGTTTGAGACTTGTAGTCTGGGTTACATACAAAGTGAGAAATCTGTCTCAAAGGCAAATAAAAGTTCTGCTGGTTGTAATTCAAAAGCATAATCAGGGCTGAGCTCATGTGAAAGACTGGCTGGAAGTAAGTTTGGAAGCTTCCTAAGTCCAGAGCAATGAGGATGGGATCAAGGAAGAGGGGGTGTGGCTTCTATCAGCTCAAACTCTGACTTTCCTAAGAGCTTGCCTGAGACTGCATTGGAGCAGGGAGATAGTTGACTCCAGGGACCGGTCACACACCAGATGCCCAATAAACATCTGTTGGCCTGAAGTGAGCATGTGTGTGCAGAAAATATTTGATTTCCCACAAACCACAAACATCAGCTCGACTCTGATAATTTTCTGGAAGAAGCAGAGGACACTTGATTTTCATGAATAACAGCAGATCATATATAGAAAATAGTTATGCATGGCACAGAAAGGCCAATTGTCGGTGATCATATGAGAAGGAAATAAGGTGAATGTTATTATCGCAACATCAGTAATGAGCTGCACCAAGGAGTCAGATCTGGCTTCCTAGTTTCTTAATTAACGAAGCCGCTTGCTTCACCACCAGACCTTCCCAATGCTAATCAGATGGATGCATGTCAATCAAAACTAGCAGTTTGGGTTTCAGGGTGGCTTGGGGGATCTCTCAGTGATTATGATTCCCAGGGAGCTTGGGTTTTGTCTTGTTGGGTCTTTATTCCTTCCCAAGAGAGATTCGCGCATGCCTGCCTCCCAGGACCATTGGTGACTTTGCTGGTGGCTCTACTTTCAAGTCGATGATAATATTTGACTTCAGAAAACCACTCAGAAGTCAGCAATTAATTGTGTCCTTTCCTTGAGTGATCGTAATTTACACCCAGGCAGCAAATCCACACACAACCAAACATGATGGTGGCATCTAGCAGTTAATCCTGGGAGGCCACCAGGTGAAAGGCTGTGCATCCCAAAGTTTCAGCCACAGAGTGGATAGTTTAAAGCTGCACTGAGAAAAAAAAGGAAAAGAAAACCACTCAGCTGGAAAAAGACCCTAGAAATATTTACTAGGGCTACGTTGCTATCCAAACACTTTCAGAAAAAAAGTAAAGTTTTTTTTTTTTTTGAGACTTGGTTGTTTAGTTTCAACCCAGAGATATAAAATAAATGCCTGGGGCATCTTTACATGAATGCACTAGATTTGAAAGGAGTTACTTTTATTTTTAAAGGAAGAATATAACAAAAAAGATTATTAGGCATACTTTGCTTGAAACGAGGACATTTGTAGATGTAGATGTTAAAGAGGGTCGCTTGTCCTGTAATCTCTGTCCTTCGAGTGAATGTGGGTCCAGTTTCATGGAAAGGTTTGTACATTTCAGCAAAATGTACCTGGTACAGGCAGGAAAGCATTTGCCATGCAAGCACGAGGACCACAGCTCAGATCCCCGCAGTTTGCTGGGGTTCATGGGTCCCTCATCTGGGCCCTGGGGAAGAGGCAGGCAAGCAGATCCTGAGCACACGGATGAATAGTGTAGTCTCCGAGAGACCCTGCCTCAAAAGAAGTGGTGAGTGACTAGAAAGACACCTGATGTCCATATAGTGCCCTGCACACACACACACACACACACACACACACACACACACACTTTATACTTAACGAAACACCTATGATTAAAGCCACTGGTCACTTCTGTGAATGAACTGACCAAACTTTGAGTTCCCGCAGGTTAGCACGGATGCAACTGATCTTGCTTTCCCCGTAATGTGTGTAATCAGTCTGAAATCCTAGCACAACCTAAATGAAGCAAGCTGTTCCCGCCATCCACTGTAAATCCAAGGGGATGTGGATTTTCCTCCCTGATGTCTATTTCTCCATCTTGCCTATGCACTTCTGATCCTAATGAAATCTGTGAGATGAAATGAGGCAAGAAGAATGTGTCTTGGTTCTGGTTCCTGAGGATTTTCCATTTCCTGTCTGTCCACGTTTACTGCTTCCTAGGCTAGATTGTATTTCATGCATCCATTTCGGTCAGAAAACACCATGCTTGCTTGGTGTGCTAGCACATTTCTGTAGCCTCAATGCTTGAGATATGGCCACAAGCAGATTGTTGCAAACTCCAGGCCAATCTGGGCTATGTAGTGACTTTCAGGACGCCCAGACCTACATAACTAGATCCAAACTAGATCATATCTCAAAAATAAATGAATGCAAAGAAGAAAGGGAAATATAAATTTTTTTTGTATTTATTGGAGAGAAGAGGAGGAAGACGAGAACATGCCAAGGTGGAGCATGTTCAAGGTCAAAGCCAATTCTCTGAAACTGGTTCTTGCCTTCCGTTATTTAGACTGTAGAAATGAAACTCAGATTGACCGGTTTGTACACAGACAGCTTTACCTGCTGAGCCAGATTGCTGGATCCTATTTCCTCTTTAATTTTTATTCCATTATTATTGTGTGTGTATGTGTGTGTAATGTATACATGAGTGCATGCTTACACATATCTAGGTGTACATCTGAAAATAAGAGGACAATTGACTGGAGTTAATCTTCTCCAACCATTTTTTACATTGGCTCCATGATCAAACTCAGGTAATCTGGCTGAACCTAATATTTTTACCACTGAGACAGCTCTACAACTCTTCTTTTTTAAAATATAAATTCTTATTTATATTTCATGTAATATACAAAAAATGGAAGAAAATCTGGGTAACTAGATAAGCTCAATAACACTTTTTTTAGTATTGTGTTTTCATAAAAAATATTATGGTGAAAGATCATGAACTCTAGTAATATCAATGATTATTTTCATAACTATGCGATTCAAGACAGTTCTAATAGGGGAAATATATTATCAATTTTCTCATGTATATAATGTGGGTAATAATATAATGATTGCAGTCTATTATAATAAGTAACATGCATATTATGTGCTCAACCAAAGAGTCTATTAAGTAGTTAAAGTACAGTTAATTTACAGTTGTTAAACAAGCATCAACTCGTATTTCAAACTAAATTATAATATTCAGAATTCACTAAGAGCTTTAGGATAAACACATGCTGTGTAGAGACTGTGCTTGAACCAGTGGTTAGATGCCGAGATATCTTAGTGACAGTGTTCTTTTAAATTTTACCTTTGCAGCCAGAGAAATATTTCTATTTGTGTGGAAACAATACTTTATTTTTACATTTCCTACAGGCATGCAATCAGAACCCTGTTTTTGCACATATGTGTGTGTGTGCGTGTATACAAATGGACACTTGAGTGTGTGTGCACCTGTGGAGGTCCAAGGGTGACATTGGGACTCATTCTGGATTGCTTTACCCCTTTATTGTTTTGCTTTGAGTTTTCTGAACCTCCGTCTTCCAGGGCTGGAATTACAGGTGTCATAGTTAAGCACAGGTATCAATTTGACTGTTGAGGGTTTGAGCTCTGAGCACATTTGTGGAGAATTAGTGGTTGGGTTAAACCCAGAGCAAACCTGCAGGAGATTGTCTAGCTGATGGGGAAGGCCCAGCTTCTGGTGGGACTAGGCCCTGGAAAAAAAATACAGAGAGTTGATTGAGAGCGTTGGCATCCTTTTGTACCTTGGCCAGACATGCTGGTCTAGCAAGTAAGGATCATCCCTCTCTCAGCCGTTATGTGAATATGGTATGGCCAGTTCCCTTAGTCCTGGTGTTGGTGTAAGCTCTCTCATCAAGCTGGACTGAGAACTGTAACTGGACTGTCGCAAAGAAATAAACACCTTATTCTCTTAAGCCATTCATTGGTCATTTTACAGCAACCATACAGGTGGACTGCAACAACAGGCCTCCACCTGTTATTTTTACATGGGATCTAGGGATCCAAATTCAGATACTTTTGACACAGTGCAAAGACTCTAGCCCCTGAGCCATCTCTCCTGCCCAACCAAAACAAGTTTCAAGGAGACAGCTTAAATAGTAAAACTGCTAAACAGGCTACATTTACAGTTCAAAGTATTATATAAAAAACATACTTCTGTGGAATAACAATAAAGAGATCTGTCTGCTGCTGCTACAGATCCATCTTCCCATTGCTTAGCCAAGAATCTCAGGACCACAGGAACGAGGTAGAGGTTCACTATGCTTCCAAAGATGTGATTGAGTCCAACACGACACATAACCAGCAGTGGCGAATGGCTTTCCTCATGCTCCCCTTTGCTAAAGCCACCTCCCAGCCTGGCTGCAGACCCTCCAAACAAGTCATGCATGTGCTTTCCTTCCCCTTTCCCTCACAGCCTGTGTCAGGATATCCCCGGATTTGGTATTTTTTTAATGCCCTAATTTCTTTGATTGTCTGCATACATGAAAGGCTTAAATGCTAACCTGGTACTTCTGTGAAATGTCTCACAGAAGGAAGAGTTTTAGGGCTGGAGAGACAGCTTACTAGTTAGGGGTCTTACTGCACAATGAGAAGAATTAGAGTTAAAGATCCCAAGTGACATAAAATGCCAGGCAGCGTGGTGGCCAGGCTTGGAAGCCAGATACTTCCCATCCTTGAAGCACTGCTGGCTCCCCAGACCAGCACTATCAGTGTACTCTAAGGTTGATTAGAAATCCTGCCTTAAAGAAAAAGAGAAGAATGACGGAGGGTTTAAAAAGAAAAAGCAGGGTCCTCACCTTGGAAGCAGCGGACATTCAGCAGCTGAGGAACTGTAAAAGAGCGTGAGGGAGACAGGAGCTTGAGTGGAGTGTGGCATCCCTAAAAGTCATGTGACAAAGACACACATATTATTATCCAGAAGAAAATGCTGTGCCCTACTCTGAAGAAAGTAACTGCAGAGCATAAACCATGCTGGAGTCTTCAGAGTGGAATATCACATTGTATACGAGGAACAAAGTCACATGAGCCAATGATCTAAGTCACTCTTTGGAGACAAAGATGTAATAAGCAAGGTATGAACAAGAAGAAAGTCAGTAAGTTGGCCTTGGGCCATGTATGTAGAGACATTTCATGAAGGTGGGATGAGGAGAGGAGAGAGGAACTCAAGACATAGCACTGCTTGGGCTGGAGAAGTGGCTCAGGGGTTTAAGACTTTGCCTCACAAGCAGAAGGTCCTGAGTTCAGATCTCAGACTCCAAGTAAAAAATGCCAGACAGAAATAGAGGTGGCCTATACTTCCGGGCCTGGTGGGCGGAGCCTGGGAAGTTGCAGAGCAAAGCAAAAAGGAGATAGAAGCGATCCAGGATGATTTTCGAAGTCACCTTGGTCCTCTGTAGGGACACACAGTGCCATCTGATACACACACACACACACACACACACACACACACACACACACAGTAAACAAACAAACAAACAAACAAATAAATAAATAAATAATAAAGAGTTTCAAAAAAAGAAATCCCATCTCTTACCACTTACAAACATTTTTATGACTTCATTATCATGCATTTAGTCATACATTATTTAGGAGATGCTGTTTTTCACTATATTTCATTCTCTTGAGTTTTAACTGCCTTGCTGCATGATTAATAGTCATCGTATTATGATCACAAAATTAATTTTATGTCATGATGTAATGGTATCTATTACCAAATAATTTCAGGGCTCCAGGTTCACAGTCAGGTTTTTTTTTCCCATGAAGCATCTGATCAGTCCTCAGCAATCTTGATCACTTGAATTTTCAGGCTCACTTCAATCACAAAAATTTAGCTCTATCCAGACAGTATCACTGAATTCTGAGATGAATTGTGGATAGCATTCTCTAGCTAGTTTTTGCAAATATTTCACACATACCTCAAACGAACACATTAACACTCTTCACACAAAAGTCTGAACACACAAGAACACCAAAGAGGCAGAAAACTCCAAGGACGTGGTGTGCTAGCTCCAAGTAGAATCCCGCTTGTGGCCTTTTGTGGCATTTCTGCACTCAGCACCTCAGCACTTACACAATGCGGAGTTTAAGTCCATTCCATGGTGTACTTTCACTGTAATAAATGTGGACAAGCAGGCTCTTTTGCCCCATATTCAGAGATAAAGCGTTCTCCTTCTAGCATTTGCCCACATGGTGGACACAAGACAAAAATCAATATGGTAGTTTAATTCACATATTTCTTTGGATTTCTCCTACTGGCAGAGTAATTGAGAGTTGTTTATTGTTTATTTACTTGTCTGCCTCTATGCATGGAAGGAAGTTGAGATAAGATTTCATGTCTCTCAATTAGCTTTTTACTTGGTGTGTATGTGAGTCTTGTCTTGAATTCCCTAAATCTCCTGCCTCCACCTTCCAGATATTGGGAATTCAGGCCACCACATCCAGCTCTTGAACATCTTCCTCCTGTTTATTTTCTTCTTTTTGATTAAATGGACTAAGTGGTTCATGGAAGTTTTATAATTATGCATATTAAGGTGGGGCTATCCATGTTACCATACAGACATGCATTGCTTAAGGCTTAAATCTGTTTACACATATCTATCTCCTCAAATATTTACTCTTTCTTCACATGGAAAATGTTCTAAGTCCTTTCTTCTTTGTCTCTGAAATGTACAGATCATCATGGTTCTCTGTGCACCCCCCAATATTGCAAGTAGTACCCAGAAACACCTTGCCCCTTAAAACCATAACTTAGCACCAACTGCTGATTCCATTCTTGACCCTTGCTGGCCTTTGTTCTTCTGACCCTCTCCCCACCTGCCTTCTTCTAGATCAGCTCGTTCTGTGGCCACATGTGAGAGAGAGAACGTGGGGCTCTGTCTCCTGGCCCCACTTCACTCCTCACGGGACTTTCACCACTATCCATGCTCCTCCTGATGACAAGATGTACGCATCTGTCTTCTACAGACTTACAGAGGGTTTCTCTGTATGGCACATGCTGCCCTCAGATATGACTGGCGACTTACAGATGGGTCCCACCATGCCCAGTGCTGTACATTCCTTAATTTTAATCCAAATCTTTATCAAACACCATTCTTCTGCCTGTAAGTATCATTCTTTACCCCGTTAACAATCCAGGTCACATGGTCATTACAGGTTTCCAGGTTAATCGCCATCCCCGACTCCATGCAACGTTTTCCACATAGTTTTATTTCTGCATGGCAAGCTGTATTTATCTGGTGTCATATGTTCCTTTTGACCAGATGACAGTGGCATCCCAGCCACAAATCTACACACAGATAATCTAGACACTCTTTACCTTCAAGACTCAGCCTGACTGTGAAGCCCAGACTCACTGTGTAGCCCAGGCTAGCCTGAACCTCAAAGAAATCCTCCCATCTCACTCTCCAGAGTTCTGGGATTATAGGCATGAGACACCATGCCCGACTTAGTCATGAAACATTTCGATGGAATTTTCAGAGTCCTATAATTTTATTTCCATTTAAGGCTTTTAGTCCATCTGCAAAGAGGTAAGGTGAAGACCTTAGAGGAGGAAAACTAAAAAGACCGCAGGTAGGAAGGAAAATTCGAAGTGCAGCAACAAAGGCTAGTTACGCAAGGGAAAAGAAAATCTGAATTTGTAGAAGTTGGAAATGTAATATTGAAAACAAGGGAGTATACTGCCTTTGACATCTTAGTCTCTTACAACCCCTGAGAATTCATCTCTGAGAAGAGAGAAACTGATAGAAAAGATGGTCCCTTTTGTAAGGAAGACCAAGACACTCATGGTCCCAGAGTGAGGGAGGCTAAACAACGCCTCTCTTGCCCACTCCAACAAAGTGAGTCCAAAGGCAAACAACTCGTTGGTTCTGTTGCCCACTAGCACCAATAGAATCAACGTCTATTGTAAGACAGTTCACTAGAAGGATTTGATTTACAGGTGGTGCCCTGGGCAGAGCGACAGTGCCACACGCTGAGAGCTGGTAACACAGCAGCTTCTCACCCTCCAACCTGGATGCCTCCCAGCCCCAACCTGACGTGTGAGTCTGGAAGGTTCTCAGAAAGCCGCTGGTTTTCACCTCATCCTGGATGCTCCGGCTGAAGAAGTTGGGCTTGGGTGTCAGCTGAAGGACAGATGCCCTGGAGCACGGGGCAGAGGCAGGGCCCCTTATGGCTGCCTGAAGGTGTTGCAGGCGGAGGAGGCACTCTTCCAGGCCACGCCCTTGCAGACCTGCGCAGAGACATGCTTCTTGGGCATCTTCAGACACAATGAAGCTGAGAAGACTGACCATGACCCCGCCCAAGGGCAGACTAGGACTAGTCCATTCCTGACAGCTAAGCATCCTGCTTCTTATTAGCCTGTGACTTCTCACCTGGAAAGGCCTAGGAAGGGAATCAAAATACTGAAGTTCTAGGTTAGGAAAAAAATGTCCCCAGGGACATCTGAAAACTGCCCAATCAGCATTTGATGAGGGATGAAGGACTAAATGCATAAACACAAATAAATTAATATTTCAATAGTGACAAAAATCATGTATTTCAGACCTTAAATTATCAAAGCCATTTTATTCTCTTGGGGGAATTTCTATGCTCCTTTTGTCAGAAAATGCACGTGTTACTGACTTTTGTTTTTTACCTGTTGGGAGCAGATTTCTTTTCTGAAACCTTCCACAGAACATTTCTGTCCAGTCCCTTGAATGCTTGTTTGCTCTTGTCTCGACCCATTTACTGGTGTTGACGAAGCCGTCCTGCCCTGGATTCACCAAGCGTCTCACTGTCTGGAAGTTTTGATTATTTTGAATGTCTCTCTCAACATGCAAGAGTAATCAAGAGCTTCTATTGAGAGGGTTCGGGAAGAGATAAAAGATAATAAAAGCTGCTTCTCATTTAATGGAGCATGTGATGTTAACGTCTTTAGATAATGAACAAGAGGAGGCGAGAGGGAATCAGGGAGATAAAACTGAGCACCGCTTCCTCCCCCCCCAAAACTTCAATTCTGATTCATTTTTAACAAGCCACAATCTATCCGTGCGAAGACACATATTCAAATATTAAGGGATGACTGATAGATCTTTACTACTAAATGATTTTCTAGCATCTGAGGCTTTGGATGTAGAAGATTAATTTGTAAAGAGGAATTCAACTATGCTTCACCTTGAAGTTTCAACATCAAAATACACACCCATGCATCAAGGGGTTCTCAGACCGGTGTGGGGGAGCAACCCCCAGGATGTTTGGTGAATAACAGATTTCAGGGTCTTACTACTCTTAGATCCAGTAGTGCTGGGCTTCAGTCAGAAACTGATTTTTCTGACAAACTCCCAAGATTGTTTTTGGAGTCATTCTGTGACTGTCCTTTGGGAAGCATCATTAGACTATGGCCGTCCGAAGAGGGCGAAGAATCAAAGCACATGTTGCAGGCACCTGCAATCGACTCCACAATTAAAGTGCTTATTATCGTAATAGCTAAACACTGTGCTAAGTATCAGATCACTGTTCAGCGGCACCTTCAATCGAAGCATCTACTGTATATCTTGTTCTCCAGCCAATACAGAGTCAAGCGTTTACAGCCCTGCTTAAACAGACAGTTACATGCAGAATCCGCACAGTAGTGGGGCTTGGAAAATCTATACGACTAATGGATTCACCTCCAGAACCACACTGGAAATATCCTTGGCTTTTATAAGAAACAAAGAAATGGACATTGATGTTGTTTGTCTCTGCTTCCTGTCGAGCGTGTCCAGCTCTGCTGTGGAGTGTTTTCCCTCCTAAGTATTCATGGTCAGTTCCTGAGATCACATATGTTGACACTGGTACATCAGACAAGACAGAATGTGGCTCTAAATTAGATGCGAACTGATAAGCTGATGTTCATAGCCAAGCAGCACATAACATGTTTGTCCTATAATGACAAATTGTCTCAAAGCCCATAATCCTTTCCCCTATCACAAACAAGTAAGCACAGAAAATCTCTGGTTAACGTGCACAACCTTTGCTTCGCCAACAGAGGAAGCCCCAGAAAGTTCAGAGCACAAAATACAATAAAAAGCAGAGGATTCTAACCTGCGGCTGCATTCATAACCTCTGTTTCACTTGGCAGATGGAGTTAAAATTCTAATAAGTGACATAAGTGGTTCCTAAGGGAGGAAATCCGTGTGTGGTCTCATCTCCTGCATTTAATCCCCTTCACTCCACACTGCCCGGCTTACTAATACCAAGCTAAGCCATTTCCAACTTGAACACTGCAGATGACCATGCAAAGGAATAAAGGAGTCCCATTTGCTGGGAAAAGGCTTTCCTAAGTAATTACAGAGAAATAGAGAGTACATGTGAAAGTACACATGCGTACATGTGCACACAATATGAAAGCATAAATGCACAGACATGCACACATACAGACATATGCACATATGCATAGACCCATGCACTGTTCATATGCACATTCATACACACATGCATGCTCCCATGCATAGACACACACAAGCACACATATGCATATATACACACAGAAGCATTTGTATAAAAATCCACATATACATACATAACCCCAGGCATACACATAAGCACATACATGTATACACATGCATACACATGCATATGCATGCATACGAACAAGTACACACCCAGAATCACAGGCATATGCCTAAATATAAGAACACATGCATCCATACGTACACAAGCACATTCACATGCACATTGAAGCACACTACGTGCCCAAATACACACACACACACACACACACACACACACACACACACACACACACACACATGCATGTGCTTCCAGCTCATTCACATACTGTAACTGTGTGGAATAAGTCTTTCTCCTTGAACTTAAAATGTAACTGACTACAACTCTGCTGAAGCTAGAAATGGCTTCACCTTCCTGCGAGTGACTGATCCATACCACGTGGCTGGATATCAGTGTGGAATATGTAGGTCGCTTGAGCTTGAAAGAATGCAGGCCTTTCTCTCTGGGCATTTTGTTACCACATCTTTTTAGAAAGCACAGAGAAAGCTCAGCATTCTGCGCTATGGGCTAAAAGGCCCTATTCAATAAGGACCCGCTGGGCTCAGTCCTGTCTTCCACAGTTCATTTTGTGTCTGAGAACGACAAACACAAATGGCCTGGGAAAGCATCTGCGAGCGTCTGGCACAAGTGTATGGGAGAGTTCTCCAGTAAGACGTTCTGGAAAAAAAAAAAAGAGGTTTTGAAAAGGACACACATTGACATAAGTAGCTGCAGACTTCCTTCCTTTTATGTATTTTAATACTAATCTTTCATTTAATATATGTCTTAATTTTGTGCTGGATACAGGAATATAGTGAATTTATGATATTTTCATCCCTTAATGCCTAGTCCCACCCCTTTCTTTGCATCCTACAACCCTTCATCTCCCCTTCATCTTCCCTCCTACTTTTAAGTCTTTCATGTGTGGTATCCAGGATTCTTTCCTTAAAGCACAGTACTAGACTCCCAGACGCTTCGTGATCCGATACCATGGTTTGGGCAGATTCAACAACAGTGTTTGTTTTCTCATATGTGGGAAGGGTCAAAGTTCAAGATCTCAGTCTGTGACTGGGGAGATGGCTCTGTGGTTCTCTGCCTCACAAGCAGAAAAACCCGAGTTCAGATCCACAGAGAAACACCAGGCAGAAATGGATGGCGGCAGCTTGCACTTCAGGCTCTGGAAGGTGGAGCCTGGGAAATCTCAGAGTGAAGTAAAAAGGAGGTAGAAGCAATCCAGGATGATTCCTGGAGTTACCCTTGGCCATTCACAGGGACACATAGTGCCCTCTCACACACATACACACACACACACACACACACACACACACACACACACACACACAGAGGGGAAAACAGATTTAGGTCTAGTGTGATCAGTTTCTGGTGAAGAATGGTATCTGGATTCAGTGAACCCCTCTCACTAACTCCTTCCAGGACGAGAAAGGATTCACTCTGGTCTCTCTTCCAAAGGGGTGGTCAGCGCCCCATCCCTGTAACTTCACTTGGCATTGGTTATTCTCTTACAGTAAATACAGCCACCCTCGTGGTTAAAGCTTCACCTGTTTGCATGAACGAGAGGATAGGAATTCACTCCACAGCAAGCATATAACACAGAGCAGCCCTGTAGTTTCCCCCTGCCTAGGAGACTCCTCGGGTAATTACATAAGCCAGGGATAACTGTGCATCTCTGCCTCATCTTGTTTTCAACCTCCTGTGTGTTTGTCGTGCATCCAGGGTTGGCATTTGAAATTGGACAAGGAACTCTAGCTTTGAAGGAAATGCTGTTTCCTGCTCCTGATTGCATTAATCAGCTCCTGCAGTAGCTCAGAGATTGATACTGTGGTCACCTGTCAATCACACAAAGTAAGAAGTCGCCATCCTTCCCATGGCAGCCATCCAACAGAAGAGATAAATAAATCACATCAGGCACGGGTTTATTTCCAGGCACCAAAGAAATCTCCTCTGTCTAAATGATGGACTAATATTTATTGGTGCTGAAATATAAAGCAGTTCGTGTTGATTTTCTCTTCTTCTTCTTTCTTCTTCTTCTTCTTCTTTCTTCTTCTTCTTCTTCTTCTTCTTCTTCTTCTTCTTCTTCTTCTTCTTCTTCTTCTTCTTTCTTATTCTTCTCCTCTTTCTCCTCCTCCTCCTCTTCTTCTTCTTCTTCCTCTTCCTCTTCCTCTTCTTCCTCTTCCTCCTCCTTCTCCTACTCCTCCTCCTACTCCTTTTTTTCCTCTTTCTCCTTCTTCCTCCTCCTCCTCCTTCTTTGATCTAAATTTCTTCTAATCATGTTAACAATAAAGAAAGTGGATGACCGCACTGTACAATCAGACCATCTGTGGCCTTTGATTTCAAGCGGTGTAACCTTCCTGCAGGACCACCATCGGCGTGTCCTGACTTTAGGTCTGTGATGCCATCCTGTGTGAATATTTGATTTTCTCTTGAATCTGGTCAGCACTTTATCCTTCACCTCGCAATTAAAAAAATTGCCTGTGCACAAAAGGGTAACCATGGTAACATCCAGTATCACTCCACCTTTCCCACATGAATCTGGACTCACAGGATCCAAACAAGACCCCCAAGTCCTCCAGTCCAGGGCCACCTCATAGAGCACTGAGCAATATCAAGAATGTGAACTCCATGCACGTGCAATATCTATGGTTGCGCTCTGGAGTCCCAATGATATCCTAGGAAAAGTATGTGAAACATACATGTGGACATATGTAAAAGATAAGCTCAAGATAACACATTTTTGGGAGAATATTCTAAACCAACACTGGCTACATTAGTGATATCATCTTGATTAGGTTTGAAAACAAATAATGTGGTATTTACATCATTTTGAATATGTGTGTGTGTGCTTATATGTGAGTGGGTGCACATGCGTGGGTCTTTGTACACAAGTGCACTTGATCATGTCTACATGTGGAGGCTCAAGGATGATGTTAGGAATGATGTATAGCACGTATCCCAACAAGCCTATGACTGCACTATCATTTTTGTTGGCTTGGTATCATGTGAACGCAAAGCAGATCGAAGACTAGAAGACAGAGCGATAATAGTTTTTTCAGCTGTATTCACACAATTCGAGTCAAGGCACAGAAGGCTGGCCATCCAGTTGCAAAGTGCTAACAGGAGGGCTGAGAAGGAAAAAGAACAATTAAGCTGAACAATGAACTATTATGATCCGGGCCCAGACTCTTGCATCGCTTGACCACCACGTGGCTGGGGTTGTGTCTTCTACACATTTTGAGTTTTTATAACTTTATGAAAAAGAACTGTATTTTGAATAAAGCAATGCTAATGTAAGTGGTGGAGGAAGCCTTTGATATTCCTTCGCTACAGTGCTCCTTTATTTACCTCCCACCCACACCACATTTATTATGAAATCATCAGAATAGTCAGATAAGATGATCAACATTCTATAGTGGAATGATAAAAACAAGTCTACTTGGGCTGGAGAGATGGCTCAGGGGTTACACCTTGGCCTCACAATCAGAAGGTTCTGAGTTCAGATCCCGGATCCCAGGTAAAAGGCACCAGGTGGAAATGGTGGTGGCCTATACTTCCTGCCCTGGAAGACAGAGCCTGGGAAACTCCAGAGCAAAAGAAAGAGGAGGTAGTGCAACTCAGGGTGATTCCCAAATTCATCCTTGGGTCTTTAAAGGCACACACATTATCTTGTCACACACACACACACACACACACGCACACATACACACACACAAATAAATAGATAAGTAAATAAAAATAAAAATTTAAAAAAATTCCAAATATACTCAGTCTCAAAGATCGATCTTACGCTCCTTGCGATCATGCACCCATGTTAAATTCCTTATGCCAAGCATATTAAATTAAATGCTGTTTTTCAATGAGTGAATTACAACAATTGCATATTTACTAATATTTATATACAAGGAACATTATTGACTATGAACCAGTATAATCCTAATACATTTCATTTGGATAGAATCGGGTGTTATTTCTTGCCCCAAAGCAGCCTTGTGAAAAATCACTGAATATGACAATCAGATTTAGAAGGGGAAAGATGTATGTGATCTAAAGAGAAACCAGAGTATGATGATCAGATTTAAATTATTTTAGCTTTTCTTCCTTCGGATTGCTCCCAAACACCTTATGCAAAGCTATTTCCTAACAGCGCTTGAAGAACAGTGAAAGATTTTAAATCCTCCTTTCTCTCATAGGATGACTTAGAATCCTTTCCTCTGTTTCTTAGCATGGTCTAGACTCTGAAGAACACCTCTGGAAATAACTCATAAAAATGAAATACGCTTTGATCATGGAAGTTGAGTCTCAAACTATTCTCACACCAAAGACATTATGTAATTCCTGTCCATATGTCTTATACTATAATGCTTAAGTTGACCTATAAAAGGCATTCTGAATGTGGCCAGTTTTTATAATGGACAGGAGCGAAAAAATTTATTTGGTGAGAGGGGCTGGAGAGGTGTGGCTCAGGAGTTAAGCCTCTGCCTTGCAGGAGGAAGGTCCTGAGTTCAGATCCTAGATCCCACGTATAGACGTCGGGTGGAAGCGGGGGCGGCCTGCGTTTCTGGTCCTGGTGGGCGGAGCCTGTGAATCCCGGGACAGAGTAAACAAAGAGGAGGTGGACGCGTCCATGGTGGTTCCCGAATTTGCCCGTGGTTCTACACACACACGCACACACACACACACACACACACACACACTTGAATAAATGATAAAAAATAAAAATTAAAAAAAATTATTTGGTGAGAGAAGAGTTTTATTTGAGACTCAACTTCCATGAGCCCTTTGCTTATACTGATTTTTGGGATCAAAGTTATTTCATCTTTATTAATTAGGAAGGAATGGTCGAGCTCCATGCAAGTTGTCTTTGTCTCTATGGTCTATGAAACTGGGGTAACTCAGCTGTCTGTACACAGACTTTTACTTTTATGACATTAGCCTAATGAGAGTTGAAGGGATTCTTTGTATGGCCTGTAAATGGCTAATAGAAGACTGGAAACTAGTCCAGGGGATAAACACCTTACAGCGAAGTATTTCATTCTGGAATATTTATGGAGAGAGTTCCACATACAACCAAACACTACACTGTTGACTTTGGAATCTGTTGTGGTTCACCTGTATGTTGCTGATAAATCACCATCAAACCACTTAAGAGAACAAGATTTATTTCTCTTGTGATAGTCAGGTTACAGTTCTTAGTTTAGCTTGGCAGGAGAGCCCACCACAGCTGGCCACCATTTCCATGTAATGTCTGAGAGAGGGATGATCCTTACTTGCCAGACCAGCATGTCTGGCCAAGAGTACACAAGGATGCCAACTTCCTCAAAAAGCTCTCTGTATTTTATTCACCTGTTCAGGGCCTAGTCCCACTCACCATGGGCTGGGTCTTTCCCATCCACTAGACAATCTCCTTCAGGTTGGCTCTTGGTACACATGTGCCCAGAGTTCAAATCCTCAATGGTCAAGTTGACACCTGCATCTAGCTATGGCAGACCCATACTTGAACGAGTGCTCACTGATGGGCAGATCAAGAGCAACTTAGTAAGCGAAGTTGCCTCCTCTCCAGCATTCACAGCTTCATCTAGAAGTAGTGAGATGGAGGTCCTGACCCCTGTTCTCAGTGAAAGTCCCCTGTTGTCTGAGGACTGCTTAGTAGTTGTCGGTTTCAGCATTCATAGTTCACTCTCTATTTAGGCTACTCCTGCCTCTAGGGAACACAGCTGATAAGTTTGCTCTTGCCTAGGCCTAAGAAATACTTAAAATTATCATGGCCTGTTAAACGTTTCCAGTGCTTCGACTTGGTTTCAGGCCCACACCATGGTGAAGTCTGTGGTAGGGAAAGAGATGGTATCTATCTTGAGTGCAGCGGAAGCCAAGGATTATTTCTTTCATGCTTTTCTTGCAGGGTACAGGGAAGGGGTCCGCATTCTCTGTGCATCCTACCACCATAATTGTGTCCCATGCCTCCCTCAGCAGAAGTCAAAAAAAGGAGCAAAACTTCTGGCATTCAGCGTTTTCTGACCCTTTTCAACTGAACTTCAGTTTGGTAGTTTAAGGCAGGTTCTCTTATCTGATGCTGCCCTTCAAACCTGCTGACATGTTCATTTTCTTTCTATTGCCGGTGGTATTTATGCATCTTATTGATCAGTCACCTACGTCTCCCACTGTCCCTTACTCTTGTATGCTCCTGCATGCTTTCTGCTTGACTCTGTAGCCCACTTGAAAACCAAGCAAATGCATTTTAGGGTGCATGTCTAATGCACACCTCTGTGATGGTACATTGTGGGTGTCAGGAAGAGAATGCATGGATTAATGAAACCATTACTTTCTGGGAGAGGAAGCTGCATTCAATTAGTTTTTTTTTGCTCACCCGTCTCCTCCTTTTTAAAAAGGGATGTGTTAGCAAGCAGAAGGCAGATCCCTCCTGTGGACCTGCTCTGTCTCTGAGCGATGGGTCTTTTCAGACAGCTGTCATTTGACTTCGAACAGCATTTGAGGATAGAGGACACATCTACTGTCTAGAAACATGTTCTTCCTGTCCTGCCTGGCATTCATGCAAATGCTGACGTGAGATGCTCAGCTGCCCCTTGCCCTTCTGCTTCTTCTGAGTGACTTGGCAAGGTGGAACTGTCACAGCCCACACTGCTCTGCCCACGCCAACCAGAGGGCAGATGCAAATGACCATCTGCCTGGCCAAAAGTTGCTAAGTGCAGACTGGGCATCTGCCACACACTGATTAACTCAAAGGCACCTTTTCCTAGTGAACGCAATACTTTCTGCTTGTTGGATGGCCTTTTACTCCAAGATAAATAGCTGCCATCTTCATCTGACCAGCTGTAACTTGTAAGAGACCACCAAATTATCAAGATTGTTGACTTTCCTTCAGAACCAGGGGATGGGGTGGGCTACTGAGCCCTCATCTGGGATTTTGGCTACTTCTTGGAACATCTTTCAGTCATTGATATGCAATCCTGCCCTAATAGTACATACCCTCTTGCCCTGGCATCCTTGAGATTGTAAGAGGGGCTAGTATATACACGGCAAGAGGTTAAATTGAAAATGGAACTTGGTTGTAAAGCCACAGGGCAATGTCATCCCGCTGTAAATGAAAGCTTCCAGAGGGACTGTTTTGAGGTCACGCAGGGTCCTGTAGTTAAACCTCACCCACACTCTTGTAATAAACTTGACAATAAACTCACAGATTTACAAACTTAGAAGTTGTGTCAATTTTTACTTTGGTCTGTTGCTAAAATCCTGCTAAGGGTAGGAAGACACTTTGGGATATCTTCCCCTGGAAAATTTTTACAAAATCCTACTATAATAGCTCATTTCTACCTGGTGACCAAAGACCCTGTTTTATTCTGTGATCTACCCACCTCTGGTAACTTAGCAGGATAAAACAAAAAGCCAGTGTGGGTTTGATTGTACCTTGGGATAAATATTTTCTACAAATCTGAAACCCTTCTTGGTGTGGAAATAGGCTATTTTATAATTGTGTCAATTGCATTACTGGCTGATACTTTGTTTCAAGTGACAGGCATAAACAAATGAATAGGCTTGAGGCTTCTGTCAAGGTTTGCTGGCAATAAGTCAGAACTCTCCAGAAAGCACTTAGCACTTGGAGGAGTGTGTTTCAGAATAGGAACTAAAACTTATTCTCTGAGTCCTTGTTGTCTTTAAAGGTTTAAGGGCCTGTGACTCAGGAGACAGAAGATTCGCTCCGGAATGTCTCACACAGAGGACACTGGGATAGATTTCTTTTGACTACTGTCAACAGATCACACACACACATACACACATACACACACTCAAACCTGTAAATAGATCTCCACCATTCTTGAATATATGTTTACAGAGGTCTGTGAATAGATGCTGCAGTTATATTTCAAATAACTTCTTCCCAAGTTTGGATCTCCAGGGGACTAGGGGATTTTTCTTGTTCCCGGGCTGGCTCACAACCAGTTTTCATAATCATCTTTCTAACACTCTGTACTGAAACAGTTCCATTCCTGTGTACCTATTACAGACTTCTAGAGACAAGGATGGGCTAGTCATAAGGAAAAATAAAAGCCTCAATTTGACTTTGGGAACCTTATTGCTGTGGGTACTGGGACTCAGAAGCTAAAAGTGAAAGAAGACTATAAAGAAAGGATGGTAGATGGTGGGGTTCTTAGTCTCTTGGCAATACCCCTCTTTGATACCAATTTCTGTTGCGGTTACTCTTTCTGCTGCTATGAGACAGCATCAGATTCAAGCAACTTAGGGGTAGAAAGGGACATTGATTTGGCTTATTATTCCATAGAGGAGCTATAGTTCATTATGCTAGAAAAAGTGTGATAGCAGGCAGAAGCTGGAGGTGGCTTAAGTAATCGGACCGTGTGCTTCATTTTTCAATATCCCATTTCAGTGTGGGTTCATATTCCCATTAAATTTTGGTAAGTACTTACAACATTTATTGCACTTGCTTTTGCTGCCAGCAGAGAGTAAAATTCTCCAATACCATGAGGTAGTAGGTCGGTTACTGTATGAATGTCTGATTTGCTACTTCTTAATGTGTGTTAGAGAACCAGCCTCTTGCCCATGCAGCTTAAGATTTCTTCCTTGGATCAAACAGGTTTGTGTAGTTCTCATCTCATGTGACAGCTCAAAAACTTTTTATAGGATTAAAATAAAAATACTTCCCTTTGACATGGCTAATTAAAAATAAAGCTTTACAAGTCAACCTGCAATGAAAGGAAATAACAGTGGATGCACACCATTCTTGAAACTGGCATCAGAATCTCATGCCACAGAGGCTTGGTCATTCTACCGGAACATGCCATGGAAGTCTCACATATTGCCAGGACCTCATGAGCTGACAGAGGAAATATCAGCATCACCATGTCACATCACAGATGTGGGCAGGAGGGACTTGCTAATAGATTCCTTGAATGTGCTCTGTTTTATTTGGGGTCTTGGTTGCAAACTCATTACTAAGGGTATGTACAGTAGACTATCAACATATCCCACTGGGAAATTAGTTGGCAATTTAGAATGTTTTCTAAGTCCAAGTGCATCTCAAGTCATTTTCTGAGGTTAAATGAGATTTCTTATTGCCTGTGCAGAGCTCACAGGGGGGTATGATTTCACAACATGTTCCCCTCCCCTGGTTTCTGCTAGGTGGTCTCAATGTTTTTTTCTTCAATGCATTATGGAACTAAATCTCTCTTTTGCTCCTTTAGTTTTAAAGATTGTGTGTGTGTGTGTGTGTGTGTGTGTGTGTGTGTGTGTTCATTTGTGAATGTGGGTGCTCATGGGTCACAGTGTATTTGTGGAGGTGGGAGGGCAACCTTAGAAGTCTGCCCTCACCTCTTGCCTTCCTTGAGAAAACATTTGTCTATATTTTTCTGCTGCGCATATGCCTAGATAGCTAAAGCTTCTGGGAATTCTCCTATTTGCTTCCATCTCTGCACAGGAGTTCTGGGATTGAAACTGATCCCACAGCAAGTCCATGTCCAGTCTTCACGTGGGTTCTGGATTTGAACATGGAGCTGAGAAATGTAATGGTGTTTGTCACATTTCTGGCTTGCTGAGATTGCTTAAATATCTTACCGTTTATTTTACTTACTCGTTAGAAAGAGTAGAGAAAGAGAGAAAGAGAGAGGGAGAGAGAACCAGAGAGAGCAAGAGTGTAAGAGAGAGCAGGAGAGAGAGAGAATGTGATGGATTATGGACAGAGGTCGGAGGACCATTTTCAGAAATCTGAAGTCAATCCTTCCATTATCAGGCCTTCCAAGGTTTGAACTCAGGTTTGCTGAACTATCTCCCCAACCCAGTACCTTGTTCTCTGCTTTCTAATGCTAGAACTATGGGTCTCTATACAGGAGATTGCACAGCTGACATGGGAGTGACTTTCAAACAATGGCCACCATCGACTATCGGCCAGTGACTGAAGAGTGATGTTCTTCTATCTCAGGAGCTGGGCAGGGGCTTGGGTTCAGTCAAGTAGGCTGAAGCAGGAGTCGCCCAGTAAACCTGGTCATGTGAGTCAGAGTCTCCCCCTGTGGGTGGACTTCAGAACTTGCCAATACAGCAGTTCATTGATTCTGGAAGGAACCACAGATCCTTCCCTCTTTCTCGAACCCCTTCAGTCATTTATTTCTCTCTACTGGGAGGTTGTGAAACATTGGTTTATCACGTCATTCACGGGTAAAATGTGGGCATACTCACTTTATCTGACTCCAACCTGGGAATCTCTGGCCTCCTGCTCAATCACAATTTTATAGACAACATTTCTTCTGAGATGACTGTTAGAAAATAGAAATAATCACTCACGGAAAAAAGCTTGAAGGGACTTTTTTTTTTTAACCTATCCCTCTTTTCTCAGTAGGTGTTTAAAAATCCCCAAACTTTACCTAATTAGCTATAATAAGCTTATGATCAGATGGAAAAATAAACCAAATTTGTTAATCAGGTTGAGTCTCCTGTCTCCCAGCCACAAGAAGCACTAAGGTTTTCTGAAACAGAGATTTCAACCCATCCCAGATGCACTGCAAAAGCCCCAAAGCAGGCACGGATCAACAAGTATACACACCAAGGAGATTAAGTGTTTAGTCAGAAAATGTTTGAAATCACTAGCTCAAACACAGAAGCGACACGCCAAAGAGCGTAAAGAAACAATGAAAGCAAGAGATCAACAGAGTAAATATCACCTAGAAACACTAGCAGGCTTAAAGGTCAGAAATCCTTGGTTAAACAGCAAGACCCATCTATTCAAAACAATCTATTATAAATCCCCTTCCAAAGCAGAAGTTTCTCAGCTCAAAGCTATTAGCCCCGACTCTAGAGGTCACTAACTTAAGCAGGCACCAAACAAGAACTCAGACTTAAAGGGAAAGAAATGAAGAAAAGACTTTCAGGACCCCTTATTGAATTCCCTGAACTGCTGTTCTGGAATGTCTATACTAGAATCTTGCTGTGTTTGGTATTTTGTGAGTGGGGGAAAAAAGAAAAAAAAAAAACCACCCTTTTCTTAAATTCAAGATTCTAATCAACTTCGCAGAAACCGACTTGAGTTGTTTTTCTTACCTGGGTTCTTCAAGTCTTTGTCTTCACTACTATTTGAATGTGTGAATCGTTCATACGCAGCTCCCTTCCCACAGATTTTGAAAGGAGCAGGATTTGCTTGGGTGGACCAGTTTCAGGGTAGCTGTATGTTTTATTTTCCTTTCAGGGTTATAGGAATTATCAAACCTGTGATTCAATTCACTCAGGGTTTTACTAAGTAAAATAGCAGTGTAGGCAGCTTGATACATGGAATAAGGAAGCTTAATATCTCCGGATGTTTAAGAACACTCTGGAAGGCTGAGGAGATGGCTCAGTGGTTTCAGCCTTTGCCTCACCACAAAAGGACCTGAGTTCAGATTCCAGTAAAATATGCCAGGTGGATATATGGTGGTAACCTGTATAATTTCAGGCCTGGAAAGTAGAGACTGAAAAACCCCAGAGCAAAGTACTAAGGAGGTAGAGCAGTCCAAGATGATTCTTGATGTCATCCTCAGACCTCCACAGGCACACACACTCAGGTGGCCTCTTGTGTGTAAACACACACACACACACACACACACACACACACACACACACACACAGAGCCACCCCAGTGAACAGTGTCTATAAAGATGAGCTGAACTATGTCTAACTTTCTCATGTTTTCAGAACTTGCTTTCCAGGATTTACATACTTACACTTGTTACTTCTAGGTGACCTGTGATTTACCTCCATATCCCCCAAGTGTCCAAGTATTCAGTAGATTCAGAGAAGAGCAGACTCCCTTAAAACCTCTCAGCCTGGAGACGTATCATTAGAATAACCTCAGATTTTGGCTTTTCTAATGTGTCACGAGATGGTCGGTGTTTACTATCGCATCGTCTCACAGGTGGTGTGGGGTAACCATAAGATGCAGAGCTGTGATTTTCTCTGCCACCAGAGCAAGATATTCGCATTAGGCAGCAATTACAAAACATTCGTTGCCTTAGAAACCTCAACCCTCTTAGTTACCTCAGCAAACGTTGTTCTCAAATGGACGATAACTGACTCACCCCAGTGGCTTCTGAAGGCACACCTTAGTAGGTACCTTCATGCACCTCAATGAGTCTCTGACAGGAGAGACTCATTTTCACTGATACCATTCAAGCCAGGGAGAAACTATCCTCTAGAAGTCAGATCCTACCCTCTAGCTTCTCAAAGTCTGAAATCTATTTGGTCCCATAACTCTTTGTTCGAAGGATTGTCAGAGATTTCAAAAATAAATGGAGGTATTTCTTCCTGTGGCCTCCTCTTGAAATGCTGAACTGCACTCAAAGGCCTTATGCTCAGCAGTGAGCGGGAGGGAACCTCATCTGCCTGGACAAGGTCCTTTCTGTTGAGCAGCCACATTCTGGAAGAGAATTCCACACCAGGCCAATGCCACCTAGATCACCAACACCAACCACAGAGCCATGGCTTCAGGTGGACATGCATAGAACACAACCCTGTGCAGGTCAGTCAGAGCCCAGGGGTTGTCAAGGCAACCAACTTCAGTGGGAGCAGTTGAGGGATTGCGGGGAGGGAGGGCTAAGATCCCTCCTCTGGATCTGGTTAAATCTAATTCTAGTCCCCAGGAACTGATTCTTGCAATGAGGACAGACCCTCAGAACCACACAAAGATGCTTGCTGTGAACCAGTGATTAGGGAATTTCCATGGATTACTTGCTCCGACTTGCTCCGACATTCTGTGTAGCCACATGCGTAAAAGTCTCATTGTTCTGGATTCCATGGAAAAAAGAAGGAAATAAGATGCGCGTACCCTACATCAAAAGCCCAGGTCCCTTTCCCTGAATACTGTTTCAAGTCCCATTCCTGCTCCTGGAGCAAAAGCACAGCACCAAGACTACACTCTGAGGAGATGAAGGGCTCAATAATCAAGGCGTGTGTCAGTGAGTGTGTGTGCCAATATATGTCAGTGTGTCAGTGTGTGTTCCAGTATGTGTATGTTGTGTGCAAATGTGTGCATGTGTGTGTGCCAGTGTGTGTGTGTGCTAGTATGTGTATGTGCCAGTATGTTGTACCAGTGTGTGTGTGCCAGTGTGTGTGTGTGCGCCAATGTGTGTGTCAGTGTGTTGTATGTGTGTGTGTACATCTGTGTATACATGTGTCTGTGTGGTGCATGTATAAACATGCATGTTTACATGTGTGTGGCCATGTATGGAGGCTAAGGATGATAGTGGGTGTCTTTCATTATTACTTTCCACTTTTGAGTCAGTGTCTATGAACTAAATCCAGAAATCTCTGCCACTCTACCTAAGCACCTTGCTTCCTGCTTCTGCCTTCTGAGTGTTGGGGTTACAGGCAGCCACACCTGCCTGGACTCTGGGATCCAAACTCTATTCTGGGCTAGCCAAGCAAGTATTTTATTACTCAATCTTTTCTCCAGCCCACTCCCACCCCCAATCATTTCTGTCTTGGGGATGGAAGGGATGGGGGAGAGAACAAATGTCTTCCTGTCTCAGAAAATGCAAATTTCATTACAGTGGAATATTTCACAGATTTTTCTAAAACCGGTTTGACCAGATGTTGATGTGCTTGCACACAGGCAGTTGTGTGACATTTTTTATCCTTGTGGATAGCAGGATGCATCAAAGCTCCCACGACACCCCCTGTGTGCATCCAAAGCCATTTCACACCTGCCAAATTGGTATTCTGATTTCTCAATGAGCAAGGGACACCATTCTGCTGAAACAAACATCTCACTGTCATTCTGGGCTTCTAGCCCATGGTGCACCATGTAGTTGCCATCAACAGGAGCAAGTCCCTGGGGGCAGCCATGACCCCCCCCAACAGGTGCACTAGACCCATGGCTATAATCTCATGCCCTCAGAGCAATACCAGCTGTTACTTTGGACGGACATGATGACATCTCTTCTCAGTACCATTTCTCAAGAACTGAGACTGGGTCTTGGATTTGGAAGGGAGGTGAAGAATTTGTTTGTTTAGTTGAATATAGAAGAACATGATCTTCCCTTAAGTGGCAGAGCTAATACTACATTCTAGGTTCATGCGGGAAAATAGAAAGATCACCAGTTGCTACTCTAGGACTTTGTCAGAAAGAACTCTGGAAAGAAAGAGAGGTCTGTGGGGAATTATTCATGGACTCAGGCTTGGCAGGCATACTAAAATCAGTTGAAGCTCTCTGTTATCATCTACTTCTGTCATCTATCTATCATTTATATACCATCTTTAACTATCTACTGATACATCAATCACCTATTGACTATCCTTTGTTGACTATCATTTATCGTCTATCTATAGTTTGCCTACTGTACCTTTGGATCAAACCTTTGAAGCATAAAAGTCTGAGCCCTGAGCCAAAGTATTGGCATTGTTTCATTTGGCTTATAGCAAATTGGACCATTTTGGGCTCAAACAATAGCTCAGGAGTTAAACAGAAAGAACTTCAGATTGGATTCCAGATCCCATGTAAAAATGCCAGGCAGAAACGGTGGTGGCCTACACTTCCAGCCCTGGTGGGCAAAGGCTGGGAAATCAAAAAGGAGGTAGAATCAATCCAGGATGACTTCAAAAGTCACCCTTGGTCTTCCACAGGATGTATAGGACCTTCAGACAGACAGACAGACAGACAAACAGACAGACAGACAGACAGACACTCACACACTGAGTGTACAGCACCAAAAAGAAAAAAACAAAGTAGAATGGACAGCTTGATGCCAATTGTCTGTTTTGAGAATCACTGCAAGAAACATTCGTCGTAAAGTGCTTTTATAACTTCTGAGGATATAGTCCTCATATATCATCTGTTACTTTTCTGTGAGAATCCACACAAGGAAACTCAGCTTCTTCATTTCCAGGGGTTTTCTTGAGTTATCATTTCCTATTTTTGCTTTCATTTTTATGCTGCAGGAGCAGCTCCGTCACAGGGATCTTGTCACTGATCTCGATCTGTGTTTACTTTATCTTGGAAAGAGCTTTCAGGTAGATATATGACACACACTCAGAGTAATGCAGTACACCCATCGCACATTCATATTCCTGTAAACATCAAAGACCTTTTTATGTTATACATTTTCCTCATTTATCTTCCTTTATATAACTTGTTTCAGTTTTCAATGTGCTTTCTATAAAGCTTTCATAATTCTTTCTGTAAAAACTAGGCAATTTGTAAGTAAATCTTTGAGGCTGACTGCCATTGAAGTTTGAGCCCATTTTGTCTAAATTGCCTCCTAAGTACTTGTGACATGATAGGCTTGCTAAAATATTGAATTGTGCATCATTTGTATCATCATTTGGCTTCAAAATTTTTAAGTAGGATGAAAAGGGTGATTTTTGAATACAGGTGAAGGACTCAAGTAAAAGATCTGAAATGATTGCATAATTGATGAAGACAAAAATGTAAAACATAAAAGAAATTAATATCACTTGATTCTAAAGAGAATATTGCCTGTGATGAGCATAAAAGTAATAATTTACATTAGGCTGTCAGTCATCATTAGCATATGTACAGATTTTCACCCTTGTTTTGAAAAATTACAGCGAAATGAAATTCAGGGAGGATGTATTTAAGAAACTGACGTGAAGCCAGGAAGGAGGGTACAGGTCATGTTTTACTCAAGTTTCCAGATATCAAAAGAGATCTGCCTCCAGAATCCTAATTCCAACTCAAATTCTCTTTGGTTTTTCAGAAAGAGGAAGGGTAAACATCAGGCTAAATGAAAAGAAGAAAAAAGTTGCAATGTTTAGACATGAAATTCACATGTATGTGTCACATGTACTCCTTTGCCATGTTATGGAAGAGATGCAGGTGTGCTGTCATGCTCCACGCTAGAATTCTGATCATTTCCTAGTCCTAAAACACTTTTCAAGGCACTGGTAAATGCAACGTAAGAGAAAAATGGCCACGTTGGGCTCACAGCTTCAGAGTTCATCCATCCCGACAGGCAAGTCATGGTCTCAGGAGTGGGAAGCATCAGGAACCAGTGTGTCCACCGTCAGGAAGCAGAGAGAGATGAATGCTGGTGTTCACCATGGTTTATTCAACTTGGGGCACCGAGTCCATGGGATAAAATATTAGGATGGGTCTTCTCACCTCATTAGCTTAATCTAGATAACTCCTCCTAGGTGTGCCAAGAGTATGGTCTGCTAGGCACTGCTAGGTCCTGTCAAGATGACAACCGTATTAACTGTCGCAGATGTGAACTTATTTTGTGGCCAATTCCAAGACATTGGATTCATCATTTTATGTGGCTGATCTCTTTTCCTTTCTGTCATTGCTTCTAATTTCTTATGCCCTGTTAGTCTCTCATAGAACACAGAGTTATCTACAATATATCCAGATCTTCATCTAGCCTGAGCTTTTAGCATGTCCACCGTATGTGTGCATTGCACTGAGACCCTTAGTGTGTGTTCTTGTCAAGTGATAATGCACAGTCAGAAGAAGATTTAAGTGGCATCATTCCCAAGGCATTCATGAGTAACTCTACACACATGTGAAGGAAGATTGCAGATGATTTTCAGCATGCTGATGAATACCACAAACCAGAGAAAACAGATCCTGTTGACTCTGACTGACCAATGGACTAGATTGGTAGAAGAACTGGCATGAGGGAAGATTCATCTTACTCATCAATGGGAAAAGTGTGGTGTATGTGCCCAATGGTATTTTATTTGATCATGATAAAAAAGCAACGCTCCTCTCTTGATCTATTTTTATGCAGCACACTGATGGTATGCATGGCAAAGCACACATTTCCCTATTGCCATCTGATTTTAATTCAGTAGATAATATTTCTGTACCTTCTATGGGGCATGGATAGCAGTCAGGTGGTATAGGTCACAACGATGGTCCTTTTCTGCTTGAAGATGAGTAGATGTGGGATTCCTGCTTCCAGAAGTTTCTCAGGGTTCTAAAATGATGGTCTGCGTCTGTCATCTTCTCACTGGATTCATTCCAGAAATGTGCATTAAGTAATACCTGATGCGTAACCCTGACCACAGACCCCTTCAGGCCTTTCAACAGTTTTATCAACTCATAGTGGCAATGATTCCAACAAACATGAATCGTCATAAAACTTTATTGTGCACAGGATAAGGATGTCAATAACACACTTCCCTTCACCTGTGTGAGGGAGAGTTACATTAATTTAGAAAATTAAAAGATTCTATCAACAGAAGCTAAAAGAGAAATAAAAAATCTATTTTTATGATTGAAAAGACAAAATTATACAGAGTAGGTGAAATTTTCATGTTGCTCAATTTTGCTCAAAAATGGAAAGCTAATTAGATGAAATTAAATTTCAAGCCCGATTGATTCTTCAAATATTCATTTTTAAGCACAGGGTTGTGTGTATCACGAAAGGGAAAATCAAGAAATGGTTTGCTCTGCCCAGGAAGGTTGAAAATCTGCTCCGTGAACACTTTCAATGAAACATTGTGTGTGGCTTTGCTGTAGTACGTGGCACGCACTCTACACCGCATAGTGGCTTTAGAGAAGCTCATACTCGAGGCTAGAAGGCATTGACATCACAGCTGGCCAGGAAGGGGTTCCGGGGAGGCCAAGCAACAGAAATAGATTCTTTGGACATCATAACTATGAAACATAAACTAGTGATTCCTCATCAAAATGAATCACACAACGTTGGGGGCTAATTCAAACCTGTGAATGAATCAGATTTTCATTTCTAGTGGCCAAAACAGCTGTCCCTCTTCCAGGTAGTGCTCGCTCGGGAAATAGTGATGAATTTAGATTAACTGTGGCAAAACATCACGCCCTGGAGAAACTCCCAAGCATTGATTTCTTCTTGGAGCCCAGTGTCGCGCTGTCGTAGGTTTGCCTTTCCTCGAAAGCAATCTCTGCTGGTGACAGAGTTTGCAGGTGAAATATTTCTTTAAAAAATACAGACGAATGTATATGATCATCAGACAGTAGTTCCCAAACTGATGGTTAAGAGCGATCTTTTCTCTCATTTCTCTGATAGATGAATACAGTGAGTTCTGATCCTAGATAAGCTTATACATTTCTCCCTCAGAATATTCCCTGTGTCAAGACAAGCAACGACTTTTCTAGGCCAAATGTTCATGCACTTTAAAATAAACCTTTTAGGTCAGGCAAGAGAGCTTGACAGATGAGGTGTGGGGCTCAAATATGATGACCTGAGTTCAAATCTCAGAAGCCCACATGTTCACATACTCTCTCTCTCTCTCTCTCTCCCTCCTTCCAATAGATTAATTTAATTGCACAAGTAAAATAAAAATAAATTATCTGCAATTATTTTATGATTGAAATCAAGGTAGTAGAGATCTGGTGCTTCTGGGTTGAGAAAGAACCTGATACTCTGTTTTTATCTTAGCAATTATGACATATGAACAAACAGTGGGGAGAGAGGAAGAGGAGGAGGAGGAGGTGCCACAGAACAGAACAGGGCTTTGTCATCCCAGTGGGAACTCTGGGATTTCCCCTCATCTCTGTCGACTTTGGCCGACTGCCACCTCCCCTGTGCCCTTGACTCTGCAGGAAAATAAGCCAAGGTAAAGAGGCTTAGAGGCCCCTTGGCAACGTAGACTGAGCTTCAGCTGTGTCCACTGTTGTTTACTTTTTTCTGTAACACAGGGGTCTCTATTCACTTCAAATCATAGTTCTTCAAGGAACAAGACTTTCGGGGTGCTGGTTCCATAACCTTCCTAGATGTAACGCATGCCTGAAGGAAATGATCCTTAGAAAGGGAAGAGAGAATTCTTTCCTCTCACTGATAGGCTGAGGGGTTTGGGGTACGTTTATCTATCTGTGTGGACTTCAGTTTCTTTATGTGTAAAATGAGGCTCATGTCATTTGCCCCCAAGGCACATTTATGAGCATCGAGATGGGACCTGCTTAATTTTCAGAGTAAGTAACAGAGTAATGAGCTTATTGCTCTTATAATATGATTTCTGGCAGGAGCTGCTAACATATAATATATAACATGACACTCTGTGCAGCTTGCTGAAGGCAGCCAAGACATCCTTGGTTGAAACGCAACCAGTTAAGACAACAGCGAAAATGTCAGGAACCATTGGTCAATTTTTCCCTACTGAGTCTCAATAAATGCTTTGTAGTCCTGTTCATCTGGCATAGAATAAGCCCAAGTAAAGAGAAATGAATGTGAAGCAGAAGCAAAAACAAAAATACTTGCTTTGTGGTAATCAGCTTCAGAGCTAACAACAGAATTTCAGAATTTCCCTTATAACGTAATTACAATCTTGCAAAGACAAAATACGGAGGTGAGCACTAAGTTAGAAGAAGGAAGAACACAGAAGCATGAAGAAGTCTCTCTGGTCTGGGCTACACAGCCAGGTGTTACTTAATGTGCATTTCTGGAATGAACCATTTCAGAATGCTGAGAAACTTCTGGAAGCAGGAATCCCATGGACTCATCTTCAGGCAGGGAGGGATCATCCTTGTGACCCATGTCATTCTGTCATCCACGCCTGCAGAAGGCACACTACATCTCAGCTGAAAGGAAATTTCATTCTCCAGCTTAAAAGGACAAAAGGGAAAAGATGTGGCTTAGCATGTTCAGTTCATATGTAGAAAAATAAAAATGCATCAGTGGAAGACCTAGAGATGTATGCGTCTTGATAGAAATCTGAAAACAGTGTGAGGCACTTTTACTTGTGATTATGTAATGTCATGTACTCAATTGGCACTGAGCTAATTCAATCCTTACCCAGCTTGACTTAGTGAATCCGCTGTCAAAATTTTAAAAAACAGGGCAGACAAGACGGCTCGGCATCTGAACACAAACCTGGCAACTTGAGTTTGAGCCCCAGAATCCACACAGTGGAAGAAGATAAATTCTGAAAACTGTTCTCTGACTCCACACACATACGTACAATGTCCTCTCTCACTCTGTCTCTCTCTCTCTTTCAGGAATAAATAAAATAATTTTAAGCAAGAAAAGAAACGTGTATTTTTATGTATCTCACTGTTGTGTCAAAATACCTAATAAAAGTAATCTAAGGAACTTGAGTGTTTATGTGGGCTCAAGGTTTCTGAGCACTGTCCATCAGGGTGGGAAAGGCATGGCATTGGAGCCTGAGGCAGATGGTCCCGCCGTGTCCATAGTCAGGAAGCAGCAAGAGATAGAAGCTGATGGTCAGCTGACTTTCTCTTTTTCCCTTCAGTCTGGGATCCCAGCTCATGCAATGATTCCAACCCCATTATTATGGTTGTATTTAGGTGTCAACTTGACAGTTGTTTGGGGTGCAGCTGCGAAGGGATAATGGTTGAAATAGCCCCTAAACAAGTCTGTAGGTGCTTGACTGATTGCTGAGGAGAACCCAGCCCATAGTAGGTGGTACTTTCCAGTGATGGACCAGATAATAGGAGATGCAAGGGGGAGGAGTCCACTCTGTGAGCATCGTTCACCTTCAGAGCATCGTGACCTTCTTTGTTGTTGCTGCTGCCACCTCTGTTCTTGGCTGACTTGAAGCTTCACCTTTTCCATCACATTGTTGCTGTTCCTGCTGCCTTTGGAGCCTGGTCTCTAGGCCTTGCTGCTGTTTGCTGTTCATTGCTGACGTCGGAGCCCAGCTATTCTTCACCGATGTCAGAACCCAGTGTAAAGGCTTGAGACCTTCTTGGGATCTTTTGGCTTTGTGGAACATTCTGGTCAACAGTGAGGCGACTTTGGGTGACTACTTTGAAGGACACTGTTTTTTATTGTGAGTTATTTTAATAAGCTTATATATGTTCAAAAAGTACCCTATATATATATTACATTCCATAGACTCTATTTCTTCAGAGAACCCTGACTAATACACCCATTTAGGGCAGATTTCCCCTCTCTGATAAGTCTTTCTGATGGTTCTCTTTGACACATGCAAATGTGTGTCTCCTAGTGATTCCTCACCTAGCCAGTTGACAATCAAGACCAATCATGTCTTGATTTAAATAATTTTACTCTCACCATTTGACCATAATAACAATGAATAGCATCGATGATATTTGTTTTTTTGTTCTTACTGCTGATGGCTACATTTCCATATAATTTATTAATTATTAAATCTGGATAGTACAAAGTTCACTTTTTTACATGAAGGAACAAATTTAATTTCTGAAAGAAATATGTTTTAGGTTTGCACAAGGTACTTTTTGAACATTTAGATCATCTCCAACATATTTCACATGCTTTGGTCTCCTGACAAATGTGTATATTTAGAATTAATATTAATCACCAACGAAGTTGCTTTAGAATTTGCATTGACAAAGTCACACTACTTCGAGTCCCATATCAAGCTAGTGTAACACCTCATCCCATAAAGGAGGATTGCAGTGCACTGGGGGCTTTATTAGGTCACATTGCTTAAATCCATTTTGCATTTTCCATATGTTATTCTAACTGTCTCCTATAAATCATATTAAAATATTCAAGATGCAAGAACTCCAAGTCAGCTCCTTGTTCTACTGATTTTTCGGTACTAGGATGGAATCGATTTTCATTCAATCTTTGCACACACAACACCTTTACTTCCTTAAGAGATGATTTTAACCTATAGTGCCCATTCTCTACATATTGTATATTTTTATATACCTTATGTCTTATACTTCATATATCTTAAGAGTGTATCTACAAGTGTTAGACCTTTTCTAAGCAAACCAGGTTATATCAAATGCTGCAGAGATGTAAAACAAGGTAAATAGAGAGCACTATCCAAATATTAGACAAGAAAAAAACATTAAACAAGGGAAGAAGAGGAAATAAACAAAGAAATTGATATAGATAGATACCTAAAAAGATGGATAATGTAGATTGATAGTGTAATGATATATAAATTGTAATATATGCTTATGTGCATATGTATATATATGCATTTAATCTTATGGTTCTAGTCAGAGTCTCTTTATGTAGCCGCAGTGAGCCTTGAAATTTAAACGTCCTACCCCCAAGGGTCAAGATGTCCAACCTGCACACAACATCAACTAGAAGACTGTTTTTACGTTTATGTGTACTGGTCTTGGAAGAATTGCTCTGCTTTTACACCTAGTGCCCTTCAGAATCAACACAGCCTCTGTCCACTGACAACCACACACACATTAGAGGATTCAGCTGCAGGCTCCCAAAGCTTCCAGGTCTGTGAGTATCCTGGGCTTTGTGTGCAGCATTAGTGTCAGCTACATGCACATAATTAAAAGAGCAGATCCATATTCCATCGACTAGATATCTGCAGAAGTGCCTTGAGCAAATGCTTTTTAAAATCCAACAGAGAGAAATCTTTTGTAAGGGACAGTGTGTGGGGGGGAGATACAGAAGAAATTACAAAGTGCCAAGTGGGTCCAACCTGGCAGCACCAGAAGGTCTCATGAGCAGCAGAGTGTTGGTTGCATTGCGAATCTTGTTCTTTTTCTTTTCGTCTTACTAAGTTTATCTATACCATCATTTGCCTTTGCTTTTCTGCCTGAAAAATTACTGCTGAAGGCAGTAACCATAAATACTATGTATCCAGTAATTAGACAAAACTGGGGTGTGTGTGTGTGTGTGTGTGTGTGTGTGTGTGTGTGTGTGTGTGTTATATGCATGTGTGCACACATGTGTGTTCATAGATGCCAAATGAGGCTTACATGTGCCCTCCCCATCTCTGTCTGCCTTACCAATTTGAGACAGGGTCTCTCAGCGAACCTGCAACTCTCCACTTTTCAACTAAGCTAGAAGCCAGCAGGCCCTACCAATTCCATATCTACCTGCCCAGCTCTGGGGTTACAGGTATGCAAGCTTCCAGATTCAGGCTTTCCTCACACTTATGTGGAAATGTGACCTGCTGAGCCCTCTCCCCATTCCTGATCATACACGGCTTTTAGTTGCTAACACCAGTAGCTACTTTTCTATCTCCAACCCTGCATTATCATTACAATAAAAGTTGTATGAATGCCGGCATCTAGTGATTAACTTGATCCCACATGAATGTCCCTCTACTATACCATCAACATTGCTGCGACGAAGTTATTCTCACTAAACCTCTTCACTGTCTGGTCTCCAACATGTTCATTGCTTCCTGTTAAGATCTTTGTTGATATCTCACACTGTGCTAGAACTCAGCAGTCATACCTTTGGACCGATACAATTCTCTTGAGTCCCACAGTTATTCCTTGCATTGTATAGTCAGGTCTTGGGTACTTCATGTCTATAAAGTACTGTATTTGGACTTCATGCTTAGGCATCCAGGGACTTAAGACAGTCTGCTAATGGTGTTGGGATGCCTTTCCAAATCACAGAAGATAACAAGCTGCATTAAATGGTGAATTCTGGCCCATTCTGGTCCATTGAGAATAGCTCTGACAGCGATCTCCTGCCAAGATCTTCCTTCCTCATTGCATCTCTTTTGAAACATGAATCTACCTCTCAGCTCCATTCCCACGAATGTGGAGCATCTGGCAGAGTGATGGTACACGCTTGAAATGCCTGAAGTTTAGAAGCCAAGACAGGAGGATCACGGTCTGGGTCTCGGGGCATGCTGGGTTTCACAGTGACACGTCTTTGTCTCAAGCAAGCAAATAAACAAGGAACAAAAGCATTATGATCTTTGAGCTGGTTTCATGTAACCTTCAAAGATAGGTGCTATGTAGCAAAGGACTAAGCTACAAAGTAAATTGTATAATGCCCGTTAGTGTCCTTGATTGGGGCTGAATGGTGCTGCAATCATTTTAAACACGTAGAGTACTCACTTCTAACCCTAGTACACATAGCAGTCCGGCACAGAAGGAGTAACACAGACTGATAAGGCCAGCCTTGAAAGAATAAGTCACATGATGAAATAAGCCAGACCTTGAGACTTTCTATTATTTTGGCCATTGAAAATCTTACCGTGGCCAAATGCTTCCCATCAGTCGTGGGTATGGACCTCCTGCAGGGCTCACAGAGTCTGCTAGCAGTTAACCTGGGGGTGTGTTTCCTGGACCTGTGTGCCTGACAATCAGGCAACGGTCCATTTCCCCGAGTCACTGTTGGAACCAGGGACCCTGAAGCAGCAGGAGCTCAGTTGCCATGAATGTGCTGCGCACGCATTCTCCGTCCCCAAGGGGCAGCAGCCCATGCATGTTGGGTTACCCAGTGGCTCTGTGGACTCAGGAAACACAGGAAAATTCTTCAGACTTCTATCTGGTGAACACACATGCAACTTTTTTTTTGGCATGCTTGTGTGTCTGTTTGCATAGCGTGTGCCTGTGCAAGCCCAAGCGTGACACTGGGAATCATCCTGGATTGCTCTATCTCCCTTTGCTCTACGGTTTCCTAGGCTCCATCTTCCAGGCTGGAATATCTGGCCACTGCCATATTTGCCTGGCAGTTTTACATGGGATCTGGGGAATCCCAACTTAGGTCCTTTTGATTGCAGGGCATAGATTTGAACCCCAGGGCTATCTCCCAGCCCCATAGGCATCTTTATAGGATGTGTTTTTCTTCTGGAACCTACAGTCTCAGGGGACACATCTTTCCTTGCTCAGTAACCTTCCCATCAGTGCAAAGTCCACTACTTCCCTTCTTTATCTTAACCATGTCTGTGCTATGTTTATATCCACATGCTTTCTGGTTTTGTTTCTTTGGGCAATATCGCTGCTCAAGAAGTTTGCAAACACCACTTATTCTTTTTTCTTTGCTGTATTTTTTCAAGCAAAGCTGAAAGTCTGATAAAAATAAACTCTTAGCTTAAGTCAATTAGAGGGAAAACCGAGAACTTGTTGACTGTGAATGAGGGAATGGCTCATTATCTACCCTAATATGACTAACGGCTCATGGTGGGCTGTTGGGAAGCTTGCTTCAAATCTCAGACAGAAGCTGATACTATAATAGAAATGACAACCAAGTCATCATTCAGGGTCTTCCCTGGGGTCCACAGGCAGCACAGTTCAGTTTTCCCCTGCATGTCCTGATTCAGTGCAGCCTAGAGAGCTGTGGAAATCTGCAGGTCCATGGAAAGTTGTTGCCAAAGTTCTTGTCCTTGTGGACTTCAGAATGCCTTTGGTCCAAGATAAGATTAAGTCTCCAACTATCAGAAGATCAAGAGTCAGGAAACATTTGAATAAACTTAGAAAAAGAAATCAGATAATTCTGATTGTTAATAAGCAGCCGCTTTGCCTTGCTAGTCTATAACTACTCAGGCCCTATATAGTTGCCTAACTAAAAAGTAAATTGCTCTCCTTCCAAGAAGATCTCAGAGAGTTTATGTCTCTGTCATTCATTACCTCCCCGGTTCCTTGAAGTCACTGTCCCACTGGTCATGAGCTTGAGCGAGTTGAAAAGATCAGATGCAATCTCAGTGTTGAGTGCGTGTAGTATGTATCACTGACTGCTGTCTTGGTCTCAGTATGGTGGACGAACTTTCATTGCTTCAAAATAAGTTACATATGGTCAAAGTGACCCAAAGGAGCAGGAAAATCATCATTGCATTTTCTTGCAAATTTCAAAAATGACAGTGAAATTAGTTATTGAATTCATTTTAGAAACAGAGAATTCAAATTAAATTAAGAATCTCAACCCCCAGGATAAACAATGAAAAAAAGCTCTGAAACTGTAGAAGAAACAATACGTGAATTAAAAGTGCAGCTATGAAGTATTGGTTTAACACAAAAGTAGAAGGCAATGCAAGAATAGGTAAACAGAAGAAAAAAAATGTAAGCAAAACCACAGCAAAATTCATTGTCTGAGTAAATGTATGAAAGATGACTAGACCAAGATGACAATCAATGCAGAGACTAGAAGATATTCCAGAACCAGACTATGTGCTGTCTACAAGCTCACTTAAGATTAGTTGTTTGAAATTAAAGGATAGGAAAGGTATAGCATGAAAATCATGCACCTAAAAGAGAACTAAAGTTATTATCTTAATATTAGACAAAACAGATACTAAGAAAAAGAGGCTGTTGCAGACAGATAAGGATTTCTAAAACGATCAAGGTATAACTCTACCAAAAACTACATGAATGTATATATATGTATGTGTGTGTGCATTCATTCATACGCATATGATTTTGATCCTCAAGTTACATAAAGCAAAGACTGAACAATTAAGCTGAGAAACATAATTCAGTGACAAGAAGAGAATTTGGAAATTTCGATCATCAGTTTATCAGTAACAGGAGAAGCAGACGACAACACTGTGAGCCAACACGCAAAACACTTTCCCAACAACGCTAACGTGGGAAGGGCTGAAATCATCCACCGTGTGGTTTGTGATCACAATAGAGTTGAATGCAGAATCAACAGAAAGAAGGACTTACAACAAATGGGGGGAGGGGTTCACACATATGTCAAATTTTAAAAAGATGCATCTGGGGCTGAGAAGTTGGTTCAGTTGTGTCATGCAATCATGAGAATCACCCGTGCGGAAAGGCTGATGTGGTGGAAAACATGTGTGATTCTGGTTCTGGGGAGGCTGAGACAGGCGGGTGCCTTGTACTTGTTAGCATCTCACCCAGGTGAATTGACAAGATCAGGTTCAACTAGAGACCTGACTCAAAAGAATTGAGGTGAAGAGAGATGGAGGATAATACTCAAAATCAACCTCTGACCTTCACATATATGTGAGTGTATGTGTACATATTTGCAAACACATACACTTGCAAGTATGCACATAAGCAAGTATGCACACACATATAGACACATACATGCATGCACACATGCAAGCTTGGCTATGTCAGCAAAGTCTCATTTTGCTCCTGACCATTGAGTCCAACACTGTATGACAATTTCACCTGCTCCCAATCAATTCAGATTTCAAGAAGGACTTGCAAAACAAACATCCCACTTTTACTTCTATTTGTGATTAGTGCTTGAAATCTTTTTGTTTTTTTAGATCAACTCTTTACCAATCCTGTGTATTAAAATTACTGGGGCTGGTAACAAGATACATTTGGACTTGTCTTTCTTCCAGATAATAAACTTTGCTTTCCTTATCTCCCTTTCTCAGTTTTAGTTCCTCTCATCTGTACATCCAAAGTCATGTATAAACCTCTATGCTGGGTGTCACTGTCATGGCCACTCAATACTAACCCTTTGAAATCTTTGTTGAACCTTTGAGTGGTATAAGAGTGAGGATCCAAGGCCAGAACAATAGAGCGTGGAGGACTGGTTGAGTAAAGGTCTGGAACATACTACTACACCATTCCTTTAGGATGATAGACTTAATGAGGTATGTGCGGATCTGCAAGCTAAATTAGAGTAAGTAGAAGAAATAATTATTATAATATTGTGCCATTCACAAAAGCAAAGGCTACCCTACATTGTAATCCAGCCAGAGGACTCCTGCCTATTTTTCCTTTTGCAAATTTACTTACCACCACATTCTGTAGGTACCACCAGCCATCATGCACATGGGCCATCTACATGCTGGTCCACCTACATCCTGGTCCTTTCTTCTCCATTATAAACATAACCCCTAACTGGGCAATTTAGAGATTCACTAGAAAACTGTCATTTTGGGACACAACACACACACACACACACAGATGTACCTTGAAGTGCAAGAACATTTGTCCACAACAAAATTTCCCAGCACTACCTTTTTAATTGACGATATATAGCCCGCATTGAAGCCACAAACCCTAGGAGGCTGCAGGGGAGGTTGTCGATCCTCAAGTCAGCCCGAGCTGCACATAGACACCTTGTCTCAAACAAACAGAGAATGAAAAGTCAATACCGCCTACTCAGTGTCCCTGGCGGGTCCATTCCATTTTCTCTTTATTTCTTCAGGTTTTCATTTGGAGTTTTTACTCATATTTTGCAATAGCATTTATTGTTTTTGTGCCCTTGACTTACGTCTCCAACTTTATTCAGTCTTTTGAGATCCCAGCCCTTCCTTTCCATTTGTATGTTTCATACATCACACACGTCACTTTCAATGCTGGAGACAGATACTCAGTGCATATACCTTATTTTGATGTATCACAGTTCAGGTTAGTTTTATGCGCTTCTGACAGAACCATCCTTTGTACTTGCAATCAAGGAGACAGCATGGGGTGAACTTTGAAATCCAGGTCCAGAGAGAATCTCTGAGAAACCCAATCTGCTCTTAAACTGCTAGGATCTCCAGTTAGAAAATTGCACGGATTTTAAGCATAGACTTGCCCTTGTCTGCTTGCTCAGCAACACACATTCATATTTGTGGTAGTGTCAGGAGACTGACGGAGGCTCCATAAATCTGTGCATTTGTTTAAAATTGGCATTTAATGCATATATACATTTTTTTAAAAGCATCTGGGAGAGGTCTGTTGGGTCAAATGGCTTTTCTTGACCAGTTTCTGTTTTGTCTCACACCCCTGTGTAGATCTGTCCCACAACCTGCAAACAGGAAAATGGGGGAGGGGAGAGTCCGTCTGTTCATTCCTGGTGCAATCCAGGGGGACACTGATTTCATGAATATTTTCCATTTGCTCAGACGCCCTAGGCGACAGTGGAAGGGAAACTGCATGGAAATACTAAAATAGCAAACTAAGTCCATGTAAGTTATAACAGTGATCAGCGCTTCAGCCCACAGAAGTTTTCATCATTCTCCACTTTAATAAAAAAACAAAAGTCCTAATTGTATAAATAAACCTAAAGAGATATCTCAAAGGCTGTTGTCCCAATCCACAGTGGGGTCCTCACAATTCATGTAAAAATCACAACAGAACTCGGTTCTCCTACGAGGTGCAAAGATGAAGATGAGTGACAGCAGATAAAAACTAAACCTTCAAGGTGACAGAGTTATTCCATATTTTCCTAAGCCCTAACAAAGTTATTAGATGGTCTTACACTTTAAATACTTCCATTAATTTAATAATATACGTAAAGTAAAGAGTTACGGGCTTTTTAATCAAATGCTATTAGTGAAATGCTGAAACATGGGGGTGAGTCTCTGCTCCTGAGTGCAGGAGAGATGGTTTGGTGCCCAGAGTTATGGTTTATGCTCACAGGTACTGACTTCCTGTAGGCGTTTTGTTGCTACATGCTCCACGGATGCTCCTAGGGACCCTGAGAAGATCAGCCCACCAATCCAGATGTGTTCCAATGACCAATCCAGATGTGTTCCAGTGACAGCCATTCCAGCCGCCGCGCTGCCTAAACCCTTTCAAATCCTGGAATGACTTGGCTAGCACATGTTAGCAATCACAGACCCCAAAAGTCCATTGAAAAGCCAGTTTAGTTTAGAAAGAATTAATTTTTACCAGCATTGCTCTTTCCCTTGTTTGGGGAGTGCAGAGTGGCTTGCTCACTTTATACTTATTGAGATATTGTTGGGGGTCTTAGTAGGATGCTTGTTGCCTGTTGGGGGGATGAGGTCAAGTGCATGGAGGGAAATGAGGGGATATCTCTGCCTCTTTCCCATTTCCCCACCTTGACATGAAAACTCCCAGTGATCTTTCCTCAGTCTGACCCATTGTCTCACAGCTGTCCCTGAGAAAGCCCCTTTTAGTTTGGCTATTTACGAAACCCTGGGAGGTAACTGAAATAACAAAGAATCGCTGGTGTTGTAGATCTCTGTCCTCAAGCTTGCTTCCCTCTGCTGTTTTTCAGCCTCATGCTAAAAACAGGATGCTCTGCTCTGGGGCCATCACTCAGTCACTTGGCTGCCTCTTCCTGTTCCTCTGACTTTTCCCTTTGTTTCCTTGTGGGATGCAGAAGTGACATCAGACTGTTTAAAATAGCCCCGGGTATTACAGACAAAGAGTTACTTGCTCTATTTTGAAAGAAAAAAATAGCTCTAGGTTTTCTGCAGAAAAGTGACAAACAGGATATATATTTTTCATCATAGCCAGGTGTTTTATCTCACCTTTTCCTGGTCTTTGGAAGTAAAAAAGTCCATTGTGCAAAGCGAAGAAGAGTAACTCTTACTTAAAAACTTTTCCCCGCGACATCTTACGGGTGTGTCTACAGGTTGCTTTATGCAAACATGGATGGGCAATCTACACCACTGGTACTTGAGTGATAAGGGGATGTAAATGGAAAGATCCCATGTTTAAAAACCCAGAGGATTTCCTTCAAAGGTAACATTAGCACTCAGCAAGTTCAACTTTCACCACTAGACTTCTTTTGATGTTCTCTTGGAGCATGTGTGAGATGCTTAGAGGAAGTCTACTTACATCAAGACAAGTTCAGCAGAGGTGAACCCTGGAGCATACAGTGCAACTGGACACAACCCAAGAAGTTCTGAAATACTTGGACAGGCAGCTAATAGAACTCTGACTGCTGGCACTCACCTTACACAGCTCCTCCATATCTAGCCACCATCCTGTTCTCATGCAAATGGGCTTAAATTGTGGCATCTGCCCTGTAGAATTTCCAAGCACCCACCTTCCCTGCAGGGGGGGGGATGCCATTGCCTACCGTGGGCAGGGCATTCTGCTTCAATTAAAGCAATCAAGACGAGTTGGTACAGGCTTGCTCGGAGGCCTGCCTCAGCTAGATAATTCCTCATAGGCCCCAAGCCCTTTTGAAGCATCAAGTTGAGAACTGAGACTAACTCCTACACTGTTTCTGAAATGGGATCTGATTTCTGCAACAGAGCGCATCCAGAGAGCTCTAGACTTCTCTGCAAGTTTTCATATGGGGACACAATTCTGGGGTTCAGGAGCTCAGAGAAGAGAAGGAATGGAGATGGTATAAATGAAATAACATTGTTTCATTCCGTTTCTGTGATTAAAACAACTTTGCTAGCCTGTTTGCATCATGGCTATGAAACCAGATGGTGGCTCCGAGTCTAACAAGCTTCAAGGATTTCCATTGCAGCCATAGATAAGCGACAGACTTCTTAATCTCTCTGCCAGCTCACACGGGAGGAAATGACAGGGGACTCAGTCAGTCCTTTTGTCCTTGTTTGTGTGCATGAAAGTAGTGTAAGGCACTGAGCAAGACTGCTTTCTTTACATTAGACCTATTAATATTTGGGAATGCTTTCAGTAACCAATAGTATCTACTGAAATACTAAATTATCAACATTAAAGATTCAAATGGGAGCTTATTAGATGCTTCAGCAGGTAAAACATCTGCCGCACAAATCTGACAACTTGGTTTTGGTCCCCCAAACACATTTTTCCCTATTTTTTTAATGTCACATACATGAATGTAGTGAATTCATAATATTTTCAACTTTCACCCCTTAGTCCCAAGTCCTGTCCCCCTCCTTTTCCCTTACATTACTTCGTCCCTTTGGCCAGACTCTGTCCATGGATAAAGAACTAGCTACACTAAATTGTCCTCTGACCTGTATATATACACTCTGGCAATGAATGGTCCCCAACTCACCCATTTTCCCATTTTCTCTCTCTTTCTCTCTCTCTGTCTCTGTCTCTGTCTCTCTTGTTCTCTCTCTCTCGTGTTCTCTCTCTCTCTTTCTCTCTCATACACACACACACAATTTGTTAATTTCAAAAAGACTTGATGAGCTAGTTTACTAGTATATATTAATATCTGATATGCATAACAAAACTATCTTCTAAAGCTAGGACTTAAAGTGTTATAGAAAATGCACCCTGACACCTGTCAAGGAAAAATGAGAAACCATGAACACATCAGACTTCCTGCCTTAGTCAGGAAGCAAACCTCCTGTAAATGCAAACTGGGTTTTGAACCATGGGTGAAAAATGCAGACTTTTTGGAATGCAAAGACCTAATGGTGTTTATTTAATAGCTGGTTGCAGAATTTCCAAGCTCACACCCCGCTCTACCGGTCGGGACGCGCGCGCGGTCCAGCCGGGCCTCACCCCATGACCTAGGTAAGTCTCCGCCCGCCCCGCCCACCAGGACCCCAGGCCAAATAATTCAGTTTAGTGAAATTGAGAGATCTTAAGAGTTAAAATGACAATGCCAAAGTCAAAGTGCAAATCCATGAGAAGCAACAGTCAAGTAAACAAATTTCCCACTGAAGAAATTAATCCCATAATGTTAGACTCCAACAAGAACAAACCCACGGAAAAAGGCCAAGAAAGCCCCACCCAGGATAAAGACTTTCAAAATATGATCATTACCATGTTCAATACTATGAAAGAGGAAATCAGGGAGGAATTACATAATCGAATCAATCGCTTTGAAGAGGAACACAACAGACATCTGGAGGAGTTGAGAAAAACAGTGCAAGAAACAAAAAGTGGCATAGAGCAGTTAAAACAAACTCAAGCAGAGTTTAAAACTGAGCTAAAAGACAAGTTATCTTCAACTCAGAACGCCACAGAGAGTCTTATCAACAGAACTAAGGAAGCAGAAAACAGAATTTCAGACCTTGAAGATAAAGTGGGACTACTAACCAGCTCAATGGAAGAGGTGGTTAAAGCCAAAAAGATACTTGAGAGAAATATCCAAGAGATATGGGACACCCTGAAAAAGCCTAACATGCGTATTCATGGAATACCAGAGCAAGAATCTCAAAATACCACCCCTGAGGAAATTTTTCAAATGATTATCAAGGAAAACTTTCCTCATCTAAAAAAAGAGAGGCCCATCCATATACAAGAGGCATTCCGCACCCCAAACAGATACGACCAAAATAGAAGCACGCCGTGGCAAATAATAGTTAAAACACTCCACATTCAAGATAAAGAACTGGTGCTGAGAGCTTCAAGGGAGAAAAAACAAGTCACTTTTAAAGGAAAACCTATTAAAATAACAAATGATTTCTCAGTCGAAACAGTAAAAGCAAGAAGAGCTTGGAGAGACATACTTCAAGTATTGAATGAGCAAAAATGTCAACCCAGGCTGATTTACCCTGCAAAACTATCAGTCATGATCGAGGGAGAAAGAAAAATTTTCCAGCACAAAGACAACTTTAAGGGATACATGGCCACCAAACCAGGCCTTCAAAAAATGCTAGAAATGATACTCAAGCGTGAAGAAAAAAACAGGCATATCCAGGAGAACAGAAGGCAAGTATAACATCATTAAAAACGAAGCAATATACTTATAAAAGCTACTAAACATAATAAATGGCTGGAATTAACAATAGTTTCTCCATTATAACACTAAATGTTAATGGAATTAATTCACCGATCAAGAGACACAGATTACAAACATGGATTAAAAATCACAATCCATCAATCTGCTGCCTGCAGGAAACCCATCTCACCACAAAAGATAGGCACGCTCTAAAAATAAAAGGCTGGTCAACAATTCTACAAGCAAATGGAAGCAGAAAACAGGCAGGGGTAGCCATTATGATATCAGACAAAGTGGATTTCAAACCAAAGAAAATTATAAGAGACACGGATGGATACTACATTTTAGTCACAGGTACAATTCACCGGGAAGACTTCACAATACTGAACATATATGCACCCAATACGGGCCCCTCCACATTCATTAAGAAAACCCTACAGCGTCTAAAGCAAGAAATCAATCCCCAAACGATAATTCTTGGGGACTTCAACACCGCCCTCTCAACATGGGATAGATCAACAGGTCAAAAGCTTAACAGAGACACTTTGGAACTTAATCAAACCCTGAAAGAAATGGACCTTACAGATCTCTATCGAACTTTTCACCCACGCACCAAAGAATACACATTTTTCTCAGCTGCACATGGAACTTTCTCCAAAATGGATCACATATTGGGCCACAAAATGAATCTACACATATACAAGAAAGTTGAAATTCTAACCTGTGCCCTATCAGACCATCACGGCCTAAAGCTGGACATCCACAACACATCAAACAAGAGAAAATACACTAACTCCTGGAAACTTAACACTATGATGCTGAATGAGACATGGATTCAGGAAGAAATTAAAAAGAAAATTCAAGATTTCCTGAAAGTGAATGATAACGAAAATACAACTTACCAAAATCTCTGGGACACAATGAAAGCTATTCTAAGAGGTAAGTTCATAGCTCTTAATGCCTACGTCAAAAAAATGGAAACATCAGAAATAAGCAACTTAACAATGCAGCTTAAAGCTTTAGAGAAACTAGAGCAATCTGATCCCAAAAGTAGTAGAAGAGAGGAGATTAGCAAAATAAGGGGAGAAATATCTGAAATCGAGACTAAGAAAACGATAGAAAAAATCAACCAGTCAAAAAAGCTGGTTCTTTGAAAAAATCAATAAGATTGATACACCCCTAGCTAAACTAACCAAAAGCAAGAGAGAGAAAACCCAAATTAACAAAATTAGAAATGAACATGGAGTTATCACTACTGATACCCAAGAAATCCAGAGAATTATAACATCATATTTCAAAAACTTATACTCTGTCAAGTTTGACAACACAAAAGAGATGGATGAATTTCTAAATAAACACAACTTACCTAAATTGAATCAGGAAGTTGCGAATTATTTAAATAGTCCTATAACATATAAGGAAATTGAGGAAGTAATCTCGAATCTTCCCACCAAAAAATGTCCTGGACCAGATGGATTCAGCACAGAGTTCTACCAGACATTTAAGGAGTTAATAACACCAATACTCCTTAAACTGGTCCATCAAATAGCAAAGGAAGGAACACTACCAAATTCCTTCTATGAAGCTAATATCGTTTTAATCCCAAAACCTAATTAAGATTCGATAATAGGCCGATCTCCCTGATGAACACAGACGCAAAGATTCTCAACAAAGTCTTAGCAAATCGGATTCAAAAACATATTAAAAAGATCATTCATGGGGACCAAGTAGGCTTCATCCCCGGCACACAAGGTTGGTTCAACATACGCAAATCAATAAATGTAATTCATCATGTAAACCAGTCCAAAGTCCAAGACCACATGATACTCTCGATAGATGCAGAAAAAGCTTTTAACAAGATCCAACAGTTTTTATGATCAAAACGCTAGAGACAGTAGGAATGGAAGGAACCTTTATCAATATAATAAAAGCTATATACAACAAGCCCACAGCAAGGATTATGCTCAATGGGGAACAATTGGAAGCATTCCCACTTCGATCAGGAACTAGACAAGGCTGTCCACTCTCACCACTTCTATTCAATATTGTACTTGAAGTGTTAGCTGAAGCCATAAGACAAGAAAGGGACATAAGAGGGATTCAAATCGGCAAGGAGGAAGTCAAGCTATCCCTATTTGCAGATGACATTATCTTATACCTGAGTGATCCCAAAAACTCCACCAGGAAGCTCCTGGAACTAATTGAGAAGTTCAGAGGGTGGCAGGATACAAAATAAATGTGCAAAAATCAGAGGCCTTCCTATATGCCCAGAATGAAAGAAGTGAAAAAGCCTTGAGAGAAACAATACCATTTATTATAGCCCCTAAAAAAATGAAATACCTTGGTATAAACCTAACTAAGGAGGTAAAAGACCTTTACAATGAAAACTTTAAAACCCTAAAGAAAGAAATAGCAGAAGACACCAGAAGGTGGAAAGACCTCCCTTGTTCCTGGATTGGCAGCATCAACATTGTGAAAATGACCATCCTACCAAAGGCAATATACAGATTCAATGCTATACCAATCAAAATCCCAAAGCAATTCTTCAAAGAAGTTGACCAAACAATCTCAAAGTTCATATGGAGGCACAAAAGACCCAGGATAGCAAAAACAATCCTGAGTAACAAAAACACAGCTGGAGGTATAACCATACCAAACCTTAGTCTATACTACAAATCCATAGTTGTAAAGGCAGCCTGGTACTGGCTCCAAAATAGACACACAGATCAATGGATAAGGATTGAAGACCCAGATATAAGCCCACAAAGTTACAGCCATTTGGTCTTTGACAAAGGGGCCCAAAGAATCCAATGGAAAAAGAACAGCATCTTCAACAAATGGTGCTGGCAAAACAGGATCTCCACATGCAGAAGATTAAAGCTGGACCCGTACTTGTCACCATGTACAAGACTTAATTCCAAATGGATCAAGGACCTTGATATCAGGCCAGAGACTATAAAAACCATAGTTGAAAGGATAGGGAACTCTCTCGAGCTGATTGGGCTAGGCCAACAGTTCCTAAACAGACATCCAATGGCACAGTCACTGCTACCAACTCTCAACAGTTGGGATCTTGTGAAATTAAAGAGCTTCTGTTCAGATAAAGAGATTGTAATGCGAGCTCAAAGGCAACCCACAGAATGGGAGAAAATTTTCACTAACCACATATCTGATAGAGCTCTATTGTCCAGAGTGCACAAAGAACTTAGAAAACTAAACACCAAGGAAACCAATGGCCCAATTAAAAAATGGGCCCTGGAATTTAAAAGAAACTTTACCAGGGATGAAATTAAAATGTCTAACAAATATCTTAAAAAATGCTCCACTTCTTTAGCCATCAGGGAAATGCAAATCAAAACTTCCCTGAGATATCATCTCACCCCGGTCAGGATGGCAAAAATCCACAATACTAACAACGACAAATGCTGGAGAGGATGTGGAGAGAGGGGAACTCTCCTACATTGCTGGTGGGAATGCAGGCTCATACAGCCACTCTGGCGAGCCGTCTGGAGATTCTTAAAGAAATTAAAGATTGAAATGCCATATGACCCTGCTATTCCACTTTTGGGAATAACCCCCCATACAGCAGAGGTTCACCTCGATAGCACAAGCACGACCATGTTCATAGCAGCACTGTTTACAATAGCAAAGTCATGGAATCAGCCCAAATGTCCAACAGTTGACAAGTGGATAAGGAAACTGTGGTACATCTTATACAATGGAGAACTACTCAGCCATCAAAAATGATGAATTACTGGAATTTGCCGGGAAATGGATGTCATTAGAAACAATTATATTAAGTGAAGTATCCCAGACCCAGAAAATTAAGTGCCGTATGTATTCCCTAATAGGTGGCTCCTAGTACCAAACCCACCCAGCCCACCTAGAGACAGTAATTCCAAGGATTATGAACAGGAGGGATGGAGTAGGAGGGCCACACCAGAAACAAGGAGAGAAGGGACCATGTTACAGCAGGGAAAATAGGCCTCCACCAAGGACCCAAATAAGTAATGAGACATCTGATTAAGTTCACAGACTTTTGTTCCTGATCATTTACTACTGAGGGGGAGTGATCTCACCAGAAGAGGAGGGCATATAGTCTGGCAGATAAAAAGTAACAATTTTGCAAATGGGTGATAGACCCCTCCCTCACTGTGATTTCCCACTTTTATTACATCTACCTTTGAATGTGCTTTTATCACAAGACTCTAACAGCTTTTTGTCTCTGGCCAGGGGGTGACATACAGTGCCCACCAGGATGGAGTGAAGGGCATTGCAGGAGCAGCAAAACTGCAAAAGAAAATCAACAAACCACAATCCAGAACTTCAGAGACTCTATATCAACCACCTAGAACTAGGCCAGCTTAGTCTCTCCCCATCTTGAAGCTCAGGGAAATTTGCGGAAGAGGGGGCGGTAAGAGTGTAAGAGCATAAGGATGGAAGGAGCAATGATATGTAAGATACTCTATACTAGTTAGGGCTGAAGCAATCATAATTGGACTTTGCATGCCCTGCGCATTGTCCAACACACTGTTGACCTCACAAAGTCTAGCATCTGCTAAAGGCACCAAGATCCTTGGAGGCAAAGGATTGGCAGCCATAGCAGTGTTCCTATACCTAAGGGGAACACGGGAAAGGGTTCGGGAAAGGCCACTGGGTCCTTGTACGTCATTGGAGAGGAGGGCCCAGAGGAAAATCAGTCATGCACAAGAAAGGACTCTCTGGGAATTGGGGTGGGAGGCACTGGGGGATGGGGAGGGAGAGGGGTGGGAAGGGGGAGCAGGGGGTCCGGGGGGAGGAGGAGGGAGGGAGGGAACTGGTGTACCTGATAAGTTTGTATGAGCTGAAATAAAAAAAAAAAAAGAATTTCCAAGCTCAAATGGGCCTTAAAATCTATTTAGTCCAACTTATACATTGTGAAGATTACTGAACTTAGCATGATTGCATTAAATTGAACTGAAGGGTAAGGAAGCAGGGTGAGACTTGCAATGGCTTCACTTCGCTCCCAGAGCTCAGCTGGCCAGACCCAGCCTCTTCACTCCCTGGGGCAGATGCAGCCCTTCCAGAGATGGCCTCTGTCCTCTAACTTCTCTCGGATTTCCTTAGCAACGTCTTTCACCCTTGACCCTGTGTCTCTAGTGCATAGTTCTGTCCAATTCTGCATCCACTCTAAATCCACATTCTGTCTACTGCAATAAAGCTTCTCTGTGCATCTAGTCTGGTGAGTGGGAAACAGAAGGAAAAGCAGCTGTAAGATCCTCTTGATTTTCTGAACAACCTATATGGAAACTAACCTGGAAAACACACTGGTTTGATATAGTAACCTCGTCTCTCATTTGCGCTCCTTAACCATGAACTGGCAGAAGGCAAGAGTTGACAGCTGTCAGTCATGTAAGATGACATTCCTCTGGGTCTAAGAGTGCCACTCATAGATCTGCCTTGCGGAAGTGCTGAGGGAATGTTTTGACGGCCAATTTCTCTCAGAAGGACCAGCTTGGTTAGAAACTAAAATTTTGGAATACAGAGAGAGAGACAGAGAGACAGAGAGAGAGAGAGAGAGACAGAGAGAGAGAGAGACAGAGAGAGATACAGAGAGAGAGAGAGACAGAGAGAGAGAGAGAGAGAGAGAGAGACAGAGAGAAGAGAAATATAAGACTAAAGAAAGGAGAGACAAACAAGAGAGGGAATGGAAAGCGGTTGAAATCTCTCAGTAGTTCCAGCACTCACTGTGCAAGGGAAAGGATCAAGTTCACACCCCAAGATTCCACATAAAACTTGTTGGACGACGAAGGTGGTGGCCCACCTGTAATGCCAGCCCCGAAGGCAGAGCATGAGATTTAGGTAGAGACCTAGACTCACAACAGTATCATGGGAGAGCAATGAAACATGGTTTGCTATATCACACTTGGATGTTGACATGCGCATGTGCATATGTGCTTGCACACATGTGAGCACTCACATTCTTGCAAACATACACACACATGTGCACACCCCATTACACACACACACACACACACACACACACACACACACACACACTTGGAAAATAAAGAATAGGAGAAGTGAGAAAGAAAAACAGATATCACATTTTTTTTCTCATTTGCAGAACTTCAATTTGATTTTATATATACTTGATTTTTTATATACTTGAGGGGAAGAAAAGACCAGCGAGAGGAGGGAAGAGTAAAGAGAGTAAAATATGTACATGAAAATATCACAGTGAAACCCATTAGATGGTATGCTAGCAAGAAATTAAGCAATACTTTACAATTTTGAAAATATTTACTTTCTCATCTGAATATAGAACAACACACGGAGAATCAAACGAGTCCTGACTTCTCTTCTTCCAGCTATGTATTCTCTTCCTTCCTTTCTTCCTTCCTTCCTTCCTTCCTTCCTTCCTTCCTTCCTTCCTTCCTTCCTTCCTTCCTTCCTTCTTCCTTCTTCATCCTTCTCTGCAAGTTTTTCTTCTTTTTGACAGTCTCACAAATTAACTGTGGCACACTTTAGATCTCTAGCTATATCCTGTGATCCAGATTTCTCAATATTGAACATTTGTGGGGTGTTTTTTTGGTTATTATGTTAGTGAATTTGAGTTTAGAGTTGAGTAAGAAATGAAGTCTACTTCTTTCCAACTTCACATTGGTATTTCATACCATCAACTTTCCTGACTCAGCTTGGGAAGTTACCCCCCAGGAAAAGCTGACTTTAGGCACAGTTCCTTCTACATCATTTTGGTAGTAAGGAATGAGTCCTTTCTGATTTTGCAAGACACAATAGTTGCTGCTGAATTCTTTCAAAAATATCAAAATAAATTACATTTTATTTTTATTAAAATATAATTTATTTTTATTTAATCTAATTTTATTGAAATATAAAAATATATAAAATTTTTCAAAAACAAATTATTTAGATATTTGACATTTGGCAGGCAAGGGTTTTTTTTTAATGTCCAATGCCAAATCACCCAGACTATAGGAAAAAGTCATGAAAGCAGCATAACATTGAAGCACATACTGAGCACACACAAGGATTCCAGAATGTTCTGGGCTCACTTGTCATGTCAACTGCCCTAGATTCTAAAAATCAAGACACTGGTCCATTAAGCCAGGCATCTTCCAGCTTAGAGAGTTGTGTAGCTCTGTAACAGCAGACTGTGTGTGTGTCTGTGTGTGTGTTTGTATATTCTGTGTTTGTGTGTGTCTCTGTGTGTCTATATGTATCAAAGGGCATCAAGTGTGTCTGTAGAGACCCAAGGTTTACTTTGGGAATGGCTTTGAACTTCTTTTTATCACCTTTTGTATTTTTTTATCACCTTTTTGCTTCGTTCTGGGATTTCCCATGCTCTGCCTTCCAGGGTTGGAAGTACGGCTCACTACCATTCCCTTCTGGCTTTTACATGTTGGGACCTGGAATTAGGACTCAGGTCTTTCTCTTTTTGAGGTAGTCTTAATCCCTGAGTAATCTCCACAGACCCTCATTTTTCTTCTTTGGGCCAACTGATTTTTTTTCTGCACAATAAATAAAGGACAATGTACCTGAGATTTCCCACAGTGATTCTAGTTTCAAATATCTGGTCCTGTTTTGTATTCTTACTGAATAAATCAGTTAAAAACTAGCATAGTTGGGTTTCCTGTCCTTTTGGTGCTACTGGACTGTGTCTCAGTAGCATGCACTCTCCGCCCTGTCTAGCTGCCTCCCCCACAAGGCCAGCCAGAGCCCCCAGCTACAGTCAGCCACATCGTGGATAAGTAGATGGTGCAAACTATCTACTTCACAGGGGCAGAGGAGAACCAGCTAGAGAGGCAGCACATAACTATCTCACTAACCTCAAGTGCCACTGGATATTCCAATTCTCCCAGCTCTCCCAGTACGCTTAGACTGGTTCCTCTTCTCTATTCTCCCACCTTAGAAGAACATCTTCTCCCTTGATTTTCTGATGATTCACATGCAAAATCAAAGTGATCGTCTTGGGTCAAACTTCCTATTAAACAAAGGAGTGCAAGATAGCCTCTGTATTGCACACAAGCCCGTGCTAAGAGAACTGTCAGATAGATAGATAGATAGATAGATAGATAGATAGATAGAGAGAGAGAGAGAGAGAGAGAGAGAGAGAGAAAGGACTCAAATTAAGAAAATCAAAATCAGCCAGCAGGTTTATAGGAATCCAGTCAAGAGATGATGATATTCTAAGCTGAAGAAGTGGTAGCAGAAGACGAGATAGAGAGATGAGAGAAAGAGAGCAAGAGAGAGAGAGATTATGACACATCTATTATTATTATTATTATTATTATTATTGTGACTTTAACTTGGGTAGTGAGGAAAAGAATCTTTCTATGTATTCAGGTTGGCTGTGATATCACTGGTCGAAGTGGAAAATCAAGTGGTGGGAATGTGGTAAGTAGAGGCATGCTCAATTCTGGAAATGGTGACTTCCTATTCTGCACATTTAAGATTCTGAAGTTCAGAGCATAATATGGAACTAAAAATATAAAATGGAGGGGAATTACTAACCAATGAGTGCCAATTAAATCTGGAGATCAGACAGGATGTTGAAGATTCATTTATTCCCTACATGAGTTCAGCCGATCAGTGTTTTTCTCCAGGGTTTAGACATCACTTGTTATCATCGCCTTGGGACTATGTCACCCAGCATCATAAAACATTTCTTGCCTTTGAACTGAACTCGGAATCCTGCCTTTTATGAACCAGAACTCCAACAAGAGGATATTACCAGGTCCGGGAGAAAAGTCTGTGTGACACAGAGCCCAAGACGAAGGGGCAGGGGGGTGGAGAGAGGCAGGGGGTCTGAATTACAGCCTTGCAGAATGAGAGCCATGTGCTTCACCTGAAGATCCAAAGTCCCAATCTCAACTCCAAGGAGTCTCTATCCAGAATGGTTTTTATATGTACACAAAGAGTCTGTTGAATGTAGTAGGCAGATTGTGGATTTTAGGATGCAAAAGCACAGGAGAAGGGAGACAAGTAACCTTCTTCACACATGTACACATATTTTACAGTGTGTGCACATTCCAGACAAAGAATCACATATCTTCATAGCACACATGCTCACATATATTGCGATTTGTGCATGATGTGGACAAAGAATTACTATCCTTCAATCTCATCCCAAGTGAACTAAGTGTGAAGAACTCATGCTCACTAGTTTTAAATTATGCTAAATTTTAAAGCCCAAACATTAAAAAGCAAGAATAGTAAAAAGAGTTCCCATGTAGATAGCCTTTAGCATATCAATATTTTGTATTATATTATCTGTTCCTTTCTACTTATTGATATTCTTTACAATGTATACTGACTGTTTAGTGTACTTGGCAAATCTTGTTTCTTTCTCACTTCCTTGGTTTTCATTATTTTAGGGCTTTCTTATTGGGAGTAGAAGTACTATTCTCCTTAAAAAATTTGAGGATATACATAATACTTGGTATTCAAGACTTTTCAAAGACTATTTCCAAATAGCATCAGCATTTTCTTTCATGTATTTTAGAAGCTAAAAAATTAAAAAAATAATTTAGAAGCTTTCATTCCAAACAATTTATCCTATTGCTCAAGTGGTGCTTTCATGTTTAGAACTGAGTCTGCCCATGGGGATTTAGAGTACATTACTTTAGTTTAGCAAATGTCACCCTCTCTTATTGGACATGCCTCACTCCTAAGAATATCTTTGGTGACTTTGTCACCTCTGACCCCTGGGATTCTCATGTATTTAACATGTACTTGGCATTTTGGCAGGTCAGTTGTATAAAAATATTCCCTCATTTTAGGTAAAGTTTTAGGAATCCTGAGAAATAAATTTCAAGGACTGATTCCTGTTAGCACATAGCTGTTTTCATGTCTTCTTTTGGATTTTTTTAAGCAGGATAACTGTGATGTATTCTAGATGCCACGATTGACTTTGCAAATATCTACCACAAGCTCTTGTTTCAAATGATCATTGCCTGGCTGATGAGGTTATTTCAAGAACCTCTGATTTTTCAAAGATGAAGCCTAGCTGGTGGGAAAGGTCACTCATGGGGAGCCTGTGAAGGTGACTCCTACCCACTGGCTCCTGCCTGACACTCTGCTTCCTGTTTGCCATTGCTTCCTGTCTGATACTCTGCTTCCTGTCTGACACTATGCTTCCTGTCTGACACACTGCTTCCTGCCTGACACACTGCTTCCTACCTGACACTCTGCTTCCTGTCTGCAGTGATGTGAAGAGTCTCTGCCCCACATTTCCACAGCCATGAACCGAACTTCTCCACCATGGCTTCTCAGGATGGACAGAAACCTTTGAAATCACGAGATAAAATAAGCATCCTGCCCTGAAGTGCTTACAGTCAGGAATTCTGGCCACAGTGACACAGGACTTTCATCTTAGACACACATGTGCAGTCTATTTGTTTATCATCTTAAAATGTCCGAGTAAGAAGTCCTCAATGCTTAGAAAAGTCATTGATTGAGCATGGACCCCCCAACTATGAGTAAATAGAAAAGGAAACAGTGGTCATCCAATGTAGACACAAGAAATTGACTCTTGTGCATTTTTTTTCTTAAGTTAGATCATTAGAGCACAACAGAGCAGGCATCTATTTTATTATTATTTTCATTATTGGATTTTTTTTAAATGTGGAGAAACCAATACTCAAGAATTGAATATTTTACATAAATTATGAAAGCTCATTAAGGGAGAGTGTAACAGTTACTCTTAACTATTGCTGTGAGAGAGCACTCAAAGTCAAATAACTTAAGGGAGATTTATTCAGCTTAAGTTCTAGAGGAGAGATATATTTTCTCATGGCAGAGGTGGCATGGCTGGCTGGCTGAATCTGGTGGAGGCCACGTCACTGCAGACATCTTGGAGACTGTAAGCTGCAAAACTGCTTGCTGAAAAGGCAGATTTCTCTTGGAGGTGGGGCGGGACTAATCCACCTCAAAGCCCACCCCTTGTAACCACCTTCCTCCAGCAAGACTCCACCGCTCAAGGTGCCATGACCTTGCCAAACACATGAGACTGTGGGGGACACATATCAAACCATGACAAAGAGGTATAGAGTTCAAAATCCAGCTGATTAAAATGTCTCGCTCATGATCACATTATCTGTGAAGATCCCATGAGGATACTGTGTATTTCTCTGTCTGATCCAAAATGATCACTATCTCCACATTCTGCCCTAGAACACCAATAGTTTCTGAGTCAATCAAATCACCAGTGTTTTATTAACAATAAATTTTATTATATAACATGATCAAATGATCAGTTTTGGATTTGGTTATATTTGTTACCGGATCAGTAACAGAAACTACATCTCAGTTTTAACCCAAGGATTCTTTTTTACTATCTCCTTCTGCCACTCGTCTTTAAAATCCCTTTCCTTTCCTTTTTTCTTTCACTGTTTATTCAATAGCTTTTTCAGTCACTTAGAGGAAATTATTAACTTCTTTGAAGGGTTGTACTGAGAACTATATTCACATGGCTATGCTGAAAGCAACCGGAAGAATGACATGGCTCAGTATAGTTCTAGACAAAAACATATTCGGGAAATTATATCTTTGTCTAGCTTGAGGAGAACAGACAGGAATCGGGTCATACCTCCTACTTCTCTTTGTGCAAACTTGATAAACCTGCCCCTTAACAGTGTTGGTACAACAAATTGTTAATGGAGTTGGATAGGTTACATATAAATTTGCAGAGTTGAGTCCAGTTACAAATGAATACTGCACAGTATTTCTTGACAACTTATTAAAATTTAAGTATGATTCCAAACCCTCAGGCTACTTCATTTTTAAAGTTAAATTTTCTTCTGAAATAGCAATACATGATGCCTGTCAAAAATCCAGAGCTGTAATAGCTGTAGGCTACTTTCCAAAAATAAAATAGCACTCAATATCAGTCAGCAAACTGGGCCTGCCGTGCTGTACATGCCGCCTTTAATGGCCACTAATTCTTTAGGCTGAAATTTGCAACTTGGCTAGAAATGACTCTGCTGTGTGTTACAACATGAAACAAATTATGCCTTGTCCATCAAGGAGAAAAACAGAGGCAGACAACCTGTTTTAGTAATGGCTAAGAAATGTTGCAACTTTTTCCAACACCCATGGAAACCTTAATCAGAATATCTCCTTGTGGTTTCCTTATTTTGTTTTTCCCTGTTGAAAAAAGGGAAACAAGTCAGGAAAGAAACTCAGTTTATCAAGCACCAGCTTGCTACAAGCTACTGGCAACTTTTTCTTGCTCTGGAAAAGTTCTGGGAACAATCTAAGAAGATGATTTCCAGGTTTGATGATCTATGTGAAGAGGGTAGAGAAGAAATCAAAGGAAGAAAAAACAAGTCATCCCCTGTGATGGTCTTTCCTATTTAAGATTCTAGATCTCTGCCTGTAGCCCAGAGGTAGGACCTTCCACAGGAGTTACTGAGAACGTGTGCATATATGTGGGTGGGTCAGAACCTGCTGGGGGGGCTCTGCCTTTCCCAGTGATTAGTACTGGGTACAGTCTTGATGTTTCATGAGCAAGAGCCAAGAATCCTATTTCAGTGAGTGTGGTACAGCTCAGTAAGCCCTTGGACCACAGCAGAATTTTTAGGGTAAAAGTCTGGGGCTTCAGGAAACCCCAGCTGATTTATTTTCCTACTCCTCTTCCTCTTTCTCCTCTCCTACCTCCTCTTCCTCTTCCTCTTCTTCTTTGTTCCTTCTTCTCTTTCTTTGTCTTGTGCTTGTTTTTTGAGACATGGTGTCATTATGTGGCTCTGGCTGGCCTACAACTTACTCTGTAGGCTAGGTATGCCTCAAATTTGTAACAATCCTCCAGCCTTAGTGGCCCGAGCCCTGGTATTACAAATGAGCACTAGACACCTTACCTCAAATCTCTTCTTAGCATATGAGGAGTTTAAACGGTCCTCCCGCATTAGAGGAGGCTGTAATGACCGGAGCCAAGCTAGTTTAAATTTCCCAAGAAACCATCCATATAGGATCACATTCTGAGATTCTGAGGTAGCAGGAGTTGTTTTGGGAGAAGAAGTTTAACTGTAATACTAAAAAGACAGTAAAGGTAAGAGATAGACGAGAGAGAGAGATTGTGCTTGATTAATGCTCTGGATTGCTTTTCCTAAGGAGATATTTTTCACCCAGATAGGATATCTCTATAGAAAACAAAAGAAACTGCTCTACCCAAATTCAACTTGATATACCGACAAGTTCTCAGCTGTCCTTCTAGGATCATGGACTGTATACCAGGCTGTTGGTAACTTAAAGGCATCACGAGAACATCCCACCTCATTATGGACGACAAGTCAGGGAAGCTGCATCTTTGAGAGCTCTCTCCAGGTGACCTTTCAACACCTATGTGTTTTAGCATCTCCCAAGACCATGTGCAATGGGACCCAGTGCTGAGTGGCAGGTGGAAGAGATGCGCCTTCCTCCTCAGCTTCTACTTGGGAATGTGGCCAGTCTCATTTCAGCAGACTGAGCGATCACTGTTTGGTTCAGCTCCTTTCATTGCCATGACCACAGAACCAAGCATTCTACAGGTCGCCATGACAACCTCTATTCCATAAGGTCTTGTTGCAGAACACAGAGGGAAATAGTACATTACAATAACTGCCACCAAAGGCTTGCAGTCTCGTGGTCTCCTGGATTCTTTTTTTTTTTTTTTAATTTTTTTTATTATTTATTCAATTGTGCGCGTGTATGTGTGTGCGTGCATGTATGTGTGTGCGTGTATGTGTGTGTAGAACCACGGACGAATTCGGGAACCACCATGGACGCCTCCACCTCCTCCTTGTTTACTCTGCCCGGGGATTCACAGGCTCCGCCCTACCAGGACCGGAAACCAGGCCGCTCCCACTTCTACCCGGCGTCTATACGTGGGGTCTAGGATCCGAACTCAGGACCTTCTGCCTGCAAGGCAGAGGCTTAACCCCTGAGCCACCTCTCCAGCCCCTCTCCTGGATTCTTATAATGCAGGGTGGAAAAACCTGAAAAAAGTTGAGTTCTTACTGAGGAGACTGTAGAATATACATATACACAGAGAGAGAAGGGGGAGAGGAGAGAATGATGAAGATTTGATTAGGTAAACCATGAACCATGAAAGAACTGAGACCCTTTACATTAACTAACGACAGCATAGAACTCACACAGGTAAGGAAACAAAAACATTTTCAAGGTGTTGCATGCACTTGGCATTAGGAAGTAAATGTGGAGATGGATTACGTGGTGGTGACAAGAAACAGAGAGAAACCCACAGAGCTCCAAGCCACGGAGGGTCAAGTGGACCATCACAAAGACTTTGGATCGCTTCTAATGCTAGTCAGTGATCACTGAGGGTTTTAGCTATAGTTTGACCAACTAAGATCTTTTAGGGGCTGTGCATGTGACAGAATGAGAAGACAGCAAGCTCAGGACACAATGAACAAAAGTGATGATAAGGAAGAGAAGCGTAGGAAGCCGACTCTCATTTTCTGATGTGACAATTGCTTAGAAAAGTTGGTCAGTCTCTCACGTGCAAAATTTAGCCAAGGCATTCACACAAAAGGACGTTCCAGGGAATGAGTAGGGGAGAAAGGGGAGGCACTGGGAGAAAGGGAGGGAGGGGGTGAAAGGAAGGGGAAAAGCGGGGGAGGGTGCAAGGGGGACTGGGAAAGGGTTGGAGGGAAGGAGGGGATGGGGTACCTATTGAGCTTGTATGATTGGGGAAAAATAAATAAACATAAATTTTAAAAAATTTAGCCAAAGGAACTAGTTGGGTGAAGAAAGGATGTCAAGTCCACCTGTGGAAACTTGAATATTCTGAGTTGCCTGGGCAATCAAGTTGGTTTGGGAAGAAACAGTTGAATGTGCAGCTCAGGATTAGATATGGGAGTCAACCTCACGTCTAAGTGAAGAGTCGTCTGGAAGCCATTAGCAGCGTGAGAAGGAAACCTGGTGTGGAACCCTAGTCACAGGCAACCCTTAGAGAAATGCAGATTGGAAGTCAACCTCATGGCACACACAGAAAGTGGGCACCGTTAGCCTGATACACAACTAGAATCAGCAAGGATTCCCTGTGAGCTAATCCACACTTGGTTCCACAGTAGGTGCGTATCTCCGTCACAGTTATGGGCCATCTGTACCACATCAGGCCACGAACCCGAAGCTCTGATTTAGAAGACAGAAATTCCAACCAGAAGCAAGGTGACAATCCTTCCAGAGCTGAGGGCGATGACGCCCAAGTACCCACGACACTTCACAGTGGAAACGTTGCCCATCGGGATAAAACCGGTTTGTCAGGTGGTGATGGTTGTTGGCTCTCACGTTGCGTTGGGTGAGGAACGGGATGAGTTAAATGTCAAGTTCAGACTAGTCTGTCTAGAAGGGTACTGTCATTCTAGGCAGGAGAGAAATGTATGATGATGAAAAGCCATTGTACTGATTTCTCTTTTTGTGGACGAGTGTTTTGCCTGCATTTGTAGCTGAAGGAAAAAAGTCAGTTGGAGAAAAGCAACTGTTGCTCTCAGTGAGGGGGAGTCGAGATACTCTTAGTCCTGATAGATGAGAAATTCATCCTGCATTGCAGCCACGGGGATTCCTGAGAAATCCTTGGCCGAGTTTGCTGTAATAGAGAAATCCCTAATCAATCCCTGATGGAGCCCGCTTCTTTCGTGAGGGGTGCTAGCTGTGCAGGACGATTTCTGTGAAAAAGAATCTTGTGGTTTTACCCCAGTGGTACTCAGAAGTGAGACTTCTTTTTCCCTGATTGTATCCACAAGGAAAACCCTCAAGGGCATAACACAGAAGGGGCTTTCTGCTCGGTAATACAAGTTGATTTTAACTATTTAAAAAAAGCCTCTGAAAAAAAATCCCTATTTATCTAGAACTAAATGCAAATGTTAAGTTTTAAGCCAGTCCACCTGTTGGGCCCTTAAAAGATGTCAATCAGATCATGGGACCCAGAACTTTCAACACTAGCTTGTCTGGGACCACCATGAATAAGCTTCGGTTTTTCTCTGCTCTCTGAGTGTGACTTGTTGCATCCTGTTGGAACCCATTCCTATTATCCATAATAGTAAGAGTAAAAAGAACAGAGGCAAGAAAACATCAGTCGACGTCTATGTAGCATCGCATTCTCTATGAAGCATGAGACTAGGATTTTTGTTGAGATTCACAAAAACACCTAGTGTTATGGGACTCAAAGAGGGCACTGGCTGTCTGAAAGAATGTGCTGGAAAATGAGAATGGAGAGCGGTCAGCAGAAAGGGGCATGTGAGGGAGGATGCAGATAAAATGCAGGAAAGTAGATCAGCCAAGGGTTGCAATGAAGGTGAGGGAGAGCTAGAGGTCAGCAGAGACAACGAATCCAACGAGGTGGAAGGTCATGGTCTAGAAGATTTTGAGCTTTGAGTAGGCACACTGCATTCTGTGGCTCTTGAGGAAGACTACTAGCACGGAAGAGTCCACTGGGTAAAATACGAGCTGGGGGAATCAAGATTATTCCCGAGAATTCCTGGTGAGCTGAGGATGAATAACAGGTAATGGCGTAGCCAGTGGCCGCATTAACACACTGTCTGACTTTGAGCTGAAAGGTCTTAGTGACCAGCTTCAGGCAAAGCATAGCACCCTAAGAAACGTACCTCACGCCAGAGAAAATCCAATGACCCTGCTCTTTGTCCACTTCAAGGCACAAGGAAAATTAAGGTACATTGTTTAGATTGTTTCCCACAAGGAAGCTAACATCTCCAGGTGGAAGCATTTTAGGAAAAGCTGTTTGGCGCTAGTTATCTCTGAAAAATTTAACCTCTAAAAGGCATTCTAAGTAAGGTGCTGAGCTACTCCAAGAACAGCCCCGAGCTGTGGATCAACCTCACCTGCCTCATCCGAGAGCTTGCTGCCAATGCAGGAGAAACAGCTCAGGGGTTAAAGCCTCTGCCTCAAAGCAGAGGACATGAATTCAGATCCCCAGATCTCATGTGAAAACACTGGGTGGAAATGGCAGCAGCTGGAGCTTCCAGTCCTGCGAGGCAGAGGCTGGGAAACCCTACAGCAAAGCAATAAGGAGGAGAGAAGAGCATTCCAGGATGATTCCCAGTGTCACTCTTGTGCCTCCACAGGCACACACATGCAAGTACCTTCTCGTACACACACACACACACACACACACACACACACACACACACACACAGACCAAATAACAAATAAATACAGAAAAACAGAAATGCAGAAAAGCAGGATGGGTCAGTCCTTTCTTCACCTCAGGCTGAACGCAGGTCCCAGCCTTCACCCAAGCATCAGTGCTTCAGACTGAAAATCACTCCATGCTACTCCTAGACACTGAGGAGTGTCTCTCTGCCAGCAGCTGCTAAGAACCACCATTACTAGAAGCTTCGACTCTCTGTGTCCTTTGACTGAGCTAAGCTCAGAGGCTGGCCCCCATTGGGTGGGCAGCCACCTGGGACAGAAGCGGTGAAGACCACCTGCCTGCCCGCTTCAAGCTCCAGGTGTGAGAGGCTGCAGAGGGGCCCTTCTTTTTTCATTTAATTTTTTCAAAAAATGATGTGTATGTGAATATAGTGACTTTATAATATCTTTCAACCCTTAGTCCCAAATCCCATCCTTCCTCCTTTTTCCCTTATAACTCTTCATCTCCTCTGCCAGACTCCCTCCTATTTTCACATCTTTCACTTGTGTGGCCCATCTCATCTGTGATAACTGATGTCTGACCTGATTCATGTTCCAACACGCATCTTAAATCAGTGGATACACCGGTAAGGAAAGCATCCTCCTTCTCTTCCCCATCGGCATCAGTCAGAGAGCTGTGGATCTTCTTAGATCTTTCCGAAGTTATGGTGAGAGGCTGATAAGACAGTTCCCGTGCAGTTCTGTGTAAGTGTACGTATCTGCCACGAAAGCTTGTATGTCACGACTCTGTCATGTCCAGGATTATAAGCGGCTGAAGTGGGAAGGTGAGAAGGGTCTTCTAAGAGGAGGAATCTTGGGATGGAGAAAGGGGCAGGAGAGCACACGTGTGCTTGCTCCTCAGTCTTCTTCCTTCCTAGATGGCCTAGAAGCAATGATCTGACGGTTTAGAGGAGCAAGGGGATTTTCCCTTCTTCTAGAAGGTTCGCTGTGTTTGGCAACTGCTGCTTCCACCCCTGGTGGATGGTGGGACTTAATGCCTCTCAGAGTCCGTCATGCTCTGGGGCTCTGTTGTGCAGATTCTATCTGCATGTGCCCTGCACCTCCTTCACAACTTTGACCTTGGAAATATCCCTGAGCAGACTTGACTCAGAGTTAGACAACCAGGATTTCTTAGAGGCCCTTCTGAGATTTCACTAATTCATCTTCAGGTCGAACACTGTTGACAAAGAGCATATCAATCTTTCTTTCTTTGGTTTTATTTGTGTTTTGTGTTGGTTGGCTGTGTTTGTCCTTGTCTTATCCTGTAACATAGGTCTATCTGGAACTCACTTTGTAACCACCTGGACTCAGACTATGGACAATCCTCCTGCCTCACCTTCTGAGTGAGGATATTGTATACACATGTCATCATGCCTGATGGTTGGTAATATCCCAGGACTTGAAATCAGAGCTTGCTTCATTTGATTTCAAGAGAAAAGGGCTTCCCCGATAAAACCAGAAACTCCTCCATTTTGTTCCAACCAGAAAAAAATAGCATCCTGTATTGGATGGTTGACAATCTCATTCCAGCATCAGTGAGATAAAGTTGTTGTTGTTGTTCATTTCACACTTAATCCTGTGTCAAAACAGTACTTATTGAGAAAGTGTAGGGTCCCAAATAGTCTTGATGAAAGAAGCAGCTGGTTGGTATTGGTGCCTTTCCTCCTGCACATCAAAGCAGGTCAGATGTCATCTTGGCTGGAGGCAAGCAACGTTACCTACTAAGCCATCCCACTGGCCCATTAAGTCGTATGTCTATCATTTTTTTAAAACTTACATACATGTGTTTTATTTGGTTATGGATCCAATTATGTTGATTCCCTTAAGGAATGAGAGATTCTGTTCGGTTAGATTTAGCCAGCTGCTACTGTACAGCGTTGGTGTGTGTTATGTGTGCAATCATTTATACAAGCTCTATTGATGATTTGCACAAATCCAACCATTCGTGAGTATTAAACAACTTCCCTCCAAATAATAAACTAAACAGTCTGAAACCTCTTGGACCCTTTTTGAATCACCTAACCTAGAGAGGCAACGGTTTCTAATTCTTTACAATAAGTTTCAGGATATTTATGTTTTGTTTCCTTGAAACACAAGTTGAAACCCATTTGGAAGACTCAGACTTTCAACTACACAGTGAGCTTGCTAACCGCTTGTGGAGACAGACACACCGTGCACATACTCACGCACACCTGCTGTGGGGTGACTGGTGGCTCACCAGAGGGGAGCATTGTATAAAATACATGCATTGTTCTCAAGAGCGACCACTTTACAAGAGGAAGCCTTTTTCTTGCTCTTTTCTGTTTTCCTCCCTCTCCCTTAAACAAAGGAGGGATTGTTCAGAGCCGCTGAGATAGATTTTGTAACACATCGTTAAGTGATTCAACACAGGCAGCTTTCAAGAGTCAATTTGTAGGTAATGATGAACTGACCATAGGCAGAAGCCAGACAGGTGCTTCTGCTGACCCAGCCAGTTTCACCGCTGGGTATGCACATAGTTTCCTTCTCAGACAAAATTATTACTTTTCCAAGGCACAAACAACAAAAAAACCTTAGCAGGAGTTATATCCTAGACCATAAACTGAAGGCCATGTTTTGCTTCACATTTCTCTGTTCAACAAGGACCCTAAAATGATAGTGGAAATAGATTAGACAGCAGAAGTTTCCCATAATGCCCTGCATATCTGTTTTTATTTTTTCCAACTTGTCACTAGGTTTAACATTATGTTAGGCTTTTCAGAAGAGAGGACGTTGGGAAGTGAAGTGACAATGGAAGTGCTGCTCCCGATGTGCGAATGCGATTTTGTGTGCAGTCACATAGACCCTGCTTAGGGTCTCACATGCATGGAGTGTTCCAGACAGGTTGCACATGTGGATTGCTTTGCATACATCCTTTCTTCCTTTTCCTGAATATGAATGGATTCTCCTTTCTGCTCCTAGATGCCTGAGCTATCGCCAGAGGTTAGGAACAAAGACAGCCCCCTAAGACTCAGATCATGGGCAAGAAAATCCTTTAGTTTTGCCTTTAGTAAGAATTTCATTTGTAATGTTTCTGTGGATTGAAGCACACGGGCTGCGGCAAAGTAATATGGTAACAGGGAATGGTGAGCAGCTAGTGAAGCTGGGATTCCCCCATCTGTCAGAAAACAGACCCTCCAAGATCATAAGCCTCCCTCAATTTCATTCCTAAAAGAAAGATCAGCTACCTGATGTATGCGGCCCAACCTTCTTTCCACTTAAAGAGATGGAACCCGGTCATGAAGCAAATGAGAATGTCTGAATACTACTAAATTAAGAAACTAGATCCAAAAACAGTATCAAGAGATGGGAGGAGAGGGGCATTCAAGACCATTAACTTATTCTGAGTTTGGATGTTAGCAGTCTTTGTTTTTCTGTGGTTGTTGGATACATGAGGAGTTTGTGGCATAGACATTTGAAGCAGTAAACATAATGGCAGAGTGGTGTCCCCCCAAAAGTTGAAAGAAGCACAAAAACCCTTCTGATCTTGGGGAGACAACCTAGCCTCTTGGGCTCTCAGTAGAGCTGTTCTGCTCACCCTTTTAAGAGATGTGCACACCAAGTGCTGCGATTCATTTTTTGGTCTATTGTATTCATGGAATTTTTGGTAATTTTCCAATATCTTTTTAATACATGCTTCTGGGAAAGATATGATTCTGGGAACAGCTTTCTTTTTAGAGCAGTGAAATTTGATTTTGAATTTGTCTTGTTTCACAGAGACTCTCGCTGAGGTGTGCAGTGCTTTCTGGGAGTCTCACATTTGCACTGAGCGCACAGTGTGAGGTCACCAAGAGGGAAAGGAAGAGAGGGGGGTGGATGGTTTCGGGGTTGTCATTCACATCCGGCTTTGAGGGTTCCCAAGGATGTTGATGAAACAAGCAGGGAAGGTGTGCGATTGCCGCACCACACGGTGAGCTGTCTCTCTGGCTACTTAGCTCACCTTTCTGTGCCCATCAGCACATACCTTGTGCACCGTGTTCATATAGCAGGGCGACAGACACAAACTGGATCACATGTCAGAAATGAGATGAAGTGTCAGGTGTTAGGCATGTTAAACACAAAATGACTCAAGCCAGACAGAGAACTCTTCATGGCTCCCAGTCTACTTAGATAAGAGCGCCGTCCTCCCAAGGACAATTCTACAGGTCCCAGCTTGTCTGCGGCTCCCAAGGACTTTCACCCATCCCAGGGTGAGTCCCTCTTCCTACTCCAGAACATGCCCTGGCTATAGTCATGCTCTTGCCCCCCAAAACTGAATTTCCTCTTTCTTGCTCTCTCTCTCCTTTTCTGTCTCCATCTCTGTCTCTGTCTCTGTCTCTCTGCCTCTCTGCTTCTCTGTCAGTTCCGGAGACAGCCATGCTGCCTGCCTATTTTGTCCTTCTGCTTGTTTGACAATACATTTCCTTTCTATATTATGTGCTGGTTTTGGTGTGACTTTGTATTCCTGTCATTCTGAGGTGCGGAGCTTTCCCAAGAGCCCCCACACGAAGAAACTTCAAAGACTGTGGCTATAATCTGACCTCACCCTATGAGGTGAAATGGAGCTCATTAATTCAAAACAATGGTGGTGAACTTGTGAACTGAAAGTCTTATTTATAACTGGTGATATAAGAGGTATAAAATGGGGAAAAAAGAGGATTTTTAACCAGCTGAGGCCTTTCATTCCTGTCCAATTCGTGGCATAATGTGGGAATTCCCTGGAGGAAATGATGTCAGAATAAAGGAAAGAGACATTGACTGTGGCATAAGGAACAGGGGACAGTAAGCACATAACAAGTTATTAGTCACTCATGAAGAATTTTCTGGTACAAATGCCAATATCAGCTTGACTACCAATGGTTAGAAAATGATTCTTGTAAACTCGCCATATGCCTCAAAATCAGGGCTCCAATTCTGTCTCCATTATCCCAGACATATGCACAGAATGCTCTCTACTGAGACTCTAAAGACTTGGATGTTTGTATAATAAAATATTTAACAAATGTAGATTTATTCTTAATTTTCAAATTTGCTTTCTTTACCTTGTATTGAATTTCGGACATTTCAAATGCTAGCCAGTTGTGGATCGTTGTAAGATGAAAAATTGAGACAATCTAAGAAGCCAAGAGCTCTAAAAGTTGCTATGTTTTGGGGGATGAAGATTTTCAAAGATGTGGATGACTGCCATTTCAGCAAATAAACATAACTTTAAGGGTAAATTCAGGTCTATTCTTTTAACTTTAGTTATAAACATACAGACCTGTAAGGAGTATGTACTTAACTCACAGCTTGTGAGGAAATTAACAGAGAAGTATCTCTGTGTGTTGGGACAATACTTTACTTGGTAAATATGCTATTATCATCTTAATCTCTAATAAACACATATAAACTGCATTCTGGGAAAATAGTCTTTGGTTCTATCAACATTAATGACAAGGGAATCCGTAACAGGTTGAAAATACTGCAATTACCCTGATTTCTTAAAAAAAATTCTAAATAAATACTTTCAAATAAAGGCTCAAAGCATGCATACAAATAGAAGAAGTGATTTCTTTATTTCATGTAATTATATGTCTTTACCTCAACAGGGTCTCACTATGCAGGGTGGGCTGGCCACAAACTTATGATCCTACTGTTGCAGCCCCCAGGTTCATGTTAACAATGCATATTCAAGAATGCCTGATGAGTCTCTCCCATACATCAGGATTCATTGTTTGGTTGAGTTCTGCTGAAGACTTGCAAATGAGGAAGAGCAGCTTGCTGTAAGTCATCCTGATTGCAGGTCAACATCTTCACATCCACTGACACCTCTTGGGAAGCTCATAGTTTGGTGCTTGCTCCACAGTTTCATAGAAAGGATGCAGAAAGGATGATGATGCCTGACCAAAGAAGTTTTCTATATTATATTGTCGTGTGTGTGTGTGTGTGTGTGTGTGTGTGTGTGCGCGCGCGCGCGCGTGCGCTATATTGTGTGTACACATGCAGAGGCCAGAATAGGAATTCCAGTGTCTTCCTCCATCTCTCTCCATCTTGTTGCTTTGAGGCAGGGTCTCTCACTGAGCTTACTCATAAGGTGGGCCCTCAAGATCAGCCTGGTCTGAGCCTCAGTGCTGGGGTTATAAGCACACACAGTCTATCTGACCTCTCACATGGGGGGAGGGTTGGGGTCCCAGGCACATACAGTCATCTGACCTTCTGCATGAAGGCTGGAGTTACAAGCTCAAGTCTCCAGTCTTTTCCAGTGAGTCATTTTTCCCAGCCCTAAATAACTGTGTTTCCCATTTGTTAGCTATAATATCCTTTTAAGGACTTTTAGGATGTTGCTATACTTCTGATTAACTATTTTAGAGATTTGTTTGTTTTTGTCCTTATTAACCCAATCACCATGCTTCAAAAACGTGTGTGGCAGGCAGGGATTGTTTTAGAAGTAGCCTGCAGACCGTTCTCTCTCTATCAATGCTCTCTCTCTTTTTAACATGACCCCAAGATGCCAACATACCTGTAACCAAAGACATACATTTAAGAAATACATCATTTTTGTGTGTGTGTCTCCATTAGTCACCAGATTAATGTTACATTGGTAGAACTTAATTTACGGGATGAAGCAAAAGAGTACCAAGTCTGGAAGAAACAGGATTAGCTAAAAAACAAATGTATTTCAGCACCATCCAAACCACCCTGTCAAATGTAACCTATAAAGTCTTTGTCAGTTCCTCTGTCATCTCTTCTATCCTTGTGAAAATTAATTTTGCACCACCATTCTTGTTTGCTCCTTAAAAATAAACTCAAATGCCCTTATGTGTTTTTTTCTTTTCTCTCAACCACATGAATTCAATAAATAAGCTAACAAAAACCACACACAAAGAAATGGAAAAACCCCAAAACATATTTAAAGTTATGATTCAATGGGGACAGGTTGATATGTGGGTCCCTAGGGAGAATCCCGCTGTAACTGAAGGAGGAAAAGTCACCAAAGGCACAGCGGTGGCGGCTGCAGAAGCATCAATCTTGTGACTGGGATGGGGGCGGGCAGCAGTTGGATCTTGGTTTTATGGCATTATGTCACCACAGGTGAATTATGCAGAGTAGTGCCATTTCCCATGAGAGTCTGGTTATAGTTCCCACTCCCCTTGTACGGAAGCCCATCAGAGTCACTTGGCCCTAACAAGTGGAAGAAAAGTTTTCACATTTATGCTCCAACTCCATCTGCTTAGCTATGGTTTTATACCAACATCAGGTGACTCCGGGGGCTCTGTAAGCTCACAATCAGTGTGACCAGTAATGTTTCCATGGCTACTGAAGGAGATTCCTCAAAAAGATTCCTAAGTAGGTGAGCAACATCCTTTCAAAGGGAAACAGAGGCCACAGCTTGGGAAGGAAGAGACGATCCGATTCTCCTTTAGTCAGGGCTGTCAAGAGAAACTGAAATATGCCAACGTCATCTAATGTTGGGAGAAAAGAACTTTCAGATCTCAAGTAATCTCAGGGCTGGGTGGAGAGACTCATCTCAAGGTGAGAAGTCACAAAACAGGCAACATTGAATGCAAACATTCATTTTACAGCTCTGCCCCAGGTGTCCTGGGGTGCAGACTCTGTGATAATCATTAGCTTTGGATGCATATATTAAGGTTTGAATGTGACACGAGCCCCGTGGGCTTACATATTTGAATATTGGGTCCTAGCTAGTGGCAAATGTTTGGAAAAGTTGTGTAAGCCTTAGGTGAGAGGGTCTCACTGATGGAAGTAGGTCATTAGGGGTGGGCCTTGAGATTTTATAGCTAGGGTCATTTCCTGTCTGGTTTCTGTACCCAGCTGTGATGTCCTGTGAGCAGCTACCCCAGACTCCTGCCGCTGTGGATTCTTCCCTAAACTCTGAGCCAACACTCTGAGCCAAAATAAACCTTTTCCTTCCTCATGCTATTTGTTGGGTGAGTTATCACAGCAGCAAGACAAATCGCTAGCATGATAGGAATTTTTGAAACAACAATTAAATGTTATTTATATTTAAGAAACATCAGCGAGCATTTGCAGGTAGACCTCAAAATACACCCTAGTCTTTGTATGCCTGTCAGGCTGTTGTACCAAGGACTGGAGAGATAGCTCAGCAGGTTAGGTGTCTAAGCTCAAACCTGAAGATCTGAGGTAGATTCACTGGAAGTCTCCATGGTGGAAGGAAAAAAACTGACATCCAATGTTGTCCTTTGACCTCTAACTGGTATATGATGCCATATATGTGCTGTCTCTCAATCGCTCTCCCCGCCACCTTATAAATAAATAAATAATAAATAAATAAATAAAGTAGAAAGATGTTGAACCAAGAAAATCTCTAAATTGGACGTTGGAGGCTCTTTTATTCTCTATCAAATCTGAGCTCAAAACATTGTCTGCATAACTACTAATAAAGCCTATCTTATAAATATCTAATCAATTCCACATCTGCTTTCTTTCGTAAAATAAAATGTGGCGAGATTCAAGATGCATTGACTCCAAAGGCAGCCACCTGATATTCATTGCTGTTTTAAGTCAGTATTGCTTTTATCTGTTTGAAGGAAAGTTATGGCAAACTTTGCCATCTGAGAATTTTTCAAACTATTACCATTTCTTTTGAGCACAGGATATCTGCTCCAGGCGTCTAAGCAATGAACATATATTTAGTCCTAGACCACACGATACTAAGGAAGGCCGTTGCTTTTAGAATTACTTAATCAAGGGAAGAAAAGATTTGGGAGCAACAGAATTAGCACCTACTGTCAGAAGTAAATGTGCAGTGCTTATAAATGAGAGCATTTGGCGAGGTTTTTACTGATTGGCATAGTTACATGTTCTTCTTGAAATTCCCCCAAAACATTTTATTTTCTCTCACCAATTCCTTATTCTATTTCCAAATGGCTAGTTTTCTTTTATTTCAGATGATCTTAACATTTAATTCCAAATTAGTATCTTTTTTTCTTAAAAAAGTAATAATCTTGAAACCTTGTTAATTACTGAAAAGTTGAAAATATGGAAAAGATGAATAGCTCAGTATTTCACAGCAGGGGAATATTTCATTCTTTATTTTCTGGTTGAACTTCTCTGATTCGAGTTGATGGAGTTATTTTATGAAGCTTGGCTTTTCCTGCATCATGAGGCAGCCAAGAGCAATGATCCCCTGTACCTCTCTTCAGGCCTAACCTCCCTCTTCAAGACTTCTCTTTCTCCTTTAGCTTGCAACTAAAATCACAAAGGCCAATTTAAAGAACTCCAAGCAATCTCCTCATTTTCAGATCCTTATTTGATCTCAGTCTGCACAATTCCTTTTGTTGTATAAGCATAAGTCACAGATCTTGAACATCAAACATGGGCATCCTTGGGCGCCATTTCTTGGTCTCTAACAGACTCATAGGACCAGCTGAGGTTCTCACCAGGAGACAGAGACACAGGTAGGAAAGTGGGCTGCAAATGACATGAAAGTGGGCTGCAAATGATATGTCATGCCGTCAGGTGTGGTTCTATGTGGTCCTGTCTGTTCCAGGAAGTTCTGAGCTGTTGAGGGGCATTTGTTCCCATGATGAGATGACAGCTTCTACTTGTGAAAGGGTCAGGCTGGGTCATGGGGGGTGTCCCACTATGGGGGTCCATCTGTAGGGCCGGTGCCAGTTCCGTGTAACGAGTACAGTGCTGTACATGCACGATCATAACAATTGCATCAGGCTTAGAACAGGATACTTCACAGCCCCGTTCCTTATCTTTTGACTCTTAATTCTTTCTCTCCTCTCTTCTGAGATGACCCTGGAATCAGGAAATACACAGAGATCTTGTTAGTCACTACTGAAGGTTGAGGCAGAATTAGAAGCATGGTAGAGTTATTCTGTTTTGCTGCTGATAAATTCACACCAGAATGGCATAAGGGATCAAAGGGTTTATTTTGTTTCATGATTCTTGGTTACAGCTCCTTGTCCAGTTTAGCAGGAGAGTACATAACAACACCAAGAGCCACCAAGGGAATTGACCATACCCTCTCCACAGACCACTGAGAGAGGGACAATCCTCTCTTGCCAGACCAGTATGTCTGGCCGAGAATACAGAAGGAAGTCAACTTCTTTAATCAGTCTCTTCCATCTTATCCATGTGCCCAGGATCCAGGCCCACCGACCATGGGTTCCTCCCTATCAATCAGAAAATCTCTTGCAGGCTTGCTCAGGGCTCAACTCAACTACTAATTCCTCACAGCTGTGCCCAGAGCTCAAACTTTCAATTCCCAAATTGACCACTCTGTCTACTTATGATAAAGCAACAGCCATATGATCAGGATTTTAGAGAAAAGGCAAATTTAAGCTGCAGTCAAGAACCTGTGGGAGGGCTGGAGAGGAGGCTCAGGGGTTAAGCCTCTGCCTTGTAGGTGGAGGGTCCTGAGTTCAGATCCTAGACCCCATGTATAGACGGCGGGCGGAAACGGGGGTGGCCTGCGTTTCTGGTCCTGGTAGGGCGGAGCCTGTGAATCCCGGGGCAGAGTAAACAAGGAGGAGGTGGAGGTGTACATGGTGGTTCCCGAATTCGTCCGTGGTTCTACACACACATACATACACACACGCGCACACACACATACACGCACAATTGAATAAATAATAATAAAAAATTAAAAAAATATTTAAAAAAAGAACCTGTGGGAATTCAAAACAGAAAACAAACAAACCAAAGACCACGAAGTTTCAGTGTTCCGTCTGTCTGGAGACAGATCAACGGCGTAGCCGGCTTCCAGAGCAGTTTAATTGTTGCCAACAGTCTTGTTCCAGATCAGCTCTGAATCAACAGTTCTGTTTGCACAAAGCTCTTTCTCTTGGACTGCTGGGCTGAAATATTTTAAATATTTTCTCCTGCAAAATAAACATTTAAATAAACAAAAACACTTTTAGAAACACATGGATTTGTGACAGAATGAGGTTCAAATGGGAGTAATCAGATTTACGTGGACCATGACGGTGGCTGCCATTCTGGGCTATCTTCTGTTATTTTGTGTTTTATCGCATAGTTCCTAAAGTCATGAGCCATGGTTTCTGGAGAAAGGACATTCAGGACTCTGTTTGCTGCAGAAATAAAAGCTTATCCAATAAACCACTAACCCAGAGTCGCTATTCAAAATCAAATGGCCTTACAATACCAGAAATGGAAATATACAAGCTTTAAGGTTAGAAAATTAAACATATCCAGCCTTCGTACACAAGTGGCTCAGACCTCAGATTCTAACCAGAGAAGCCGGCTCCTCCCTTTCTTAAGGGTTAGCATCACGGCAGTGCTGGGCACCTCCACAGGCCAATGCACGTGACAGAGGGCATGTGACCTGGGGGTAAACACAGACGCTGTGTGGAGAGAATGCAGTGTGGCCCACTGACCAGTAAGACCAAACCAAGTTCAACATGTCACATGCCTTGCCCACCAAACACGTGCCCCTCACCAGAATAAACAGCTTTGCAAAGACGGATGCCATCCGTCTTTACTTCTTTAGTGTTCTGGACCAGAAAGAAGGCCCTGGAATCAAAGAGAGGCAACCCTGAAGTCCAGGAGGAAACAGACAAAGCCCCAGCTGAGCCCCATTGGGGTCAAGAAGATTTAGGGGAGTCGGTTGCTCAGTAGCACAGGTCAAGGTTCAGTGTGAATCAGTCATAGAGATCGTGAGGCCCTTTGCCAAAGTCTTGAAGTGATGGAAGCTAGGAGCAAGCAGGCAATTGTGCTGAGACCAAAGCCCAATCAACGTGAACAGTCAGGTTTCTTAAGGACATCAAAAGTCAGCTTGTTCGGAAAAATCTGTCCATGTTTGTCACAGCTGGGTGGGTGATTAAAAAAAAATACTACCGCGGAGGTCTCTGGAAGCAGATGATTATAAAAATCTAAGAATACCTTTCGTCCCAGCATTTTGGTTTTGAAAGTGTCAACATGAGTGTCAATCTAAACACAGCATAATTGCACTTTTCCATTGTTTTTCCTTGCAAGCAAAAGTTAACAGCTTCAGAACACCCTGACAGCTCTTGGGTCATTCAGGATAGTTTTATTGCCCTAAATAGGCACTTCTGGTAGCTATACTTTCATATTTCAAGGCTAGGAGTTGACTGTGGGATTCTGTCAGTTATATCTTGGGTAGTTCTTAGAGAGACCCTGGCAGACCACTATCTTGGAAGAAGCTCTTTCTGTTATCTAATAAAAGGAGTTTGCCTGAATTTGGATGACAGAAAAAAAAAACTAGTTGCAGAAATCCATGCAGAAAGGCAGACAAGGATCTATGCAGAAGGTGGATTCCCTTCTCATGTTTTCAGGGCAGCTTTTCCCTTAAGTTACAGGATTAAGCAAATCATTGCTCTATTGCTTAAGAACACTGCGGTGCAGTGGGAACCTTACCTTCTTAGCATTGCAATCACACTTCCTAGACACACACTAAATTCTTTTCCATTCAGTAATTCCTCCTTTGAGGGGGCCACATGCAGGGCATGCTCTCTACATCTGGAAGTCGGATGGTCTATGCAGTATTCCTTGGTCTATGCAGAATTCCTTGGAAGTTATTCGGTCTATGCAGCAGTCTTAAAGCATCAATGGACTAATCTTGTCTAACCATGTCACCTGAAATGAGCTTCCTTTCCATCCTGGAGTCTGTGATTCACAAAGATCAAGCTGGCAGGATGTATTTTAGGAGCTGAGAAACACCACTGTGGGGTGATTGGACATTTGTGAAATGCTTGTGTATTTCACTTGCCCGGAGGGGAACTGGAGTATGAAACACTGTGGCTTTTATTTCAAGTTTCAGTTCAGGGTATTACTGAGAATGGTTTCTATTGCAAAAGACAGAAACCTAAACACAAAATTGGCAAAGCCATAAAGGGACTATTAGTTAGTTGACAGGAAATGCCAAGTAGCAGATCAGGATTCAGATGGTTGGTCTGGAATTCCACGCCTGTTATTCTGGAATTCTCCAATTCTGTCTTTACCCTGTGTTGACTTCTAATGCAGGTGAAGCTTCCATAATGTGGCAAAAAGACTATCACGTACAGCCCGCACACTGCCCACCTGTGACCTTCCCTCTACGTGACCACTCCCTTGACTGGATCAACAGTTTAGTCTTGCTCTAGCTACGGCACCGAAGGCTTCAGCATCCATCTGAGTAGACCTACTTAGATGAAGTCGTGGATGTGTGAAAGAGACAGCCGAATGCTGTGCGCTGTGCAATGTGGACATGGCCACGCGTGAGGGGACAGTCAGTCAAACGCTTATTCATAGGGTGGATGTAAGTGGAGAAAGTGGTGCAGCCGTCAGTGCGAGAGGTGAGAGGTGACAGGATTCTGTTCTATTTGCACAACTGGCACCCAGTGTGTGTGTGGGGGGAGGGGGTTGGGTGGAGTTTGCACCATCCTGAGCTAACTTCTCCCACAATGGAACTCCGGGCTGAAGCAACCTGTGGGTTGGGCTCAGTGAACAGGACTGGTGAACTTGGTTGGGTGGGGAAGCACCCTGTGGTGGGCTCAGTGAACATGGGTGGGGAGCTTGGGCAGGCGAAGAAGCAACTAATGAGGTGCGCCCAGGGGATGTGGTTGTGATATATTAGTGAAATCACCTCACCAACTCAAGGCTTTACTTTGTTAAATTACAAAACAGATATATTCCTGGTATACTTTCTCACAAAAGAAATGGTGACTCCCGGCCAAAGAATTCTATACAATACTGTAAGCTAAAAATAAATAGGTAAATAAATACAATGAATAAATAAATGATAAACCACCTCATTAGTTTTCTTTAATGTTGTGACCAGTGCCATTAGTCAAATGAAAAATAAAGACCTCGGAGTGCATCAGATATTTAATAGGAACTGGGAAGACATAAGTGTTTCTGATAAATGAAGCAAATACTCATGTAAATAGTCAGTTTTGTAAGATTTTTTATTGTGTTTGAAAACAAAAAACAAAATTTGAAAATAAGCTATCACTAAAGTACAGACGATTCTGTTGTCAAAATATTTGGGGATATTAAATTAAACAAGAAAGACTATATTGAGTCCTTGCTATAAAAATTTTCAGGATCTTTTATTAGGCAAATACTAAAGTTTGGATCTTTAATATTATTTTCATTCATTATTGAATCAGATAAGACAAATGAAACAGAGAAAGTGATTCTTAACTTCAGCAGTGGCATCCTGTTCTCACCACATATACGCACACACACACACACATTCACATATACATGCATACACATATTGACATACCATACACACTTACCATATACACACATACACAGTGACATCACACACACATGCATAGATACACTTTCATTACACATAACACACACACACACCAATACACACACACACACGTACACATTAACACACATTACACTTAACATATGCTCACACACACTCACCATGAATGTACACAGAGACACAGGAACACACAGAGATACACATGCATACACAGAGATACACAGACATACATATGCACACACAGACACTTGACATACAGTCATATGCACACACATTGACATAACACACACACACAGTGTCTGGAGATATTTTTAGCAGGTGGTAGACAGAAGATCGATCAATATCTGCTAAATGTCTTAGGGCCAGCACAGTCCCCAGTGCAAAGAATCACCCAGTTGAGATGTCTACTGGGATCCAGTTGAGAAGCCCAGGTTATATGAAATAAATTTGGGGACATGCTGAGTTCTTTTCTTCTTTTTGTAATCTCTATGTGTGCATGTATGTGTGAGTGTATTGTGGATATGTGTGTCTCCATGTGTGTCTGTGTCTCTGTGTGTGCATGTGTGTCTGCATGCAACTGTGTGTCAAGTGTATCTGTGTGTGCATGCATGTCTGTGTGTGCATGTGTGTCTCTGTGTGTGCATGTATATCTCTGGGTATCTCTGTGTATGCATCTGTGTCTTTGTGTCTTCCTGTGTCTCTGTGTTTGTATGTGTATTTCTGTGTGTGCATTTATGTCTGCATGTGTCTCTGTGTGTGCGTGTGTGTCTACATACATGTGTGCATATGTATCTCTGTGTGCATGTATTTCTGCATGTGTCTGTGTGTGCACATCCATGCATGTCTCTGCATGCATGTGTTGTGGTGTACACAGCCGTCACTCATGCTGAGATCAAAGTTTAGTTTTCATGTCCTACCTTCCATTTCCTGGAAGACAGAATGTCTTTTTGCACATCTGCCAATCTAGCTGGCTTGGTGCTCCTGTGGATTCTCCATCCTTTGCCTCCCATTTTGCTGTGAGAACGCTGGACCTGCAGAAGCACACCTCTACATCTGGCTGTACATGATCTCTGGCTTTCCATACTCAGATCCTGACATTTGTGTAACAAGCACTTGTACCCACTGATCCATGCCTGAAGTCAGATCACCGTTCAATCATTGGTGCCCAGCGTCCTGTCTGTGTCCAAAATGTCCCTAACAGGGCTGAAGCAATGAATTACATTGATTAAGACACTTGAAAGCATCGTCATACTAAAACTACCTCCTCGAGACACTTTTCCAGGCTTGTCGGGGCCCCTTCTCCCAATGCCCGCTGCACACTAACACCTTCACCTTTTGGAAGCCACTTAACATGTTCTACAAGACGCGATTGTTTCTCTTCTGACTCTTTTGTTTAGCACTGCTTCCTTGGGGCACACAGAGGAGATTAAGTGACCTGGATTTTTCAAGCAGAACTTTTTTTAGTACAACCTGAAAGTCCAGTTGGATAGTGGAAATTGAATGTTTATTTAAGCTTTGCAAATTCTTACCTGAGAAAGTTTTGACAATTGCTCTATGTAAGACTCATTATTTAAGAAGTAATGTGATTTTAAAGTATATTCTGAAAAATAAATATTTAATATTCAAGCAAGGTTTCTTAGTTTTTAATCTGTTAGCCTAAAATCTTAAAAAAAAAAGAACTGGAAAATATAATAAATTCAGAGGAACTGAATCAGAGTGAAACTTGCTAGAAGTGATCATGCATGATGTCGCCTGCATACACTGAACAGTTCTCTAACTGACTTGTCAAGGAAGCACCTGTTTCACATCCATGGACACTCAGGACTCTGAAGGGGTGATGAATACGCAAACAATAAAACCCAGTGGTCACTGTTGGCTTTTATCTCTGCTTTTTCTTCCAAAATTAGAACATGCAGAGAAACTGAGTCAGTACTTTCCATACAGGCCGGGGAAGCCAATAAAACTAGAAGAATACAGTGTCAAACCCAGCAGGGAGACAAGTCTCTCTACACACTCTGGGTCTGATCTTCACTTGAGTTCCTGAAGTGCCCAGGAAGCTAAGTGTTCAGGGGATGCCGCATCTGTGCCTCAAAACATCACAGCCAGGAAGAGTGAAAACCTGCCCACTTGTCCCCCTTTTCCCTTTCTGCTTTTCCTGCAAGCATGCATGACTGAGAGGGCAGGTCACGCCGGGTAACAGGTGTCCTGAGACCACAGGGTGTGTCCCCGGTCTGGAATTCCCCCCAGCATTGTAATTCAGTAAGGCAGAGGTAAGTCTGGCTCAGACTTACCCTGTTTGCTGCGTCTGGCCTTTGTTGGCTGATACGAAAGGAAAACAGTGACATCATGTTTTTTTCTTTCACCAAAAGTATCATTTGCCTTTTTTTTTTTTTTAATCTTCTGCATTGGGTAGACTCAGCTCCAGGGAGCAGGATAGAAATCCTTCATGGTGTGTTTACATTAACCTAGTTCCCTCGTCTGTGTGCTCTGTGTGCAGCTCTCTGTAAACATTACTTACATGAAATGAGGTATGTGAGTTTTTGTGTGTGCATATCTATATATGTACATATATGCATGTACATATATATATGTGTGTGTGTGTATATGTATATGTGTGTGTGCCTTTTAAAGGAAGGCATGTCCGATAAACTTACTATGAAGTAGGAAGTTCTTTTGTAATTGATCTTCAATGTTATTCCTTTTAGTCTGAAGACCTTTTCTGACAAAGGCCTTCTAAAGAGAAAACGACAGTTCTGGATGCTAGTCTGACCCCAGGCGTAGATCCTGTACTGGTTCCCTGTTTGCAGAAGCTGAAGATACACTAACATGCACTGTTTGCTTCCTGTCATCGTTGACCCCCATTTCCCCATGACACAATGTTATGAAACCCCTTTCCACAGTGAGGATAACGCATCTCCACAGTGAAAGTATGGCAAGAGGTTGACTGTTTGGATCATTCACATTGGAAAGAGGAGAAAAGTGAGACTGAAACCAGGTGGACCGATACTAACTGCTATCGCAGCCATGAGTCACAGCACTCAACCATTCCTACGTGACCTTTACAACCACCAAGTGAGTCAGATGATGGACTTTCTGTTGTGTTGGTGAGAGGACCGAGTCCTCTGGCTGGCGGTGATTGGCATCTGTTTCAGGTCTCAGTGTGTGGAATGAAGCTTGGCTTTAGCAAGACATTCACCTGGGCTTGCTCCACACTGTTTCTGCAGTTCCTCTGGCCCCAGAGTCTCTTCATTCATACAAAGACTCTGACAACAATTATTCTAAAATGTCACCAAGAAGCTGAAAAGATGCTTGTTGTATCAACAGCACAGACCATGTGTCTAATAACTCTCTATTTCTCATGCCTCATAATGCTACCAAAATAGCCAACTGTGTACGAGACAATTAGTGTTTATTTTGGGATTCCTTTTCTTAGATGTGTATTATACTCTTCTGAGAACTTCTAGAAAACAGTGATCACCTACATGGTAATGAGAGTCCCTGAGGTTTCTGGGATGCTTTCAGATATCTATTAGTATGAGTGGTGGTTACGGAAGTGTGTCGATGTATGACAATTCCTTAAGTTGCATGCTTATGACACTCCAGTTATACTGCAGGCAAGTTCACATTCTACTCACATGTTATTAAGCAGCACAGCTTTCCAAGTTTCAACCCTCAGAAATTTTGAATCTGAGAGTCTATGCAGAAATCTATGCCAGTTAACCTTCGTTGTCCACTTGACTAGATTTGGAAACATAAACCACAGCACAGACATTCCAAAGTTGTGCCTCATTAAAGCCCTAGGGGCTTCTTAATTCAACAGAGGTGACAGTCAAAGGTAATGGTCACATTTTGCCAAATTCAAAAGTTAGAATTATCCTAAAATATAAAATCGTACATAGAGACTGTAAGGAAATCACTTTGCTTAATCTAGAGTAGATTCTAAAAGGTGAGAAATGTAGGATGCTTAATAAGACCTGTATCATACTGAGATGGCTTCACAAAAAGCACGGAAAGAAAAAAAAACAAAGAAGGAAGAAAGAAAGAATAAAAGAGGAAAGATACAAAGAAAGAGAGAGAATATGTTCCCGAATGCCCACACTGAGTATAGTTAAATGCCTTTCAACTTCCAGGGAACACTAATCCCTAATGGGGATTACAGTTGCATTTGTCGTGCATGTTTGCACAGTGGTTCTTTGGGATGATTTATTGTCATCTGTATCCATCTTTGGACACTAAATACTCAGGTACATCCTTCATGTGCCTGTTACCTTCACAATGTGTAGACAGATTATGCCAAACATTCTAAGCTAAGAGTAATTTGAAAATATAGTGTGTAGTTATAAACCTTTATAGTGAAATTCTTAAAAAATTCATTTATGTTGCTTGGATTTTTTCAAAGCTGTTAATAGTGTAGATGATTTAGGTATATTTATATATAAATATATTTCATTTTCTTCATATATTTACATGCATATTATGTATATACATATGATTTTCTTTCCAAGGATATTGCTCTCTTTTACTGAATTCCTTCCCTTCCTTCTAATACATTTTTGCTTCTGGTGACTAATTTGCAGTCAAGACCACCTGCGTGCCTCCTTCTCTTCTTTTTTTTTCTTCTTTTCTCTTCTTTTGTTTGTTTGTTTTTAGGTGGGGTGTTTCCCATCCCACATATACTAGCTTTAAACCTTCTATTATACAGCCACAACGGCTTTGAACACTTGATCCTCCAAGTGCTGGTGTTACAGCTGGGAGTCTTTATGCCAGGCTTGAATGTTTCTTCACATGTGTGGCATTGACAGAAGCAGCAAACTTTGAAATACAGAGATCAGAGAGTTAAACTAGATCATATACATATGTGCACATGTACACACATGTACACATATATACACATGCAGAGACATACATAATCAAAATCACACATGCACACACATACATAATCACACATGCACACACATACATAATCAAAAACATGCAAATATACAGTCATGCATGCACACACACACAAGCATATACGCATGCACATATATACAAAGAGAGAGATACATACATGCACATATATATGCACATCATGCATGTATGTGCACAGGTACACACACACATCCATACACGCAGTCACACACAGATGCATACACACCTGCACATGCATACATACATTCACACAGGTGCATGCAGACATCTGCAAACAAAAGGACACAGTCATATACATATGCATACATACATGCACGCAGATACACATATACATCTGCACACAAACATATATAGTCTCACACATTAACACCTTCTTTCCTGCTGGTACTAGGAGATGCGCTTAGAGCTTTGTACATGTTGGGCAGGTGCTGACCACTGAGCATAGCATAAGCCTTTGGATTTTCAACATGGGTCTATAGTGTTCAAACTGGCTTTGAAGTTGTGACTCTACTACCTCCAACTTCTCTGTGCTCTAAGATTGCAAGTTTGTAGCCCTTTTCTCGAGTCCATATTTTTCAGAGGCATGAATATCTGGCTTCGAATGTGTTCAAAGAGTGTATCACCTCTAAATGACATTCATCAAATGGGAAGAAAACTAAAAAGAGGAAAGAAAGCCTCACATTGAGCTGGTGAATGTACAACAATGCTAGACGTCTCCAATCGGATGGAACTGGAGACTCACAGATTTATGATGCTTACAAAGCTTCTGGGGAAACATTGAGGAAGTAGACTTAAAATAGGAAAGCAGCTGGAAATATTGAAATGAGGATTATTCATTATTAAACCATCTGCAGTATTAAAGGTTGGAAGCACAAATAAATCTCATGGAAGCTAGCATACTAATGTGAGATTTGTGCAGTTGATAATGTTTGCAATTAAAAGTAATGTGCAAATGCCATGGGATTACTATACATTTCAGTTGTTAATAGGAAAACAGCATTAGCAGTTGGGGTTTCTTCCACTGAATCATAGGAAAGAAAAGGGGAAAAGAAAAAACCTCTCTGGACTGGCAGTGAGACCTAATGTTGGTGGAGGCTGTTTGGTTGTTATTCTTGTCTCTGTCTTGCCTTCTTGTGCAGAGGGTCCAGAGCTTACCTAAGTAAGACTTCAAGACAGAACAGGACTTCTGAAGGCAGGGATGTGTCTCCGGAGCTGTGGCTGCCAGGTAATGGATTAGCAAGTTGGCAGTGTGAAATCATTTCTTCTTATCACTAAGGAAACAGGCATTCTGTCATTGCCTGCTGGTTTAAAGCCCCCCAGGAAGGCACAGGCACCACTGTTGCTTGCCTGGCTTTATTTATATTTAATAATATTCTGATGGTGATGGCTGAACTTTCCTTCATCTCTTCTCACTGGCACTTCTCTGTGTTTATGCTGCTTTGCTTGATGCAAAATTTGTAGTTTGAATGACATGAAAACTTGCCATATTTTAGGACTAAATCATTGATTACTGGTGACTTCACAAGTTGTGAGTGCAAAGAGATTAGAGCCCAGGAGAAAAGCTACAAGGAGGGTATGCACATTTGTGAGGGTGTGCATGTGTGTATCTGTGCGTGCGTGTGGGGGGGGGGTGAGCACATGCATATGTGTGCATTTGTGTGTATGCACATGTGTGCATATGTTCTCGTGTGTGTGCATGCATGAGTGTAGATGCTGTGTGTTCATATTTATGTTTGTATGTGTGCTTTTGCATATGTGTACATATGTGTGGTGTATATGTGCCTTTTATGTGTGCATATATGTACATATATATAAATAGCTATATGTGTGTATATGTGCAAGTATACACGTGTGTGTTCTCAAGGGGAGGCTTAGGGGAGGGGAGGCTCTGGCTGGATGGAAGGGAAACAAGGAGTCCATTGAGGCCAGGGTCAGCAAGGGGAGGAGAGGATGTTCTGAGGTACTAGACAGATGACCTCCAGAAATCAGAGGTCAGCAGAGGGAAGAGTTGGGGTCACAGTCGTGGTCAGATTAGAGACATCAGGAAAGTGATAGAAAGCTACTGACACATCGTGAGCAGAGAATCAAAATGATTTGGCACATTTTTAGAGAACAATGCTGGCTTCTTCGATAATGTTCACTGTGAAGAAAAAGCAGAAACTAGAGAAGCTTCAAGGAAGGAGGCAGCTTGGTTGGCAAAGGTTTTGCTGAGCATAGGCAAAGCCATGGAGTCAATTCAGCCCCATATGCACCAGATATGGCAGCATCTGTGTGTAATCTTCAGCCCTGGAGGCTAAGTCAGGAGAACCAGAAGTTCAATATTATCTTCTGCCACATAGACAGTGAATATCCACCTGAGATCTTGGACAGAAAAGAGAGAGAGAGAGAGAGAGAGAGAGAGAGAGAGAGAGAGAGAGAGAGAGAGAGAGAGAGAGAGAGAGAGAGAGAGAAAGAAAGAAAGAAAGAAAGAAAGAAAGAAAGAAAGGGAGAGAAAGAGGGAAAGAAAGAGGGAAAGAAGGAAAGAGAGGGAAAGGATGGACAGAAATAAATGAAAGAAAGAGAAAAAAAGAAAGAAAAGAGAGAAGGAAGGAAGGAAGGAAGGAAGGAAGGTAGGAAGGAAGGAAGGAAGGAAGGAAGGAAGGAAGGAAGGAAGGAAGGAAGGAAGGAAGGAAGGAAGGAAGGAAGGAAGGAAGGAAGGGTTGAACATTGAATTTCTTTTTGGATAATAATTGGTCTTGGTAGATATTTACTATGTAAGTGACCTTGGATATTTTCGACCTGGTATTTTCAGGAAGATATGATTCACACAAAATAAAAGTTCACTTATTTTAATACACTTCTATAAACTTTGAGAAACATGCACGGTTGTGCTATTACCCTCATAACATGACACAGAACTTCCATCCAAATCCTAAACTCCCAGTACCACATTGTAGTCCAGGCACCTTCTCTGAATGCAGCCTGGCTTGGCTCTGAGTGTTTGGAAACCCGCAGATGTGTTCACATAAACCCAACTGCCCAGTTGCAGCTCTTCACACCTGCCTACTTTAATTTCAAAGCACTTACGTGCTATGACATGAGCCACGCTCCACTGTGAGAACACGCCACGATTCACTTCTCTTCTTCCCTGCGCATGGCTGCTTCCAGCTACAGGATTGTGAAGAAATAAATATTCATTTGCAGATATGCACGAGCACGTCTCCATTTCAGCTATATAAACAGCTAAAATTGCCAGACTCTGTGGTTACTGTTGCAGACACTCCTCTTTCTATTGGGAGAACACACTTAAAATCAAGCAACTTAGCAAAAAAAGGCTATTGATTTGGCTCATAGTTCCCGAGGAGACATGGTCCATCTATTATGGGAACTGCAAGCAGAAGTCAGCAGGAGAAAAGAGACCAAAGGCGTGAGAGGAAGCAAAACCAAGTTACCAAACCTCAAAGCCGGCTCCCTGCTGACTGCTTCCAGCACCTCTCTACCTCTTAAAGATGCCACAGCTTACTAAAATATTAACACCAACTAAGGTTGCAAATACATCAGTCTGGGAGGGGTGGCAACTTGCATTCAAACTATGACAGTTACTACATGCTTAACTTTATTAAAAAAATCTCTGAAAACCCTTTTCCCAAATCATTGAGCTCTTCATTCCTGGGATAATAAATCCCATTCACAGCTACTCTTTGCATTTTTAAAAATTTTAATTCTCATCCTGACAGGTGGTATACCACAATGCTTTTAATTTTAATTTCTCTAGTGACCAGTAACCTAAAGCACTGTGGCACGTCTCTACCCACCATCTCTGTCAACATTGGTGAGTGTCTGTTCAACTCGTTTTCTCATTTTGTAATAATACTAGTATTTTCTTATCATTGAAATGATTCAAATGCTCTTAGTCTATCCAACACTCAAGTCTTCTGTCAGACCCAAGGTTTGTAAATACCTTCTCTATCTATGGTCTCTCTAATTGTTTTTACAATGTTTCAATAAGAACAGAAATTTTAGATCAAACAGTCCAAAATGCAATCTTTTCTCTCATAGATTCTACCTTTTCTTTTCTGTCTATGAAATCTTTGCTGAGCTATCCCAAGTTCACTCAAACTTTCTCCATGTTTCTTCTAGAAGTTTTCATGGATTTAAATTTCACATTTGTGACCAATGGATCTCACTGGTGGCTTTTTAAAGTCATCTTTTGAAGGAATGAAGACCTACTCAGAACATACGAAAAAGAACTTGGCTGTCAGAGGAGTGAAAATTGGGACAAGAGCTGGAAACAGTCTCCCAAGGGGATGGCTTGGCATGTGCAGGGGAGCCAGTGGACATGGTGGCTTGTAATTCTACAAAGTAAACATTACAAAATGAGATGAATCAGAGGAGAGAAAATGGAGTGCAGCCTCACTGCGTGGACCGACACTCAAACATGGAAAATGATTATTCAGGATGCGAAATGGTGGAGTCTGTAGAGCAAGGATAGACAGTGATGATTTTGCATTTGAGCAAGGGAAACGTTTGGCTTGGAAAATAATGAAACTATCTAGGAAAGGAACTGTGATTTGATCTTAAACTCAGCGATTGGGTTTAATCTCTTTTCATGGATGAAACAGGCCAGAAGAAGGGGGTGAGGTGGGATGTGTTTTTCCCAGGGCAAACCTTCCCTGGGCCTTGACTTTGCTCCGGTTTCTTCCAGCCCATGTGAAGCACCATGAGTTTGGACAGAGTCAGAGTCTTCAAGACAATCCCTTGGTCCAGCCACTCTCTTCGTCCAATGTCACAGAAAGTGGCTTTGATCAGAGCCAGACCATATCACACATGTGTGGGATAGAGCTGCAAAGAAGGTCCACCCGTGCTGCCTTGTGAGGTACATTCTTCAGGCTTCCCAAGGGAGAGAGAGAGACCCCTTGAGAGGCCAAAGAACCCCTGGGGAGGCAAAACTCATCTTGCAGGGTTTGATTTTAGAAGATTAGATGCTACATGACAATGCACTGACTTAAGAACAGAGTTCTGGGGCGGGGCACATGACTCAGGGGTTAGAGCCTTCGCCTCACATACAAAAGGACCTGAGTTTGGATCCTCAGATCCCTCATAAAAATATCAGGTGGATATGGTGGCTGCTTTGATTCCAGCCCTGGAAGGCAGAGACTGGAAACCCCAGAGCAAAGCAATCAGGTGATTAAACGAGTCAGAATGATTCTCGATGTTACCTTGGGACCTCCACAGGCACACACCCTCAAGTGCCCACATGTACACATACACACACACACACACACACACAAAAAGCAGAACTCTGCCGGTTCCTCTCACAAGCAGTCCTCTCAAGTGGACCAACAGTTGGATATAAACAGAACTTGGTTTCTGTTTCTAGGTAGTAGCAGGGAGCCCAGGGCTTTACAGAGGACATTTAAGGGATTAGGAGGAAAAGAGTTCAAGCTTTCCTGTGGCTTTGGTTTCTCTTTGGTTTAATTATTTATACTGTGATAAAATTAGCAATTTCTTTGTAGATAAAAGTTGAATAGCAGCTGCAGTGAGAGAAATAAAATTTTGTTGTTGTTGTTTGAAATATTCAATGAAAGATTACAGAGAAGTCTGTGGATGGTTTCCATGGACCAAATTTGAGGTGATGGGTAGGGTAGGATAATTCATGACATGTGATGGTCTTTGCATGTGTCCATCAAAGAACTAGAAGAAACCTTGCAAGGCTGAATGAGTTATTTGCATTTCGGTAATGTGCACAGGTTTGGAATATTGCAATTCCAGATCCACATTTTCTTGGACTGTTTTTAGAAGTTCTTAAATACTCACTTAATGCCCATCTCTGTATGTGACCTAACATTATTGTGACTATGAATAAATCTTTTAGAAGGTACAACTAGATCTCTGATTTCTATAACCCAAAGACTAAGACTTCACCAGATAGCAATTAAGGCCTACCAGAGAGATCTCCCTGCTTTGCCTTAACCCACTTACCTGATGTTTCCACTAATGTATTTGAAAAGCATCTCGATTTATAATTTTATCTTCTCTGCAATTATAAATCCTTAAGAAACTGTTTTAACAGTAGAACACATGAAATTTGGGATAACTTGAATAAGTGCTCTTGGGCCATGATCATTCATACTTGGCTCCATAATAAGCTATGTCTTATCCCATTTAAGGTGAGAGTCGTTATTTTCTACCTATACTGTAGTAGTCAGGCTGTCTCTGAAATGTCACAGTGGACCAGACACTCCTGTAGCAACTTGCTCTGCCCTACAACTCACAGCTGTCGTCTTTCCAGCCCTTGTGAAGGATCACACAGCATCCTGCACTGCCACATGTGAATCCTGGACAGGGGGAAATGTCAGAATCAGAACCATTTCCCTGATGGAATGTCCAATTGGTCATTAAATCTCAATGCTGCGCAGACAAGTCTCCTTAAATCAACACATTTTGGGGACCAAATCTTTCCACTGAGATTTTCCATGATGTGCTGAATGAGCTAGACAACCAAGAGTCTTGAAGGAAGCAGGAACTGAGATCTGTGGAGTTCTTGTGTCAGGCCTGCAAGAGTGGATGGGGTGTCTTCCCATTGACCTGTAAGCTGGATTCTCAGCCTTACCTTGGATGGGTGTCTCTCTGCTGATATTTAAGTATCATTTCACCTGCTTTTCACCCAATTAGTATTTCTTTCACATCTGTCAGAGTTGTTGCGTGTACGCTACATTATTTAAATATGAGTCACAGCTATTATTTTATTGTTATGTTATTTTATGAAAAAATAAAACTATGCATACCTATGACAAATTTGATTGGATACTGATTTTAAATGTTTGAATCGGGATGGAGAAAGTTCAATATCAGATCTCCTGTTGATATCACTCCTGGCAAGAGACAGGCATGTCCTTCTAGGATCCCCCCAGACATAGAAACTGTGTGAGTAAACATAGCAAAGTTTTGCTTGTGGGAAAGTAGGTTTCTCAGCTCTTCCTGCTCTGATTAAATCAGAACGTTTTTCTCATGAAAAGTGGTTACTGTAAAGTAAAAAAGAGAAAATGTACTCTCTCAGATCTCTCTCTCTCTCTCTCTCTCTCTCTCTCTCTCTCTCTCTCTCTGTCTTTCTCTATGTCTTTCTCATACTATACCTCAGGAAAGCAAATCTTTGGCCAAAGATTAGACAAGCAATTGTTACTGAGTTACACTGTTTGTGGTCCATAAGTATTCATTTGTCAAGTCAAATGTTTACAGCATTCACATGAATATTACATACTTCCCTGTCAGTTATTTGTTTATTCAAATTTTTAAATTTTTGTTTTCCAACTGAATTCCAAGAAGGACCTAGACATTCCACTTCTGCTTTGGAGAGAAGCAATCACTCCAAAACTTTGACAGTGTCTACTCTCTTGCTTACATTCTCCTTAGTGGCTTACGTACATCTTACATACATATGAAAGCTCAAGTTCTATGGGGCAGATGTAAAATACAGCACTTGACTTCCTCCCTGATGCTTCAGGATTCCTTTCTGGGACCAGATCTAAGCTACTAAGCTGCATAGGTCTGCACACCACTCCTGAGGTCTATGGTGACCTTCAGGGATGATACTGACCAATGGGTCATTTAAAATCCTTGATACAATATGGCTGAGAAGATTCACCTTGTGGAAATAGTACTAGCTATACAATGCATTATAAAAGTATCTTTATATAAAAGTATGTGGGTTTGAATGTGTACATCTCCACATGAGTGTGTGCTTGTATGTTAAGGCCCAGACTTGAAGAACTGTATGTTGAGTCAAAGGTATTTGTTAGTTCTGCTTCTGCTCTGAAGTCACTGTGTATTCCTGACAAGACTTGTGTAGGTGTCTGTCATAGTTAGGCACAGGTTTCAACTTGACTGTTGAGGGTTTGAGCTCTGGACACATTTATAGAGAATTAGTGGTTGGGTTAAGCCCAGTGCAAATCTGCAGGAGATTGTCTAGCTGATGGGGAAAGTTCAGCCTATGGTGGGTGGGACTAGGCCTAGAACAGATGAATAAAACACAGAGAGCTGGTTGAGTGAGTTAGCATCCTTGTGTACACTTAGCCATACATGCTGGTCTGGCAAGTAAGAATCATCCCTCTCTCAGCCATTATGTAGAGATGGTGTGGCCAGTTCCCTTGGCTCTGGTGTTGGTGCGTGCTCTCCCATCAAGCTAGACTATAGACTGAAACTGGACTATCAGTAAGAAAATAAACCCCTTGTTCCCTTAAGTTATTTGATGGTCATTCATCAGCAACCATGCAGGCTGACAACTACAATGTCCAAGTCCTCTGGCACTGGACTTGGTTCCAAGGTGAAAGCAATTCTTGCTCTGCTTCTCTTGCAGCTAAGCTCCCACTCTTCTCTTCTGAGGTTGTGTTGACCTTGATTTGGGGCTTCAAAAGTTCTAGGGAAAGAATACAGACACTTTTAGGGATCTTGAAACAGTTAGAAGGCACAGTTGCTCAAATGTCTTGACTTCCTGCTGGAGTCGGGGGGGGGCACAAAATTAAAATCCTGGCATCTCTGCTTTTATTGGGGCCTCCCTCCATGTGGGCCACCTGCTCATCTCTGTAGGATGGCAATCACTCAAGGAGTATCTGTGCAGGTTATCTTCCTTCGAGTAGGCCATTGCCCTAAATCCTCTAGTCATCTTGGAGTTCAGAGACAGGAGAACCTCAGAGGACACACCACCACTTTCCCCAACATGATGCCAGTATCCTGAGGGTCCTCTTCTTCTCACACAACATGTGTCTTCAGACCAAAGCTTAGTCAACATTCAAGAAGGGTCACGCCTAGACCAAGATCTCTTAGTGATCTTCCTGATGCTCGGTTTGAGCATGAGGCACATTTTGGCACCTAAGAGAGGGACTTGATGGCACCAACACCTTTATCTCTCCCTTGTCCCTTGTGGCCACATAAATGAAACCCCCTCTCTACTCCTCACCATCACTCCACTGTTTAATTGGTGTTCTTGGATGGGCATCTAAGCCTAGCTTGTTAGAGCTGCTGGCACCGAGTCATTTACTCTGAAAACTACGATCTAACTTCCTGATTGAGACACTTTACCTCTGCATTTATCCTGGAGTGTTTTGCAGTTTTCAGGGAAACCATAGACACTTGGTTTGGTAGAAATAATAGCAAGAGTATTTGAACTCATGAACTAAAATATGAACTTTGAACAATATTTGAGCTTTATTTTATTATTTTTCCCTATCCTCCGAATTACAAGCAGTATAACAAACTTTTGCTTGATGGTTGCCTACAAGTGGCTTTTTTTTAGTTAATAGCTAATAATGATTTGTAATTAGCAAATAATTTGAATGTAAATAGATTCTTCTACACTGCCTACCAGTGCTTGAAAACAATTAGTTGTCTTAAATAGCTTAGAAATTACCCAGGCAATCTTGATGATACTGCTAATTTGTTTGGGGGAAAAAATTCCATATGAGAGCAAAATAGAGTTTTATATTTACCTGAATTCCCTAGTTGAATGGGAAACTGTTTTGAAGTAACAGACTCCAAGTGTTCGAGGTAACATGACATAGTTCATCAGCCCCCAGAATTCTCACTTATGTGTGAGTTTCTCTAACAGTGTAAAGAATGCTATAGAGCCTTAAAAGTTGTGATAAGATTTACAATTACATCATTTTAGTTTCATGGGCTGAGAAGCTAAATTCTTAACAAATTTCCTTGTCTTCCACAGAAATGTCTTTAGAAATGCCCTTGTTCACAACTCTTGAGACATGGATCCATCTTAATAAGTTTTCACATGTTTGTAAACAGTTGAGAGAAAATGGCTTAGTTGTCTCCTGAAGTGTCTTTGGATAGACAGTTGTTTCTACATTAAAAATTATGAAAATTCATACTTCCATGATTGGCACTTTCTCCACTTCTTTCCTGCCTCTCCTTTACCACCTGCTTGCTCCTTAATTAAATTAACTGATGTCGTTCTTAAAATATCACTGTTTAACTTTTTTATTCTATTAGTTTTTGCTTCAAAACATAGATATACCCGCTCATTCCTTCTTTTTGTGTCTTTTTGCTTTTGTATTTGAATCATTTATCTTCTCTGTAAGCTTTTGGTTTTGGCTGTTTCTTAACTTAAAGTTATGTGTTATGCAAGGCAACTTCCTTTGACTGTAGCCTGAAGGTACATGTCACAGGTTCTTGTTGACAATGAGTCAAGCAAGTTCTCTAAGGCTTGGACCACTCTAACCTAACTAATGTAAAAGTTTACCATATATGACACTACACCAAAAACCTTAATACATGTCAGAAAGTGTCTGTCTGCCAAGCCAGAGTGAACTCTGAGGTCCATTGCGGTGTGTGGGCAGAAGGGTGGTGGGAGGGAATAATGAAGGAAAGGGAGGGAATGGGAGGGAGAGAAGTTGGGATGAATACTCAATATCAAAAAATTAATGAAAAAAGAAAAATGTCAGTTGGTTTTGAGAATTTAATGACATATGCTATATATCATAAGAATATTATAAATATGCTTGATTAATAAAAAAGCATCTGTCTGCAGTATGTATATATACATGCATGTGTATCTATAATGTATATTTATGTGTGTATGTAGAATTTATGTATATATATACACACACATACACACATATTCTGTAGGCAGATAAGTTTGAAATACACACACACACACACACACACACACACAAGCACTACCTTGGTTTTATGTATGAGTACTGCCTTGGCTTACATTTATTACATTGGGTGCACAGCCCAACATTGTTCAGCCCCATGCTGGAGAGACAGAGGGCCCTGTAGATGCTAATCTCATAGGGCTGCCGCCTTAGCATTCCCAACTGAGCGCTGGAGCATGGATGTTCGTTGAAGAGTCACTGGTGATCAGTCTTGCGGAAAGGTCCACCTGAGTCAGTCAGCAATTGTTCTTTGGAAGGGCACATTAAGATCTCGCAGGCCCGGTCTTCTCCACCATGCTAGGCTGTCTTGTCCTTGTTTCTTGCAGGCCTTATCAGCCTGTTCTATTTGTCAAGTCTCAGAGTAGTTGACAGCATTCATATCACATGATTTGCCTCTTTAGTGGCTGCTTTCCAGCCAAGGCAGCTGCAGTGTGCTATGGATTTTCATGTCTCCTCAGCCGAAGCTGCAATACCAATCCAAGCAACCTGCAAACTAAACCTTGCCCAGTCCTTCTACCAGTTCTCCAGTGAGATATTTGTCTGCTCTGGAATGTGACCATGGACTCTTCCTGGTTTTCTTTACTCCTCACACCTCCTCGAAGGTTTCCTCTTCATAACAGTGAGATTTATCGTAAGAAAGCAGATTCCACAGGCCATCGCTCCCTATCCTAAGACTTTAGGAACCTCACAGAGGAGGGGGCGGTGAGATTGTATGAGCCTAAAGATGGAAAGGTCCACCATTGGACAAGACATTCCATTCAAGGCAGGACTGCTGTATTCAGGAACTCACTGCAGTGAGACTTGTCCTTACCCGACCTGCATAATGACTGACATATCAACATGCCCCATAGACTATAGAGGAACTCAAGAGAGATAAGAACACACACTAGAAACCTTGAGGATTAAAGCTGGATGAGTGAAGGAAAATGCCCCTTCTGGTGGGATGGCCCAAAGAGAGGCAACTTGGTATCCCACAAGAGGCTTGAACCCCCACAAGAGTGGGCAAGCTAGAGGGAATAGGAAACCCTGGGATCCATAGAAGCGGCCAAGCAGGAGGTGGGAGGGAGTAGGATGGATTGATGAAGGGATGGGAGAGATGGAGGAATGGAGGAAAGCAGGGATAAGTACTCAATATGCTTGTAAAAGTAGATAGATAAAATAATTAAGAAAGACATCTGATTCCAGTTGTATAGATCCCATGCCTGCATCCCTCGCTTTAATCTTCATTGCCTCAAAGAGAACATCTAATGCTGCTGGTATGAGTAATGGAGTCTGGAAAGTCCTGTATCTGACTCCTTCCTCCGCCATCCATATTCCCTCGAGTCATGTGTGCCAGTCTTCATGTTCCTCGAGACTGCTCTTCCGGGCCTTCATTCTTACCCTGGAACTTCAGACAGGGTGGTCTCTGCCCTGCTTTTCACAACAGCATTGTCTTTCCCCACCAGGTGTTAAGACTAAAGTAGGTCTCCAAACATGTTTTCCCTGATGACCTAGAGAGACTTGCATACGGCTCTGAAAATTTTCTAACACCCGGGATCTCTCTTATAATGTGTATTCACTGTGCCTACAATTACTCATTGACTGTCGAAGTCATGGCACGGGACTGCACTCTGTGAACAGAGAGACCTTCCCATCCTGAGTTTCACTGACTTTCTGCCTCACACACTATTGCTAAAGGACAATGGAAGTTCACCCAGGACTCTAGTGTGGACAGGTGAATGAACAAATGAGTCAGTCTTACAAAAACTGGTAAGTGATTCCTCTGTTTTATTTGTTTATTTATTATTTGTTTATTTATTTTTTATGTATGTATGTATGTATGCATTTATTTATTGCTACATGTAATCATTAGCATGACTTTTTCTTTCCCTGAAAGAATTTAGAATCTGCATGGAAGATAAGTAAATGATTTAGCAAATTTTAATTATATGCTTGGGTACTCTTCTGTGATAGCTAGGTAACTTAATATGTTTGATTTCCACGACAGCTCTATAATGTAGGTATTATTAACATACCTGCTTAACTATGTGGAAATGGAGACAAACTGACTTATACAGTGTACAGAAAGCACAACACGCCCAAATCGAAGAGCCAGCACCTAGATCCAGGCTGACTGAAGCTTGAACCCCGTCTTGACTGCGCAGAATAAGATTAAGGTAGTCAAGTGCTTTCACTGGCTCATTTAAGATCTGTTCACTTCACAAGTGTGCTAATTTCCATGTGCTAAAGAAGCACCAGGAGGATTAAAACCTTTGGGTTACCAAACTCAACTTTCATTTCGTATTTTCCTATCCTGTGTTTTTTGGAGGCTTTGGCCCAAGTTAGTGATACAGTTGACCTTAGATCGTCTTTGCTGATTTAACTTATTTACATGCTTGTTCTCATGTTTATTTATTTATTTGTTCATTTATTTGTTTGTTTTCGGTTCATCTGTATGTGTGTATTAGAATGCACTTTTAGGTTTTTCATTTAATTTTTAAATTTTACTTATTGATTTACTTATCTATTTACTTTTGCGTGTGTGTATGTGTGTGTGTGTGTGTGTGTGTGTGTGTGTGTTATCAGAAGATACTGTGCATGCCTATGCAGTCACTTCAAGAGTCACCCTAATTGTGCTACCTCTTCTTTGCTTTGCTTTGGAGTTTCCTAGACTCTGCCTTCCAGGACTGAAAATACAGGCCACAGCCATTTTCACCTGAGAGTCAGCATCTGAACTCATGACCTTCTGCTTTTGAGGCAGAGGTTTAACCCTGAACCGTCTCTCCACCCCATGTGTTTGTGGGAATGTGTCAGCAAATGAGCTGGAGGGATTGGAGGGTCTGCGCAGTGCTTAGTTGGCATGGAGAAGGCTCTGTGGCTGAGTCACAGGATGGCATGACCAGGAGCAGTGGCGTTCCCTGTAATCTCAGCACTTGAGAGATAGCCAGGTGGATCAGAGGTTTAAAACAACTCTGGCCTACACAGTGAGTTCAAGAATAGCCTTGTCTTGGGTGACCAGGGGAATAAGGGTGTATGTGGATGTGGGGGGAGTTAGAGGGATGGTGAGGAAAGAATCAAAACTAAGACCTCAGTAGTTGTTAAAACTGTCATTTTTAACTATGCAGGCATTTGATTGGAAGCAGCGTCTCCTCAATAACCATGTTTCCAACACAGAGATATGAACAAGCACAGGCGTGAGGAGCTGCAGCATAAAAGACTTGGAAGCCAGAGGCCGCCCTCAGGCCCGTGACACTGCCCCGGTTCTCACTCTCCATCTCTGTCACGTTTTGGGCCGAAGTCTCTTATGTGAATCAATTATAGCAAAGCACAGGGTCCGTGGGTCAGCTCGATGGCTAAGGCCCCTGCTCACAAACCCGACCCTCTGAGTTAGATCCCCAGAAGCCCATGTGGTGGAAGGAAAATTGTCCTCTGACCTTCAGCCACGCCTAGTTTCTCATCTTCCTCTCTCTTAGTAGACAAAGAAAACAGCCTGAAAAAAACTTTAGCCAAACACATGCTGTGCAAACACTGACAGGATTCCCCAAAAGCAAAAGCAACTCCAAGTATCTCATGTAAAGTAAAAGCAGACAGATTTTTCGGGAGACCTTTCTCATCATTAATTTCATTCTTTCTCTTATGAGCTTCACATTTCCTTTTCCTGGGTACTTTCTCCTCCTCTTTGCCATGCACCGCTGCACTGGTCACTTTCCTGCACTTCACAGTGAGCGTCTAATTGATGTGTAATTCAGGAGTAGAAGTCTGCATCCTTACCAACTTCTAGACACTTTTGAATTTCAGTTTTGTGCTGTTAACTGCTACTATGTGTCAGATGGTTTTCTCACATCTATTGGCATTAATTTCATTTTTTTATATTTAACAAGGTAGACTTCACAAGTTAAGTGGATGCCAATTAACCTAAAATCTGAGCTGACTTTTAAATGCAAGTCGTTCTATCAAATTAGCATTCTGTACAGATTTAGTAGATAGCTGTCACCACAGTAGAAGCTAAGCATCAATTTTAAGCAATTTATTTTTTAAGTTTATAATATTAGTTTGATTGTGATTATATATTCCAAATTTATATAATTTTGTCTCAATTACTAAAGAGCTGGATGGATTTTGTGTAGTATTACATTTTAATCATCTTTATAATTAACGTTTAATTTCTATCTTTTTTTTCTCTCCTTTTCCATCCATGGAATGCATTTCTTTGAGTTTGCCACATAGAATTTAAGCAATTTTCCTGCCAATTAAATGACATTTTATTTTTCTAAGTGAGTCAACTGCGGGGGGAAATGTGCCCTGGGGATTAACGTCCTGTTTATTAATAAAAGAATTTTCTCCCCCACAAAGGCGCACGTAGCTATCTTGCTGTCTTTTCCTTCTGCCACAACCCACAGCCTTTCAGAGACAAGGACTGAAACTTCAGAGATCAGCTATTGAGAAATGGAAGATGCTTTTTTTTATTTCTTTTTTTTTAAATATTTTTGATTCAAATCCAGTCCACCAAAACAGCAGGCAGGTCAGTACATAAATAGAATGATCTGCAAACAAGGGAAAAGGACTTATCATTTCTGACTTTTCAAATAAAAAACAAAAAGTGAAGTATTAAGTGAAATATTACATATTAACAGAGGTAAAATATAATAGATGCTCTTGACTCTGACACACACTAGTCCCATTTTTTTGTGTTTGTGGAATGATTTTGCTTGAATGACCTCACAAAGCCTTCATTATTTTAAATTGTTGTCTTAATAGACAAATTAGATCATTTTTGGTGGAGAAAAAAATATGTGGCCATAGGTTAGCAGTTGAAGGTAATTTTTTTAAAATTAGGAAAATACTCAAAATTAATATTCTTTTGGGCTGGAAGGATGGTTTACTGGTTAAACCTTTACCTTACAAGCAATATGGACCTGAGATCAGATGCTGGATCCCATGTAAAAATGCCGGGCAGAAATGGGAGTGGCCTGTACTTCTGGTTCTGAAAGGCAGAGCCAGGGAAACCCCAGAGTAAAGCAAAAAGGAGTTAAAAGCAATTGAGGATTATTGCCAAAGTTATTACCCTTAGGCCTCCATGGATACACACAGTGTCCTCTGATACATACACAAATACACACAATGATAATAGTAATAATAATAACACAATTAGAAATATCCTATGTATGGCATGCAAACATCAACTCTCAGTGTGACTTCACACAAAGACCTTATACACATGTATCATGACACAGCACTGGGGAACACTGAAGAGAAGTTAACTATGTGAATTTCCAGTTGCCCATGATTCTACACACATTCACTGAACCACATGTGTGCCATTTACAGTGATTTTTTTTTCCTATGGAATCAGTTGGCATATCAGCATTCTTTGTTCTATCAGTTCCAGCTCACATTCTCATTTATTCATGTCTATAACAGAAAAGTTCCAGAAACTGGCTTATCAGCCCAAGAGATGAGAGACAGAGAAAGGTACTATCCGGACAAAGCGGGGCTCTGCCATTGTTGCTGAACAGGACACTCTGGGAAAGAGGAAGTTGTGAAAAGACCATCCATCAATATTCAGGAAAGACATGCTTAATGTTCTTTCATCTTTGCCTTATGTATTCATTCTCTCATGTCAAAATTCTCAGTTAACAACAGCAAAATGCAGTTGTAGAATCCTTTCTTCAACACAGCCTAATCTGACTGCTCATCTCAAAAAAGAAATATATATACCCTTATGGAGGATATCCATTCACAGGTTCAAATATGTGCATGTGTAGATAATACCAGCCCATTTATTTGATGTGCAGAGACAAAACGAAGCCACCAAGACTCTTCTTTTGTCCCCATCAGCATCCGAAATGGAGATGAAGTGATAAAGCATCTTTCTGATTAAGTTTTAGACTGCTGCAGATTTTTCCTAATCCTGGTCTTTCTTATTTCTCTTCCGAACATTCCTTGCTTCTGCCAGCTTTTATTAGTGCATATTTCAGGATAGAGAGTAGTGTAGCCAATGGGACTACTGAGCTCATTCAGACAGATGCTTTTTTTAACTGTATTCTTTATTTCTTGTGTGTGTGTGTGTGTGTGTGTGTGTGTGTGTGTGTGTGTGTGTGTTAGAGGGCACCGTGTGTGCTTGTGGAGGACCAAGGGTGACAGGATTGCTTCTACCTCCTTGCTGCTTTGCTCTGGGATTTCCCAGGCTCTGCCCACTAGGACCAGAAATACAGGCCACCTCCATTTCTGCCTGGTGTTTTCACATGGAACACAAACTCAGGACCTTCTGCTTTTCAAGGCAGAGTCTTAATTCCTGAGCCATCTCTCCAGCCCCCAGACAGATGCCCTTGACTGCTTTCAAGGAAGTGGAAAATCAGACACGGCACAGCCCCAGAGAAAAGGTCGCCCAGACCACATTCTCGTTATCCTGAAATGCACAGCAACTAGCTAACAGTTTACTTCCAGATGAAGATCTTTTTCTTCAGGAAATGGCAAAAAGATACCCAAGGGAACAATTAGGGGACTCAAATCAATTTAAATGTATTTTAATGGATTTATTTACCTTACCTCATAACCATTCAGAAAAGGGGGAATTTCTGCTCTATTCTGAACGGCACATGTGTCAATCACCCCAGACAACTCATATGAAGGCAAATGCCTGCAATACACCGGGTTTGGGTTTGAAAGCAGGTGATGTGTGCTAGAGCCACAGGAAGTGCGATTCTCGTTTCACCTGACGCCCACAGGGGTGAGCTCTGATAGGCCATTTTACTTCCTCCCACAAAGGTTGTGGGACAGAGCATCTCACCTTACAATGTTGCCCATCTGGAGTGAAGCACCCAGGTTCACACTGAGGTAACAGACCCGTTCCTTGTAATGACAGTGTTGGATCAGCTTGACAATCCAACTAGGTGACATAGATGCTTTTCACTATACAAGCAGCCACGTGAGGAGATGAGACGAGTACATTCTTCATCTTTAGACTGCAGGAAAACAAGCAGAACAGAATCATGGCACAGGATGAAAACATTGGCCGGCAAGGGTCAAGATAAGGTCAAAGGAAACCAGCTCTCTGAGAAGGCTCTGAGCTGTGTCGACTTGGGCAGAATGGTGATGACCAGAAATTTCTAGGTGGTGCTTTTAACAAAGAACCAAAGGATGCCTATACAGATGTTTAAATGAGGCTGGATGTGGCTCAGTGGATACAGCTCTTGTCTAGGTTTGATCCCAAGCGTCATGTAAACCAGATGTGATGTATAAATCACATAACCTTAATATTTGGAAGGTGGAGGCAGGAAGATCAAGGGTTCTGGATCATTCTCAATGTGACAGTGAATTTTAAGGTAGCTTGAGCAACATGAGACTTTGTCTCAAAAACCAAAAAAAAAAAAAAAATTAAAGACCGTTATTCATTCAAAACATGCTGAGATGCAAATAGATTGGAATACCGACTATCTATCTAACTTGTCAGTCATTTGGGGACACACAACTCTGGAGATCAAGTTGGAAAAGTTTTCTGTAATCTGAGGTGGTCATCCCAACATACTCAGATGCTCTAGGACCCCTGACTGGACATTTAGGAGAGCTGGAGGAGAAGAAAGGAGGGATTCTGAGATGTTGAGGAATATACAAAGATAATATGAATTAATTTGCATTGATTATTAACACACAAATGTTGGGACAGTGAGAGTAACTTCCATAGATATGAGCACAGTGGTACACTGAGAAAATTCCAAATAACATCAAAAATTACAGTTTGGTACAAAAAAAGTGATACTGCTTAAGACAAAAGAAAATCAATATCTTTAACAATATTTGGACAATTTTGAAAAAGTTTTCAAAGGTAAAGTTTTGAGTTCCATGTGATTTTGCTTGAAATTAATATACAGTAGTTAAATCACACATTTCCATGTTCAGTTTTCTCATGGCAGAGTCTGTTCAGCACAGATTTTGCTGCAACTGTAAAGTACTGCTGATACTTCAACTAGAAAAACTGAACTAAAAATTCCTTAAAATCTTAATTTCTATTTTTACAAAATGCTAGATTTTCTAAAGGTAGCCTTTGCATCAGGTACTGTATTACATGATCACATATTTGTTCACATATTTGATGAGTATTTGCTCACCATGTCTGCCTACATCTTCCTCAGGGTCTGTAGTGATCACTAGATAAGAGATGAAGAATAGTATCATACTCTAGCTTTGAGGTATCGTTGCTGTTTCCACATGAACTTGTAGGAACATGCTGAATGCATGCTATGATTAGAATCTAGGATTCACAGCGCTCATTGTTGGGTACACTTCAGCTAACTTTCAAGGAATGAACTAGAATTACTTGATGAGAGAAAAGTACTTAATTTCAAAGGGTCATAAAACCATGCATAAGTCACCTGTAAGAGGCAGGAGCTGTGCGTGAGAACAAAGCTACAGAAGTATTGGCTATAAATTGCATCATACAGAACTGAGGGTTTTCTCAGTCAAGGAAGACAGGGCCAGAGCGAGCCACTCTGTGTAAATCATTTTATAGCTACACTTTAGAAGCTGTCTGTTGTCATCCTGATCAATGCAGAAAAGAAATGAAAGGAAACCCGGTGGTCCAAACCTGCAACCCCTAGGCTGAGGGCTTGGCAGGTGGAAAAGTAGCAACAGTGGTATCTTCTACTTTACAGTGGTTTCCACACGAGGTTTTATTTGCACAAAGACTCCCCGTGAAACAGCACAGAAAGCTCCCAGGAAAGGTGAACGGTGTATGAAGATGTGAAGGATGTTGGCTTGGCCCGTAACATACAGCGGGATGCCACCTCACAGGGAGGTGGTATTTCAAGGTGCAGACAGATTATGCACGTCAGATTAGCTTTCACTGAACTCTATGATGTCACAGTGGCCTGTACAGGTTCCAGAGTCAGGCCACTGAATGGCCGCCCTGCCCTGCTAATGACGGTCATGTTTTGCTCTGTGTCTCAGAGTCCTGCACAATAAGAGGAGCGCATGTCACTCCCAGAAGCACCTGGCACATCCCATGAGGCCAAAGAAGTGATGTTTCTTCATGGCCACGTGATAGCTCTCTGCAGTACTGTTGTCCCCTACGGTTCTGAAGCACTGATTTAACTGGACCATCTACCCATAGAGAGGATCATTGTTGATCTTGGTATCTTCAAAGTAAAATTGAGGGTAAAGAGAAAGATTCCTTTTCAGTTTATCAGGCTGTCAGTGTGGATCCAGCCATCCTGTCTTAGACACTAAAATTCACCTCTGAGTCCGGCTGCTGCATTCTCTGATGAGCATTTAGCAGAACCTTCCAGAGAGCATTAGGGGATTCTGGGCATGTTGTCTGAAGAAATGAGCACTATGTAAACAGAAAAACTCACCCCGTGGTCACCTGCGATCCTTTGGATTCATGAGCATCCCAGCCCATCGCATGGGATGGCTGAATAATTTTATTTGAGGGTGGATTTGTCAGGGCGTCTGTGGAAAGGTGTGCGGAGTCAATCGCTGTTGAACAACCTGATGATCAAATAATGCAGCTTTGGAGGTTCAGGGATCTTTTTCTCTACTCTTAGAACTCTCACAGCACTTAATTGGCACTTAACCTAATATAGAACATATCAAAAATTAAGTAGGCATTAATTAGGAACACAAAATGTGAAGTAGCCTTGAAAAGTTAATTATCAAATTGGCGGAGTTATCTGACGGCACACTCCCATAAGCATCCCATTAGAATGGTCTCATTTTTCCCCCCAGAAATGTAGCATGTTTCTTAGGATGTGATTACACATGCAATGTATGGTTGTAATTTTAAGTTAATTGCACAGTAGCTAGATTAACTTTTACATCATTACACTTTAATCAGTGTTTTTCATGATTAACGTTCATTTACATCCAATACTTCTGAGATCTTTCTTCTCCTGTCTTGCTGCTCCTTCTGTGCTATGAACCAACTTAACGTATCGCTGCATTAAAGCTCTCTGAGGGCACACTGGGGCATATCCTCACTTTGAGTACCATGGAAATGTGCACATGAAGCTGCCATGCTGAGAGGATCACTGGCACCCCACAATACTGATTACTGCAATTAACTTTAATATATAGGAAGGAGCAGAGAGATATTGGCTAGGGAAATCACGTGGCATATGAAGAAAATAGTTAACACTCTATTTGACTTCAGCTTTAATGCAAGTTTAATTTTCAGAAGAAAAGATACATATACATTTCTTACATGTACTTTCAGCAACACACAACACACTGGGAGCTTTAAAACATTGATTTATTTTTAATGCATATCACAGTTAGTAAATACGCCCATCAGTTGAGAAAGAGCTCCTACAGTGATATTTGCAAAGCACATGATTACGCATGTTGAACCCACCATTAAGAACTAGGGGGCTTTTCTGCTTTCAAAACTTGCCTGTATTAGTTCAAGTATAAGAATGCATACTTAGGATGTCACATAGCCCAGGCTAGCCTTGAAGTAGCCATGTAGACAAAGGCAGTCTACACATCTTGCCCACATCTGCAAAGTACTGAAACTAAAGGAATGTGCTAGGTTTTGGGGACCGATCCCAGAGTTCCATGCAAGGTAGATGTGCACTTTCACCCACTCAGCCTTATCCCCGCCAGAAGACGCATATAGCAATCTTTTCAAATGTGTGTAATATGTGCATTCACCTACAGAACACCTAAGTGCTGTGTTCCGTCCCTCAGACTCTTTTCTCATTTCATTTTGTTTCCTTTCCTTCCTTTCTCATTCCCTCCTTCCCTCCCTCTCTCCCTTCCCACCCTGCTTCCCTCCCTCCCTTCCTTTCTTTTCTTCTCTCCCCTCTCTCTCTCTCTCTCTCTCTCTCTCTTTCTCTCTCTCTTTCTTTCGTGTATGTTTGTGTGTGTGTACATTAGCGGGCACTGTGTATCCCCGTGGAAGACCAAGGGTGACTTTGGGAATCATCCTGGATTGCTTCTACCTCCTTTTTGCTCTGCTCTGGGGCTCCTCCCACCAGGGCTGGAAGTTCAGGCCATGGCCATTTCTGCCTGGTGTTTTTACATATGGGACCTGGGATCTGAACTTAGGACCTTCTGCTTGTGAGGCAGAGTCTTAACCCCTGAACCACCTCTCTAGCCCCTCATTATTTTATTTGAGACACCATCTTAACCACGCAGCCCAGGATGACCTTGAACTTCTGATTCTCCTGACTCAGCCAGCACTGTGCTGGGATTGGAGGCCTGTTTCTGCCCTCCTGGCCTCCAATACTATTAAAAAGTGACAATATTATCTCACTTTACCCAATTAATAATTCATGATATGTGTCTGCATCCACCCTACCCCACCCACCAGCACCAGTTTGATCTTGCTCCGTCTCACACATCACACCAAACATCTGAGTTCTTATTCTCCTTCACTTAGACATTATTTTAGCTGAGATTGAATGCTGAACTCTTCTAGTTTGTTTGTTTACTCAAAAGAGTCTTTATTTTTATCATATTATTTATCTTCAATGTGATTTTCTCTAGATATAAAGCTTATGGTGAGCTATGTCTTCTTTATAATGTGATTATCTTTTTCCATGAGTTTAGCTATTTGATGGTACTGGAAATTCAGTGCTCCATTCGACTCTAATCTGAAAATGCTCTAGCTTCTCGAAGTTTGCTTCTAACATCTTCAGTTATATTTGATGTTCCCAAAGCTCTGAGTTTTGATGTTGATATCTGTCTACTTGTTTTGGTGTCTGAAATATATTATTTGTGATGTTCGAAAGGAAGATGAGATGAGAATTTCACTTGTGAACTTGAAAGAGCTGGGTCAACCTTATTTCTCACTGTGTCTGTGCAAACACTTTGCAGAGATTAGTGTTGGACTTTGTGGATGGAGTATTGCAGGTCAACACTAACTGAGCTTACCGAGGGGACAGATAAACTATGACAAAGCAATGAAACAAACAAGAAACACATAGAACAAAAGAGAATCTTTTGTATTTGGTCGTAGCAGGGGCTATGATTTGGGATGCTGATGCTCTTGCTTATCATGTCATTAGGCACAAAGGGAATTATAGCATCAGCTCTCCTGGACCTCTATCATGTTGGTTAGATTCAATTGTGTCAACCTTACAATTGAGGGTTGAGCATTTAGGCAAATTTGTAAAGAATTAGTAGTCAAGGTAAGTCCTTAGCAACCCTGTGGGATCCTTCATTGACATGGGAACACCTGGCTCATGGTGGGTGGGATCATTTCGTAGGCAGGTGGGTAAGATGGAGAGAGCTATTCAGTACTTTGGCATGTAGGTTTGCTTCCAAGCAAGAGAGCATAATCTTCTCTCAGTTCTTTCTGTGGAATATGGTGTAGCCAGATCTCTTGGCTCCTGAAGTTGGGATGAACTCTCCTGCCAAACTAAACCATGGACTAAAACCAGAAATGGAAACAAGAATAAGCCCTTTCTTCCCTTATGTCGTTTGAGTCCTATATTTGTTCAGCAGTGGGAAGATAAAACAAACACATTTGGTACCAGAAATGTGGGGTGCTATGGGAAACTATCTGGATGCCAGCCACTATGTATTTTGCTTTCTTTTGGGACAAGGTCTCCCTCTGCCCTGGAATTTGTCATTTAGGGTAGATGGCTAGCTAGAGAGCCCAAGGATTTTATCATCTCAGTTTTCCCAGAACCAGGATTGTACAACCTTTCTGAACTGCCTGCTTCTGTGGATCTAAGACTCAAACCCAGCTCACATAGAAGACACTTGACCAAGTGAGTCATCTCCACAGCTGGCTTTGGATTTAAAATTCTGGCACCAGCTGGGTCCTATACTGTCGATTCTGAAGCCCAAGCTTTTTAGGTGACCACCATCTTGTGTCTTCCTATAGTTAAAAGGCTTGGCCATTTCTTACTGTAGAGACTAATGTTCCCTATTTGTGAGTTGACCATTGACGTTCTCCAGTCTCTGTTTAACCAATTCCTATGTTCTGTTCCCTTTTGCTTTTTAAAATAGCTAATACAGGGGCTGGAGAGGTGGCTCAGGGGTTAAGCCTCTGCATTGCAGGCAGAAGGTCCTGAGTTCAGATCCTAGATCCCACATATAGACGCTGGGTGGAAACGGGGGTGGCCTGCATTTCTGTCCTGGTAGGGCGGAGACTGTGAATCCCCGGGTAGAGTGAACAAGGAGGAGGTGGAGATGGTCCATGGTTGTTCCCGAATTCGTCTGTGGTTCTACATGCACACACACACACACACACACACACACACATACACACACACACACATATACATACATACACACACACAATTGAATAAAAATAAAAATTAAAAAAAGATTTAAAAAAATAGCTAATATAGTTTCTACACTCTTATACTGAATGATCATAGTGAATACTAGTGTTGGCAAAGATTTCTAAAACTAGACGTTGTCAAATGACTGTGATAGACATGTAAAATAATCTAAGAGCAGAGTTTTCTCTGTGACCACAGTTTGAATATGCATACTTCAGGTTTCAAAGTTGATCTCAATGAGTTGATCTGAAAGAAATGCAGGTACATATGATATGGTACTTTGGGCTGTGCTATGTGATATTTCAACTCTGCAAAAGGTAGAAAAGACCTAAATACACACTTTCAAGAAGCCAATCTTAAACAAAATGTCAAGTATTAAATATCGCAAAATGTTATGCAATGAGTAGAAAGACACCAAATGTGTGAAATCTGCAGCAAACTCCTGAACTTATTGTCAAGTTAAAATATGTAACAAGACAATACATGTATGTTGATTCCTATTATATTCAGGACCATACATGTCTACAGACATGGATTTTTAAAAGGTATAACTTCTCACCCTGTATAGCTAGAGAGGAGATAACCTCAATGAAGGAAATCAAGAATATAGTTAGCAAGTGAGAAACTTTTTCATTCAGTGTAGTTTGTGGTGAGTTCAATTTTTTAGAGAAGTAATTCATTCACGTGTTGCCCGTGTAACACATAATTGATATGGAAAATGATTAAGCCTTTTATGGAAGTAAATGGGCAACAAGGGAACGTGATGTGAGCTCTAAGGTAGAAGGCACCGACTCTCTGGAGTGCTTGGGATAAATGACCATGATGGATGATGTCAAGTTGAAAGTCTGTGAGAAAATAGAAGAAATAAGGTGGGGCTGGAATCCTGGAGTGGTGTCTGGGTGTGAATTCTGCCCTGTGTCCATACTCTATGGCTTCATCGTCAATAGCTACATCACAGGTATGTATGGCCTATGTGCAGCCCTCAATGCAAAAATAGATTGAGAGCCTTACCTAGTGCCTTTAAAACGTATGTGTGGAGAAAGCCAACTTAAGAGAGAAAAGAATCATTTTGTAGTTGAAAAAAATCTGCACATCTTAATATTCAGAACTCCACCTCTCCGACACTATTTCAAAACTCACTGTTTAATTTTTTACCTTCTTTATATGAGTTTTGAAATGTTGACCATTCAAATAATTTAGAACATTGGGGAACAAAAATCATGATTTCCAATCCGCACTTCTTTAATCTGTTTGAAAATGAATAAAAGGGCTGGCGAGATGGCTGAAAGGTTAGGATTCTGTCTTGCAAGCAGAAGGTCCTGAGTTTAGATCCTAGATTCCACGTAAAAATGCCGGGTGGAAATGGCAGTGGCCTGTACTTCGGCCCTAGTGGGCAGAAGTTGGGAAATCCTAGAGCAAAACAAAAAGGAGGTAGAAGCAATCCAGGATGATTCCCGAAGTCATCCTTGGTCCTCCACGGGGACACACAGTGCACTCTGATACACACACACACACACACACACACACACACACACACACAGAATTAAATAAATAAATAAATAAATAAATAAATAAATAAATAAATAAATAAATAAATAAATAAATAAAATAACACTGAAAAAAATTTAAAAAAGAAAATGAATAAAAGGTGGAGGGGCAGGTGAAAGTCACATATGTAAAAAGGGCTGTCAGTACAGCTTTGGTGAAATGGTGCTCCCTCTACGTGCCTGTCTGTGCATGGGAAGCACAGGATGAAGCGTAGACATTACCCAAGGTGGAAAGGGCAGATGGCAGCCAGAACGCGTCATCCGGTTGCTTGGGAGATGCGTGTGAATGCGCCTCGCTCTGGAGCGCCTGGTGCTCACTGAAGTCCTCCTGCCTCTGGCTGCTGCAGCCGTCGTCAGGAAGCTAGTGAAGGTCTCACCTCATGAGGACTGGTCAGACAACACTGACGATGCGCTCGCCAACCCGATTCCAGATGTGGTCAAGCACGAGGCACCTGCGTGCTCCACATGCCCTGAGTTCTTTCTGAAGCAAACTGTAAAGGTGCTGTTTGTATCTCCTCTCTCTGAAACAAAGCCTAACGTCTTAGGGGGCTCTCAGAGAGTGACCTGACTCAGCACTGCACCTGAGATATTTCTGCATCCTTCCATAACTTTAGACTCGTGGGCAGTAACGGCCATGATAATACAGAGAACGCTGATTTGACCCCAGATTGGGAAAGGATTTCGTCTCCTTAGGTAAAAAAGAACATGGGCTTCTGCTGCACATATTCCCAGTGTATCAATGTTCCACCTGATGATGTGTTCTCTCTCTCTCTCCCTATTCTTCTCCCCTCTCCTCCATTCTCTGCTTCTCCCAGTTCTCCTTTCCCTCCTCCTCCCTCATTCTCTCCTTCTTTCTCTCTATGTATTTGTGGTGTGTGTATGTGTGATAAGTATACGTATCTCTGTGTGTGTGATGGTATGTATGTATATTTGAATGTGTGTGTGATGGGTATGTGTGTTTATGAGTGTGATTGTGCATATGTTGGATATGTGTATGTGTATATTTTTATGCATGTGTGTGATGGGTATGTGTGTCTGTGTGTGATGGGTATTTGTGTTTATGTGTATAAGTGATGGGTATGTACATCTGTATGTTTGTGTATGTGTGTTTATGTGTGTGTGTGTATGTGATAGGTATGTGTGTTTATGTGTATCTGTGTGTGTGTGATGGGTATGTTTGTATATGTGTGGGTGATAGGTATACGTGTATATATGTGTTTGTGTATGTGTGTGTGTGATGGACATGTGTGTATATATGTTTATATGTGTGTGTGGTGGATAACCGTGTTCGTGTATGTGTGTGTGTGATGTGTATGTATGTATATGTATATGTGTGTGTATAGTGGGTGTGTGTATGCATGTGTGTCTGTATGTGTGTCTGTGTGATGTGTGTACATATGCATGTGTTACAGTTTCTCTGCATGTTGCCAATAAATTCATGACCAAATAGCTTACAGGAAGAAGGCGGCTTATTCTGCCTTACATTTGTCCGGTTACAGCTGACAGCCCGGCTTGGCAGGAGCGCTCACACCAAACCAGGAGTCGAGGGCACTGTTCAAGCCATACCCACAGGATGGTAGAGAAAGGGGCAGCTTTCCTCACTCTCCAGTCAGTAAGTCAGTACACAGCAGTCTGCTGAAAAACACCAGCTGGCGGAACCGGCTCCCACCATCTTATCCACCGCCCAAGGAATGGCCCGCCCGCCAGGGGCTGGTCGTCCCGCTACTGTCCTTCCCTCAACCATTAACTCTTCACAGATGTGCCCATAGTTTAGCATGTCAAGTTGACACCTGTGTCTAATCATGCAGTGTGCATGTGTATGTGCATATATGTGTGCGCACGTATGTGTGCGCATGTGCACGTGTGCATACATGTGTATGCTTGTATGTTGTTCATGGGCCCGGCAGAGTATGACATCAAACCCTCGGAGAGTGACAGGTTGTCAGCTCACCCTCACCAGCAGTGGGCAGACGCAGCCTTGGTTCTAGAAACTTTCCTATCACAGAGGGAGCTGGTTTGGCAGCTTCGGGGCTGGTCTTTTTCAGCTCTTAAGCCAACCATCTGATGAAACAATATAAACTGCAGATTTATTGCCCTGCCCCAGAGCCCCAAGCCACCACCTTTGCTCCGAAAGTGCTTCCACCTGATGATTAACCGTGAAACGCTGAGTGCTGCTGTCTGACCCCACTGTTTGTTCTAAGCACAAGTTTCACTGGAGTGATTTTTTTCTTCAGTGTCTCTCTGCCAGACCGGGTGGATGTTTTTAAGCATTGACTCCCGTGGATGCACCAGGCTGCTTGAAATGCCCAGACCATGAGTCAGACATGCCCCGTGAGCTGCTGAGCCACGTGACAGTCTGATGAAACCTCCTTCCAAAGGTTGGAGAAAGTCAGAAGAATTTTAGACTTTCATATACACACGTGCATGTTCCATGAATGCATATGTATTTTTGTATATATAGCCTTTACCTATAAGAGAGACAGATGAATATAAACATACAAAACATAATCGTTTTTATAGACAGATGAATATAAACATACAAAACATAATCTTTTGTCTCTTTTTCTTTCTCTCTTTATTCTCTGAAGATCCTTTAATACTAGGTCAGCAGCTCCGCCTGCCTCTGGAAACCGGAAGTCAGCAAAGGCAATGTGCACACCACATCTGCATTGCTGTGTTTTTCTGCCTCCGGATTCAGAAGAGTCAGACTGGAAACTGAGCTTCCCAAGAGATGAGGGGCCAGCGATGCCCACACAGGAGAGATGAGCTACTTCACTCATTGCCATGCACCTCAATTCACCGGTGCCTTGCAAACGCCTGCTTCATGGTCCATGTTTTTTCCCTCAGTTTGCCTTGGTGCTCTTGCAACAGCTGCTGTACAGTGCTAAGCTAAGCAATAAAACCAGCTGCTTCCAAGTGCGAATGTGCTCCAAGAATGAGATTTAGGGAAAAGAAAGATACACATATTATATATGTATGAAGATGGACAGACAGGCAGATGGACAGACAGACGTGGACAGACAAATGGATAAACAGACAGAGAGACAAATGTACAGACAGAATGAGATTTGGGGAAAAGAAAGATACACATATTATATATGTATGAAGATGGACAGACAGACAGATGGACAGACAGACATGGACAGACAAATGGATAAACAGACAGACAAACAGAGAGACAAATGGATAGATGCACAGAAAGAATGAGATTTGGGGAAAAGAAAGATACACATGTATGCATGTAGAGAGACAGATGGACAAACAGATGGATAGATAGAAATGGATAGACAGATGGACAGAAAGATGGATAGACAAATAGACAGAGAGAAAGACAGACAGATAGATGGATAGATAGACAGATGATAGATAGAATGGATAGGTAGGGTCTCCTTTAATCCAAGATGGCCTGGGATTCACTTTGAGTCTGACAATGACCTTGAACCTCCAATCCTCCTGCTTTCACCCCCCAAAAGCACATTGGACTTAGAGGACAGTGATACCTGGGCTTGCTAGTCACGCACTCCATCTGCCGAGTGACTTCCCGGCCCCATCCCTGAAGCTTCATCTTCAAATCAACCCCAGCTATGAGGAGGCAGAATTGGGTCACTGAAGAAAATACATTATAGAAAAATGAACATTCTAGAAAGACCCTGCCTTGGGACAAGCCAAGGAAGCAGACTGTTCCTCAGCAGGGAAACGTCCCCTTTCAGAGACAGAGGGCACCCTAGGCAGCTCAGGCGTGGCATGACCTCTGAAGACCCTTCATCTGATGAGCACCGGGAGAACCTGCATGCAGCAGATGCTTCGAGGAACCTTAGACTCTGAGAAAACCAACTCACAGTTCTCCAGGACAATGTCAGCCTGAATGGCGAGAGATGCACACAAAATGGTTCTGGGAGACACAGGTGCGGGACTGGCTGAAGTTCCCTTCCGTGACACTCCATGGAAGGCAAGACATGCTGCAGCCCTTGATGATGATGGCGAGACCCTTGAACAACTAGGGACGAGGTCGCGCCCAAAGAACAAGTCCTGTAAAGGTGTCCTTGCCGGCAGCCAGCCCTGGCAAACAGATCTCAATGTGTGGTTCATTTGCATGTGTGGGGGTTGGAGGGGGAACCCAAAGCTCAGCATGCTTCAGAGATGGGTTTCTAAAGCCTGGAGAGTGTCATCGAAACCGCAGCCACTCGGTCCCTGCCTCTGTCTCACGGCCTCCTTCTCCCTGTTCTCCGTATCTCCTGATGGCTACACCTCTGAAGGCAGGTGGCACTGTGTACCTACACACTCCTGTCCCCACTGAGGCTGATGCTGGACTCCCGCAGGCTCCTCTATCAAAACCCCAGAGTCCTGGAACCTGGTTTCACACACTGCGATCTAAAATGGAGTCACTGTGGAAATCAACTCAACTAAGAAGGAAGGACAGGCTCAGAGTACAGAAGCTTTAGGTTGGCGATTATACCCAAACAAAGTTACCTGCCACATTTGGATATTCTGCTTTGAATGAGAAAGACTGTAGCATGTAGAGTGGCACTGTTACGTTTTATACAATGCTACACTAACTTCTCTGAGGCTATTTTCTGTAATGCACGCACACACACACACATATACATGCACACACATGCACACACATGCACAACACACACAAACACACACATGTATACACGTGTACACACATGTGCAATAACCCATTGCCACAGTCAGTGTGATGCGTGATGTCATTCTTCATTTCTAACAGACGTCAAAGGAAGACACGTCACGCTGTCCTTTCACTCACAGAGTCTTGCTCATATAACGGAAGACCTTTGTGAACACATCACAATCAGTGAGGAGATGGGCACTCACGTGGCTTTAGATTTCCAAAAAGAAAATGCGTGACCATAATCAGAGCTTCCAGAAGTGTCACTTGCTAAGACTTTACTTCTGTTCTCCATATTGGATCACAGAGTTTAATTTGGCCTTGGTGAGTGGGTTCTAGCTAGGAAGCATTCTTTTTCCAGAAACACAAGCACATATGTGCCACTCAAAGATGGCTTAAGTACTCAGTCTTTAAAACCCAGCTCTCCAGAAATCTCATTTCCAACTATCTAACCAGGAAAGCAAGTGTAGTTGGTGCGTTTCAATGATGCCTGCGTGCAAACACAGTTTGGAGAAAGTAAAGAGAAACAATTACTTCTTAATTTAGTTAAAGATCAGTTCATTGCCTGCCTCTGTGCTGATCCAAAGTGCCATTCAGTCAGTTCATTATTTTCTCTTAGCGTGTGGTAACTTGCCCTGACCATCTCAAAGCAGGATGAAGCAGCTGGCTGATCAAAGAGTTCCTGACTAGTCATGCTCAGTAGCACCCAGCACTTTCCTCTCCCAAGCAAACCTCCATGTTGCTTTTATAGACAGGACTGTAAAAGCCACGATCCCATTCCTAAGTGATCCTGGGAAAGTGGGAAGTCTCAGAAGAGGGGACGGGTTCCGGCTCTTCTCTGTCACATATCCAAGGAATTTCTCACTAAAGCCACGTCTCTTGCCAAGTGTGGTACTTATTAATGAAGTGTGAGGCCAGAACAGGTCAACATGCTGCATTTGGTGATATGAACATGGAGACCTCCCATTTTAATTTCAAATAAAAATTACAAATCTTATGTCTCAAACACATCATCACATGCATTCACATATCTATGTGCAAATACCCCCCCAAAAAAAGACCAGTGTGGGTTTTCTACATTGTAATGGTTACTCTTAATTATTGCTGTGAGATAATACCCAAAGTCAAATAACTTAAGGGAGGAAAGGAAACTTATTCACCTTATGGTTCCAGAGGGAAGATAGTCTTTCCTGGTGGAAGTGACATGGCTGGTGGCTGAAGCTGGAAGGCTAAGTCACTCCCATCCATGTGGCTACAGGATTCCTAGAGAGTCTCTCTTCTCCTTAGTCTACTGTTCTGTGGTTTCTTTTATCTGGTCCACTACTGAGAGGTTCCAAGGAGATCTAGGGAGGTTTCAATGGGATCTAGGGCTGGTCTTTGAATTGTAAATGGATTGATCCAGATAATCTCTTCAGGTGGTCTAAACTGATTTTAGTTAATACTAGCTGTGTCGAATTGACACCCAGGATTCACAATCACATATACAATGTCATTAAGATGCATAGAGGCTCTATGCTGGGGAGGATTCATTCAGACGAACAATGGGGGAACAAGAGAACTTTAGGTACCATATCATGTTTTAAGTGGCCAATGGCCCCTTAGAATGTATCTCAGAAAATTTCTTCCAGTATCTTGGCTTTGTTGATTGGATTATGCTAATCATATTCTTGACTCTAGATCCTCTGAGGGTCTAGAACAGGGGCAGCAGATCTCTGTTAGGTTACTTCCCTCTCCCCCTTGGGCTAGAAAACAACTACAGTTACTGCATAAGTGAGTCAGCCATGTATCTCAGTGCACACACCTGCTCACACCTGGACCATGGTTTACAGCATGTTCAACCCAGGCTCCTAGCCTTCATTCTTCCATTAAATCAGTTCATTGGGTTTCTTAGCAACCGCCTTCCCATGAGTCATTCTGGTGGACATTGCATCCAAAGGATACACATGAAATAGCGATATATTTTTATAAGGAAGTGGCCCACCTGTTAGACTACACAGACCCCCGCCTGTCCTTTGCTCCTGGGCCTGGTAGGCAGCAGGATCCTGAAGGAATTGTGGAATGACTTCATTTATCAACGGAGAGCTAAAGAATCTGAGGCAAGAACAAGGAGTTGCAGTTCTGAGACGCTCTATTTAATAGGACTTTGCAGAGAAACATGATGTTCAGTACTACTGGGGACAGTCTTGGAAATAATGACCCACTTTTCTGCAACAAGGCCGACTCTGAAAGAGGGCAATGTCTCTAAATGAGGTCTCATGAAAGAACATAATTAAACTCTGATGCTGCTCAGAGCGAAAGGACTTCGGGACAGCGACTCTGGTGGTACACGCTGTACCCTAGAGAACAAGATGTCACAATTCTGTGTTCGCAGGTTGATTTAAGCCAACAGGGCTCTTAGCAACAGTGAGCTTCATCCCTTGGTGTAGAACAACACAGCCTGTGTGTGCTACAAATGGACTCTTGTTCATCTCGTGGAAACACACACGTGCCATCTAACAAACTTCTTAATTCAGTGGTATCTTCTTCTCAGGGGAGGCCGAGGGTGTCTTCACAGTCGGTGAAACAGAGTTTGTAAATCACACCTCCCCCCAGCCCCATCTTGTCTCAATGAAGTTCTTTGACAAGTCTGTGTGTAAATAGATTTATCTGATTTTTTTAATGGCAATCCCTCATGCTAGTTTCTACTTATTGTCATCATTCTCAAGTGTCCCTAATAAACGATTATTTTGCAGATGTGGGGTTCACCCTCCCTATTAATCCAGGAGAGAGGAGAAAGGACTCAACTCAGAGCTCTTTGGTTTGATCGATTCTCCCACCTACTGTTGTGTGGCTCGTTTAAAGCAATTAGAGGAGGAATGCTATTTTTTGAATCATGCAGCTTAAAAGTAATCCAAATTTCAGGGCCTATCAATAAGTCATATTTAATGAGGGAACACACATTGTTTTTAAAATATTTTTCATTGAAAATGTCATGTAGGTGCATATTGGACACTGGGCACAGACCTTCCTGCACCTCTCTCTCCTTTCTTCCCATCCTCTTCCCTCCCCTTTGTAGCACTTGCTCACTGTGGTTACAATTTATATCTGAACAGGTAATTTTATGTAGCTTTATAAAATCTAGACACTCCAAATGAGAGGAAGCAATCTGTAGTCTGTCACAGGCTGGGATAACTCACTTATCATGGCCTGCCTCCTCTTCTGTCAGTATTTGTGTGGATGATATCACCTCATTCTTCTACATGATCGAAACACATCCATTGTGTCTCTACACCACATGGCATCCGTTCCTCTGCTGTTGGACACCAAGTTCTAGGACTCAGTTGGTAGAGACACTCTTTCAAAGATATTCTAATTCTCTCAGGTTGCCAGGATACCAGAAGTCAGCATCTTCAATAGTTACTATGAGGCCCAGCAAAGGGAGAAATACTCTCTGGTACTCTCTAGGTAAAGTTTCCAGACATCCCACGCATGACATGATCCTTCAAATCCCTTTTCAAACATTTTTATTTTAATATGGCTTTTCCTTCCCTGCCCATCACTCACTTTGGTTTCACCTTTATTTTGGAGTGAGGCAGGTATTCCAGGAGCGTGGTGAGAACTCAGCCACAGAGGCCTGATTTCATGTGTGAAGATGCACTTTGCTCCATCTCTGTGCTGTGGAGGATAGCAGTCAGCTGATGCTCACTAATTAGAATGTTTTGTCTCGCTTTGTAACACACACCAGGCTGGTCCCCACACTTTAAAGAGACAGAACCTGAGGGTAAGGTACTTCCATTGACTTTCTGCAAGTCAGGCAAGACATGTGTAATGGCAGACTGCACTTCCTGACTCCAAGTCTGGCATTGTCTCTTCATTTGCATCTTGCTTTGGAAAGCCAGGTCTAAATAAACAGCCTGTGTTCAACAGTTGCTCTTGCCTGCAAATCAGAGATGAAGCTCACCTGTCTCTCGTCTCTCCCTGCTACAGATGCAGGCTGGGTTCGTTTTCTCCACAGAACGTAGAAGAGGTCAGCCATGCGCTCTTCCATAGCCAGAGTGTGACACCATGCATCCAAGAGGACTCCAGAGGCAACAATGCAGAGCAAAGATTTAGGATGCAAAGCAACAAATCTTCCTGTGTCCCTCTTGGTCCCCTGTCATAGCTCCTTGTCCTTTGGATGTGCTTAATAAGCACCTTGACAAAACCTATATAAAGAAGCTTTGTTCTGGCTCATAATTCAAGGCAACAGTTCTTCACAGTAGAGAAATCAAGTCTACAGGAGTCTGAAGCAACTTATCACATCACCTCCAGGTCAGGAAATAAGGAAGTAATGAATGCCCAAGGCTGCTCATTTCCTGCTCTTCATTTAGAAAGTCAAGAGTCTCAGGCTTGAGAGATGGCTCAGGGATTAAGACTCTGCCTCACAAGCAGAAGGTCCTGAGTTTGGATCCCAGGTCCCAGGGAAAAACGCCCGGTGGAAATGTTTATGGCCTGAATTCCTGCCCTAGTATATAGGGGCCTGGAAAATCCCAGAGCGAAGCAAAAAAGAAGGTAGAAGCAATTCAGAGTAATTCCGAAGTCACCTTTGATCCTCCACAGGGACACATAGTGCCCTTTGATGCACACAAACAAAATTAAATAAAAGAAAAAAAGAAAGTTAAGGATCTCACCAGAAAAAGGTGTTGCCCACAGTGGGGTTTCCTCATCTCACTGAACTTCATCAAGATAATCCCCTAGAGGCAGGTACTGTAGCCCACAGCCCAAGTGATTTTGGATTTTGTCAAATCAAAACTAGTACTAAACATTGCAGCCCCTCTTAGACCATTCCCAACAGCAGTCAGATCCACATTTGTGTGTGTGTGTGTATGTGTGTGTGTGTGTGTTTGTGTGTGTATGTATGTGTATATAGGGACAAGTGTGTGCAAGTATGTGGGTGTAGAAGAGGATTTTGTATGTGCCTGTGGAGGTCCAAAGGTGACACTGAAAATCATCCTGTATTGCTGTACGTCCTTATTGCTTTACTCTGGGGTTTCCAAGAGCTACTTTCCAGGATCAGAAGTGTAGATTGCTTCCATTTCTGGCATTTTTACCTAAGATTTGGGATCTGAACTCAGTTCCTTTTGTTTGTGAGACAAAGGCTTAACCCCTGAGTCATCTCTCCAGCTCTTCAATCCATATTTTTGCAAGATTATTCTCAGTGTGCCCCATACTCCATCCAGCCCCTACCCTTTTCTTTCTCATGTGCCCCATTCCTGCCACATCATTTTCGTGTCCCTTACCAATGACAGCTCATTCCTACTCTGGCTATTCCCTTAGCTGAGGTGTGGCTGAGAATGACTTCTCCCTGACATTGGGATGTATCCTCGTGGTAAGGTGTTCTCCATGTACACTATTCGTGACTGTTCTTTACATTGCTGTCTGATTTTTAAGTTCTAACATCTTCTCTTTCTAAAATTACATGACTGACTCACTGGTATGTACATCTGTTAGGAGCATGTGGCATCATCAGGCACAAAAACCTGGCCTGAGTTTCAGTAGCATCATGAGCACTGCACAGCACATGGCTTACATCCAGAACATACATGCTTCAATGGACATATGAATGAATACATGTTCTCTTTGAAGTATTAATGCTCCTTTATCTCGTGCGGTCTAGTTGGTAATACAGCAAGGAATACTGTATTGATCAAAAGACAGAGAGTCTAACAAATCCATCAACAGTATAGTAAAATAGTATTCATGAACTACTCTGAAAAGTAAAATTCTGAATTTACTCTGGACTAAAAGAAATAGCTACATTTGTAGGGATGTAGTCTGCTTATAGCTATAGTGACTATTGCTTATGGACACTGAACATTTTTACTTAAAAGCATATTCTTTCCATAGTATGCATTTGATTCTTTGGCCTTTGAGAGCTGAGACCCCTCATGGTTTCAAGGCATTTGGGGATGAGGGGTCTTATGCTTCTGTGGCTCTTGCCAGTCACACATCGAGCAAGAAGCTGATCTGATCTCATCTGTCCCGCCAGCGCTGGGCTCAGCATCCTAAGACAGCCACAGTATGAACCCCTGTGTTCCAGAGGAATCCACAGGCCACACTCACACTGTGAATTTTGACTGACCCAGCCCATGGAGCTAGGAGGTGCTCATCTCTAGAAGCATCAGCGATGACCAGAAATGGAAAATTTTCTTTTAGCGTGCATGTTGCCAGCTGTGATGTCCGGACTAAATGTATTTCCGTACACTTGATGTAGCACGTGTCAGGGGTCAGCGATGTAGCTCAGCTATAAGAGTGCTTGCATGGCACTCAGGGGGCCCTGGGCTTGATGGAGGCTGGAGAGATGCTCTGGGAATAAACTTTCTGACTTAAAAGCAGAAGGAACTGATTTCTGATCCTAGATCCTCCTGGAAAATGCTGGGTAGAAATGGCGGCAACCTTCACTTATAGCCCCAAAAGGAGGAGCCTGGGAAATCCCAGAGCAAAGCTAAGGGGATAAAGCAATCCAGAGTGATTTCTGATGTCACATTTAGAACACACACACACACACACACACACACACACATGCACACAAGCATGCACACACACACACAAGCACACCGAGGGAGGTGTTGGGTGTCTGTAGTCACCGCACTTGGGACATGGAGAGAGAAGGATCAAGATTTCAAGGTTATCCTCAGCCTTATATCTTGTTCAAGGCCAACCAAGCTATAGGAGACAGTTTATCCATGAAAGAAGGAAAGAAACCCCACAAACAAGCAAAATGACACATTGCTAAATACATGGAATAGCCTGAAGGTAGCTCTTAAAATAACCAGACCAAAGATGAGCCGACTCGAGTAGAAAACAACTTCTCTGTTAAGCAAATAAAGGTACCAACTTGTGCAGCAAATCAAGAGCGATGGTGGATCTGGTGATACATCATCCTTCCGTGGTGACGCAGTCAGAGATGGAGGATGCTTCAGACAGGATGCTGTAATGAACCATGAAGCGTACGCTGACTCAAGGGGACAAATTGCAATTGCATGTTTCATCACGAAACCTGGAAAAGAACCTTGGGATAAATGAGCCAAATTGATGACCCCATGGGAACAAGCTAGAGAAAGACTTTAGACTTGATTGAAACTGTCACTTTAGACTTGGTTGCTGAGAAGGTTTCATTTTGCATAATGCCATGTTTTCCTGTGCATCTATCTTGGATGCTTCCTGTCTTTCCTCCCCACGTTTGTGATTTTTCCACTGGCGATGCTCATACTCAGTCCCAACAAGCACGACATGTATTGGTTACTTATCTCTGACTGGTTGGTTGGATATTTACTTTTTAAAAACTATACATAAAGATGTAGCATTTGTGTTTTATCTCTTAATGAGCTAATTTTTATTTATTTTGGTTGTGATAGGAAGGGGCAGGTACATGTCTCAGTGCTCGTGTTGGAGTCAGTCCTTGCCTTCCACTTTCCTGGAGGAAGGGTTCTCTCCTGTCTCTACCTCAGTGCACTCTAATCTAACTGGCCGATTTTCCTGTCTGTCTCCACCTTAACATAGGAGTGCTGAACTTACAGATGTTCACCACTTAACATAGGAGTGCTGAACTTACAGATGTTCACCACTTAACATAGGAGTGCTGAACTTACAGATGTTCACCACTTAACATAGGAGTGCTGAACTTACAGATGTTCACCACTTAACATAGGAGTGTTGAACTTACAGATGTTCATCATTTAACATAGGAGTGCTGAACTTACAGATGTTCACCACCTAACATAGGAGTGCTGAACTTACAGATGTTCACCACTTAACATAGGAGTGCTGAACTTACAGATGTTCACCACCTAACATAGGAGTGCTGAACTTACAGATGTTCACCATTTAACATAGGAGTGCCGAACTTACAGATGTTCACCACCTAACATAGGAGTGCCGAACTTACAGATGTTCACCACCTAACATAGGAGTGCCGAACTTACAGATGTTCACCACCTAACATAGGAGTGCCGAACTTACAGATGTTCACCACCTAACATAGGAGTGCCGAACTTACAGATGTTCACCACCTACCATAGGAGTGCCGAACTTACAGATGTTCACCACCTACCATAGGAGTGCTGAATTTACAGATGTTCACCACCTACCATAGGAGTGCCGAACTTACAGATGTTCACCACCTACCATAGGAGTGCCGAACTTACAGATGTTCATCACCTACCATAGGAGTGCTGATATTCATTACCACTGCTCCTCTCATGTGTCTTGGGGCCTGAATATAGCTTGACTGGTTGACCTGACACTTGCTATGCAGCCTTGGTGGCTTCAAAATTCCTGCCCCAACCATCCTGAGAGGTGAATTAGAGGTGTAAACCACCACACACAGTGAGGACACAGAACCGTAACACAAGGAAGTGGCTTTTTTGTGGGTGGAGGTAGATGTTGCCCTTTTTCATGCACAGCAACAGACAGGTGGTAGAAAAAGTTTATTTTCACACTTACAGAGAAGCAACCGGCAAAGGCTTTGTCTTGTTCAGCTCACAGAGGGGTTGGACCATACTATGAAATGACCAAATGACATTTACCATAACCAGAAGTGGTCACCAACCACTAAATGCAAAGGTTATCAACGTATTTATGTACAAACCACCTGGCCCTCTTAAGTACCAAGAATCCAAATCTATTGTCATGACGACCATTGTGCCGATGACTCGTGAAATAAAATAAATGAGATCTCAAGCACCTAGCCGAGGAAGAGTCAGTCGCCATCCATCCTGCTCTGCATTCGGCCACTCTGTTGTCCTCAAGCGAGGATGACAAGAGGACTAGCTCTGCCCTTCTGTTGCTCAGGACAATGTCTTTGTCTTGATCTTGCGTCACTGCTTCCTGGCTAGCGATGCGTTTCCTGCCTTGTTTCATCTTTACTCTGTTCATAAATCACAGAGAGAAGCTCCGGAGCTATAGGCCCCGCTGACCACTGTCTCTTCACACAGCCAGTTCCTCCACTAACCTGGGAAGCCATGGGTATATGAACAGGAGGCAAACGTTCAGGTCTGGCTGAAATGTGTTAACGCCACACAGCCTCTTGAGAAATCGGTCACGATGGGTTCTGGGCAGAGTCTGAGAAATATGTCAGTCATCTGTCACCAGAACATCATATTTATAATGACTCAGTTTGAAAAGCAGCAAGTGTAGTAGATGAAGAAAGAAATGTGCATCTATAGAAAATATTGAAAAATTCCAGGGATGGGTGTGGACTTGACTGTCCTGGGCGTGGTTTGGATAAGTCTGAAACCGGTTTCTCATCACTGTGTGGATCTCAGAAACAGCAACACAGGCTAATGAGGACAGCAGGAAGTCACTTAAATATGTAAATCAGGGAAGTCTTGAAAGTTATGTGACCAGCCCCGCAGAGAGGAGTCTCCATCGATCTCTTTCGGAGAGATTTACATCCGCGCTAAGTAGTCCAGACTGAGTTAGGGATGATTTCATCCTTCCTCGCACCCTAAGACTCTGGGTGGAAGGATACCCCATGAAGAGTTAGCTCAAAGACACAGAAGTCTCAGAGTCTGGCAAGGCTGGTTACGAATTCGAGGTCACAACAATCAGAAAGAGCCTCAAGTTGCTGGGTGTGACTTGGATACAAGTGCATGACTTCATGTGGTGAGACAGCATCACCCACATGGCCCTCTGCTGTACTTCTGCTGTTTACTGGGGAGCAGCCTTCCATGCATCCATGAGCACCTGCTGCCTGCAGCTGGTAAAGTGTTTGCAGAGATGTGGCCCCATTGCAAGGACAACAGCTTCAATTCTATCGAGAAGACGTGAAGATGCCGAAAATTGTCAGTCCCTGGATTTCTTCTCATTTGTAGCAATAGTATTTTTATTACTATTAACTCTGTGTGTAGTTAATAGTGTAGGTGGGTGTGCACATATGCATGTGAGGGTGTGCATGCTCACATGTGTAAAAGCAACTGGAGGTCACTTTGTTTGAGACAGGGTCTCTGCATATATTTTGGCTGCCTATGCCAGTTTAGCTGGTCCAGGAATTTCCAGGGATTCTCCTGCCCCAGCTTCCCTCCTCCCTACAGGAATTCTGGGATTGCAGATGCTGCGCTCAGAGATCGATGGAGACTCCTTTCTGCAGGGGCTGGTCACATAACTTTCAAGACTTCCCTGATTTACATATTTGAGTGACTTCCTGTTGTCCCCATAACCTGTGTTGCTGTTTCTCAGATCCACACTGCTTATGTGGGTTCTAGGGATTCAAACTCAGGTCCTCCCACTCACAGGGTAAGCCTTTTCCCCATAGCTGACTCCTCCCCAGCTCAAGTTTGAATTCTTATTTGTGGAGATGTTTTCTCTGCGCCATAACATTTCTAAGCGGTGTGTGCATTATGTCCATAGCTAACCGCACTAACACCACATAGCAACACTGCTGTTACTGAAGAGTGAATATCCTTGGCAGCCATTAGCCACATTGAGATCCACCTGTGGGCGTGGCTCCCAAAACCTGTGCTGGAACCTCTGCCGTTCAGACACCAGGATGGGCTGCTGCTCACCTGGCCTTTAAGAATGGCCCCAGAAACCATGTTTCCTCCAGAGCACTAAACACTGGCTGCGTAGAGAATCCCTTCATCTCCTTGCCAATGTACCTTTCTCTTTACAATTCTTCTTGGTTCTTTCCCAATGTACAAGATGTTTAACCGACTTTTAATGGAGGACTTTTGGTTAAGTTCATGGCTAATCCTGATATGCCAATGTCTCAGGGTCTGGGATCTCTGACCTTTGAATTCTTTCTGGGAGACCCTAGTATAATTGCTTCTCTGAATCCCTCACATCTAAGCTGATGACCTGAGATGTATTCCTGCCAGAACCGCTTTCTTCACATCTTCTTGCTTTCACTAGATTTTTCTACTAGAATTCTGTTGTCAGTTCCTCTTGACCATCATTTGTCTACCAGGACATTTCCAGAGAGGTTTAGCTGAGGAAGGAGTCTCCTGCTGTGTGTGTGGACATCTTTGCGTTGTATAAATGCGGATTGTACAAAAAGAGGTGGTGGGTGGAGGGAGAAAACTGAGCAGCTGTAACATTTCTGTGTATTCTGACAATGGTTGCAAAGTAACTAGTCCTCAGCACACCTTGTCCACCCTGCTGGACTGTGTCCCTCATCCACAGTGGACCAGAATAAACCCTCTGTTCCTTAATTTGCTTATGTTGGATATTTTGTCACAGAGAAAAGTAGCTGATATGTTCAAGTTGGAATTATAATAGCTGCCTTCTTTTCCCTGTACTTCCAATTAGTGTGAGTGTATGTGCGTGCACACATGCACATATGTGTGATGTTTGTATACACACCCTAACACACGTGTTTGCATATAATCACCTTAGTTGTGTAGAGAAGTCTTGTCTTATTTTCCTCTCTGTCCTACAACTTCCCCAAACCTGAGGGACTGGCCAGTCCTCCTTGCTGTGTCCACACTTACGCCCTCCGTGTGCGATGCTTGAACAAACACTCAAAGGCTTCTGAAGCTATTATTTATCTTCCGTCAACAAGTCCAGGTGTTGCAGGTGCAATACAGATGTGGTATTATGCGTGAGAGCCAGGGGCCATGCAGAAAAGAAACACCTTCAAAACAAGCACTTTATCCTGTGTTTGCTAACCATGAACAACTTGAATACATCCGAATCTCTCACTCCTCGCCCTCAGTCTGCCTCTGTCTCTGTCTTCCTTCCTCTCTCTTTCTCTGACTTACTCAGGCTGTGTTCTAAAATACACATTCTGCTATGAAAAATTGTCATCACAATGACCCATAAAGAGAAGAACAGAGGGTCTGTCTCTTGACACAGTGTTCCCAAGGGTGTTTCAGGGCCACACAGCTCAGAGTCCCTTTGTTTTTCGTTCCTCAACGCAAATATTTCACTTCAGATGTGAAGACAGACTGTGATGATCTGGTGTTTTCAATAAGTGTGTGAATTCCCAGGACTGCACATATCACCCGGAGCAAGGAGGCAGCTCTGTGTGCTGTACAGACTCCTAACACACACACACACACGCACGCACACGCACGCACGCACACTCATACACATGTACACATGCACATGCACGCACACGCACTTTCCACAAATAAACTGATTTTGAAATTCTATTGTTCTGTATTTATGCTTAGTCTTTTCTCTCACAAGTTCACAAGTTCTCTCTCTCTCTCTCTCTCTTTCTGTCCAGTGTGTTCAAGTGATGGTGGTGACAGATTGCAGTATCAGCTTGTGGAACCCCCCCCAGGGTACTGTGTTGTTTCCTACATCTGAGATGGGTGTCGGGGCGCTTATCATCACTATGTGCCAGACACGGACAATTCCATGTGGTGCCTTGATGACAATGATGAATTACTAATCGAAAGACACTTGAGAAGAAGGACTGTAATGTCCAGCCAAGCATGCCAGGTTTCAGGGTGGGCAAAATAAGGAACCCTGAGGCAGACTAAAGAAGACAGCCCTAGATGTCTGCCAACAAGAACTTGGGTGTGAAAGTTCCTTCTGATGCAGTTCCGAAGGACTTTGGGATTCTAGGTTGGAGGAAATTTCAGAAGACTCTACAAGCGCAGATATGCCCCACTCCTAAATGCCTGTGCAAAGACACCGTGATACAGTCCTAACCTGAAGGGCTGTGTGAATGAGATCTTCCTCCAGGACCCTCCTCAGGTACTGACTGCCATCCATCCGAGGTGCTTTGGCAAGTGGCACTGATTCCATCTCCCTAAGAAGTCCTGATTGGAGAGCCTTGGGGCACTGGGCGGTCAGTCACAGCAGTACATGGCAGCATGTGGCATTTGTCATTGGGTAACAAATCATAAAGCAGGTGAGAGAAACACTGCTTTTGGTCAACGAGAGTTCTACCTTTCCAGTCAGTTTGCTAGGAGAACATTTTGTGGTCCAAGTAACCTGTGTGCTAAGTAGCTGCACTCATTATTTTCCTTTTGATTGTCACAAGATGCCTGACAAAGCCACTTGAGGGAAAGAGGGTTTGTTTGGGCTCATGGTTGAAGGAACAGTCTGTCATGGTGGGCGAGTCCTGGCAGCAGGAAGCCGAGCGGGATGTTGCTGGACATGCTTCCTTCTATTGTTGCTGTTCACGTAGTCCAGGACCCCTGCCTAGGGAGCGGTGCCACCTTTGTTGAGTCAAGCCTCTCTGAAATGTCCCTCATGGCTACACCCAGAAGCGTGTCTCCAGGTGACTCCAAGCCTGTCACATTGATGTTGAAGTTGAGCCACCCGGTTAGCATATCCCAGGCTTCACCATGGACTAGTGGTGTGATCAGGGTTTTTCTACATTGTGCTTATGAAATTGTCATTCGGGTCTGGGCTTCATAAGCTGCTGAAGTTGCCACTGGGTTTTAAATCAAAGGAGAGAGCAAACTTCTAACGAATGGCAAGACTAATTAAGGCATGATGTTCTCATAAGAGTGATATACATCGCCTGCAGGTTCATGGCTGAAGGATGGGCTTGTAGGACCTGCAAAGTCTGTATTTCTAATCATGGGCACCCTTATTTATGAGACTACTAATTCTTTTTTATGATGGTTACATAATCAAGAGTTTCTGTGGTTTAAAAAAATACTAAAGTATTGGTCTCATAAAAATAGGATAAATCATGAAAGCAGTTAAATTTATAGTCAGTGCTTTGTTTGTGGTGCTTTGTAAGCGATTTACAACTGAACCATCACAGGGTGATTGCCCGGGTGTCTGAGCAAGCCCCTGTCAATAAAAAACACACTCACAGTTGAGGGCAAGGAAAACAGAGCAGAGATCATGGGTGATTTGTCCTTCACTTGAAAGCTCATATACGATGCACAAAATCTGCTAATGCACAGAAGAGCCCACAGCTAGCATATCCTCCTGATGTCTGCTGTTCTGCATCCACAAAATCAGCTAGAGACCTTCCCGGAAGCAGGGGGAGACCTAATCCCAGCACGCCATCTAACATCGCTTTACTATTATTATTTTTGTATGCGTCTAAGTGGGTCAGCCTCAGAAAAGCTAGTTTGAATGGAATCAATTCTCACAGCAGAGTCCAGGAACTCTAATGTGCTGGGTTTAATCCAGACATTATTGCTGTACATGGTTTCCTAGGGTGCTTAGTTTGTAACTTTTGTAGGGATATTATAACAGTTTCTCTGGGTTAAAATAACAGAATTATATCCTCTCCGGTTCTGGAAGCTGGAAGCTTAGATCCCTTTGCTTGTGAGGCAAGGGGTTTAGCTAACAACGAGCCATCCCCCTAGCGTAAGAGCATTTATTTTAAAATTTCTCAAACCTTATATTTCTCAACACCAGCAACAGACATTGTCTGTGAATACTTTATTAATTGATTGATTTTGCTATATGATCTCTCAGAACTCTAGTCTATCTACTAAATTATTAATATATTCTGAGGGTATCTAAATAGTACAAAGAAGGCAAAAAATGAAATTTTCAGGTACTCAGAAATGGATCTTCCCATGATTCATAGCTCACTGTGATGAATAGTACATTCAGTCTACTTGACTTAAACAAGTCATTCAATCATTTTAGTGTGTATTTTCTCATCTGTAAAGTGGAGACTCCCTGTTCACTTTATAATCAAGCTTGGATCTAATATAAGCCAGTCACCTAAAGCAATGCCTAGCACACGGTTTTCCTCTGTAAATGGCAGAATTTACTAATTACAAACAGTTTGCAAAGCAAGTTTGAAAGACAGTGTTTATTGCTAGCTCTTTCAGTTAATTAAGTTAAATTCTGGGACAAATGATCCATGATCTGAAGTAGTGTACAGTCGGTCTAAATGGCAAGGCCTTGTGTTGGATCTGATTAGTAGAGTATCTCTGAGCCCAACTCTTTGCCTGGTTCCTGCAATCTTCCTTGAAAACATGATACTCCTATGTGTATAATTTTCTCACGCTGTTGTGCAACTTAGAGATGTCCTTTCTTCTCTTTTATTCACAGCCCTCCACTGCTGGTGGTCTAAGAGATGCTACTTAATATCTGGTAGGGCTCTTCCCACAGGTACACTTAAATGCATGTTCATCCTGGCAGTGCTACAGTCCTCAGGATGTGAACAGCTGTGGCCTGTGGATGCACTCTTGCTTTGTTCAGAAGCAGTACAGGCACTGGGAGTCATCAAATGTAAGTATTGCAAAGTCAGAGATTCTAATCACGTGTCAAGTGCGTCTGCAGCTGTGTTCTGCAGTTAATGATGTTGTTCTCACAGGTCCAAACCTTGATGCTGATTTTTTTTTGCATGAAATTAAATTTAAGATCTCCTAATGCAGACTAGACTCTAGGCTAGGAGGAAACTCAACATCCGGCTGAATGCTCACCTGGTTAATTAGGGGAAATCCTTCTCTCACGAGCTTTGCTAGATCTGAAATGGAACCGAACAAGGTGTGTCCTCCAGAGTTGATGCACCCTAGTTGTGTGTGAGCAACTATTGACATATGAATGATCTTTGAAATCTGTGCATTTATATGTATGTATGTGGAGGGCACCCATACATATGGATGGCCAGAGGATAATTCCAAATATTGCTCCTATGTTCCATCTACCTTTCTGTGGAGACAGATTCTCTTACTGGTCTAGAGCTCATCAAGTAGGCTAGGCTGGCTGGTCAGTGAACCCCAGGAGTCTTCCTGTCTCTGCCTCTCCAGCCCTGTGACATATAATAAGCATACATCACTATGATGGAGTTTTTCTTTTGAATGTAGTTTCTGGGGCTGGTGAGATACTTCAGCTGTAAAGTGCCTGCAGATAAATCTTGGGACTTGAGTTCAATCCCTGAAAATTCCCCCACCTCTCTGTTTCTCACCAATAAATAAAATATTTAGGAAAATGTGGTTGCTGAGGAACCAACACAGGTTGCTGTGTGTGAAAGCCAAGCATTTACTGGTGGAGCTGTCTCCTCAGCCTGAAACGCTGATGTTCTGAAGTCTCTACATCACTCTGGGCAAGGTGGGATTCTTCGCTTAGGAGTTCCAGTGCCCAGTCTGGATTCAGTGCATTAAACCTGGGACTTGACCTCTAGCTTGTGTTACATGATAATAGTTTTTGAATTGCAGAAACTATCTCATATCCTTGAAGTGTCATCTTTTCTTTGTCTCTGGGGAAAATTCTGTTACCTAATGACTCCCTGTCCCTTTCTCCACTGCACTCCAACTCCCAAAGCAGTCTCAGAAGCTGTCTTAAAGAGTAGCCTCTTCCAGGCCTTGTTCCTCCTGTGGATAGGCCGCACTAAATGCAACTCTTAAGTAGAAAGAACAAAGTCACTGGAAGCAACACGAGTTAATGTTGAAGTGAAATTTTCTTTCCAACTATGAGTAGTTAAGAATACAGATTCTCTGGATGCGACTCAGAGAGTTGTGGCATTTACTTAATGATCAAAGTGCTGAACAGCCTGAGAAACCTACTGGAAAAGTAAATTATTTCAAGGGAACGAAGTATCCGGCCTAAGAGTTGGGTGTAGGAACAATGCATATGGACAGAGGTGAGTGAGAACAACTGAATCTCACACGCAGCGTTTGTCAGTTGGATTTGTATTCTGGCTTGTTACCTGTGATCTGAGACATAGCGTGACATGGATATGGAGGGAAAGAAGTAGGCACCACATTTGCAAGCAAGCATTACTTTAGGACCTCCTTATCCATGAGAGCGATCATGGGTTTCGAATATGAAGGGCTTTGAACAAAGCCTCAACTTGGGCCCAATACAAAAACATGTCCAAAGCACTGCATGGCGACACACATCCTAGGAAGAATTTGATGGACACTTGGGGACCTGCTAAGCCTTACAGTATTGGCCAAACTCCCAGGATTCTGTGGCAATGAGTATAGATGCCAGGGACGGACAGGCAGCTATGGGAACTTGGATTCTAAAGACCCTTTTCCCTGAGTACGATTCGTCATCGTACCCCCATGCAGCATCATGTTCACTGAGTCCACAAAACATGGAGAGGTCTGGGAGCAGAAATAGCTATGGGAACTGGAGGAATAGAGTAATGTTTTCTGCAAAGTAGTTTGCAGGAATATTTCTTCAAAGCATGTGGATGAATATACCAGATTCTCAGTTGATGTTTAAGAAGAGCCGGGGAGTCAGGAATACTTCAACAGAGGCTAGAATTCCAGGTATGTTTATGGTCTCCAGGGTACAGACAGAGAAGTAGCCCTCAGCAGTGGCCTTGGCCCCAGAGCACCCAAAATCGATGCTATGAGAACAGAGGTCACATTCGTGCCTCTCCCTGGACTAACATCCACCCAGAGGTCAATAAACACTCGATGTCATAAGCTGTACCACCTCCCTCGGTTATCTTGACTAATTATTAAAGAACCTGATAGCTAAACACTCATTAACACTGAATGTTTCCTGGGACTACATCAGAATGTGAGAAAGGATTCCAGGAGCAAGGAGGTCAAGTACAGCCATGTGAGTGCTTTAGTGGCATCTACGGCTTCAAAGCTGATCTGTTTGGAATATCTTGAGGTTTTCTGAACTCCATCCTTCCAAATTCTACTCTTTTAATCAAAATATCATACTAAAAGTGATCCTCCACTGTTAAAAACAAAATATAACATGCCAATCATACCATAATTCTCAATTTTGTTTTATATTTACAGTGATGGTAATCAAACCCAAGGCCTTGTGAATCTGTTAGGAATTTTGATAATTAAATCCCTATCAAAGAGGCAAAAAAGATAGGTATATGTGACACAAATACTATGTATTGTGATTCATACAATATCATATAGCACAAGAATGTATTCAGGGATGGATTTAATATGTCTTTAAAACATGATGCACAAGATTTGGGTGAAGAAACTTGCATGTATGAAGTCATTACCCACAAAGCAGAGACTATCTTGAAAATATCCAATATAAGATATTGGATGACTGGAAAACTTGAGATTAGATCACATCTGATGTGGGCATCAGGAAACATGGAGGAAGCTTGGCCTTGCTGAGTACGGCGGTGATACCCATCTGAAGTCCAAGCACTGGGGAAGAGGAGGCAGAAGGACTAGCTCAAGGCCATCCGTGGCTACACAGGACATTTGAGGCAAGCCTGGGCTATACAAGACCCATCTCAAAAACAAACAAACAACAAAAAAAATTAGAGGACAAAAGAAGTTGTTTCTAAGTTGGAAATGTGGGAAGCATAAATGAATGAATAAATAAGTGTTTCTCAAGCAGTAGGAAACAATCCAACTGAGAGAAAAATTAAACTGTCACCTGACAAGGATAACAACCTTCTGGACCATTTCTGCTAAGCTTTCGATTTAATAGGACTCTTGGATTTATAAAAACTGACCTATCAGTACTCGCATATTTAAAATGATATGTATTATCTTTCCACGTCTTATCTATTGTCTCTGTTTACAGCAGTCACAAACTCTATATGACCCTTGAATAAGTCAGCTAAGAGAAGACTATCTTTGACTAGAGTTGATACACTCCTGTATCATCACAGTAAGTCTGTAAAATCCCTCATCCCTTCTTATATAAACACTGCTCTAAGCAATACTCTTCGGATGGTTTGCTGTCATAATTCCTCACAATAGAGAATAAAAGAAATATGCATCCACAGAGGTGGGGGAGAAAATGGGCTTCCATCGTGTAATCTTAATTTTTCTGTTGCCTTGAGACATGGAACAAGTATCTATCTCATATGTGTAAACATTTTATAAAAATGATACTTACATAAACTTATTCAAGTACTGTCTTTCCACTCCTTCCAATGTCTCTAAGAATATGTGATATGTCAGGAAGATTGATATGTACATCATGGGTGTACATCAAATGTATACTCTTCATAAAACAATGGGAAATTTCAAATGCGTAATAATCTTCTTTCGTAATACATGAAGATTAGAGTAATTGCCATAATTGAAATGTGTGCAAATATCTTATCAGTGAGAACTAACTTCATGGAATGTCCCACACAAAACTATGATGACATTGATCTCATGTCACACACAATTTAGAGTCTTGGGTTCAGGTTTGATCCCTAACTACTTTGGTGACATATATACATTTTAGATTTTATAGTTTTATATTAAACCTAGTAACCACATAGGAGAAAACAAATACGATATGTGTGTTTCTGAAGGTAGTCTAATTTTCTTAATATGGTTATCTTTAATTGAATCCTTTCTCCTGCAAATGGCATAAGCAAATTTTTCTTGGGCCTGAAATAATTCCATTGAGTATATAAAATACATCTTCTTTACCTAATCCTTTGTTATCAAACACCAAGTTTTGCTCCAGAACTCAGCTGCTGGAGACACTTTTTCAAATCTGTTCCAAGGCTATTGTTTTGCTTCAATAGTGGATTTTCACTTCTAATGGAATCTAGAGGACTCTCGGCACTTAATGGCATATGTATGTTAAGAAAAACTGGTTTGGGTTCCTCTTCAAACAAACAAGGAGGGTGATAAAAAAAATCAGGGAGATGAATATGATTAAGATATTGGTGCATAATATACTTGTGTCATTTTATATTTGAACAAGTGTCATATGCTAACAAAAATGGAGTAGAATTGTCCAGCAAAGATGTTCAAGTTGCGGGGTCATTGGTAATGAAATGGGAAAAAGATGTGTCTTGACTCTTTATTGTAGGGAAGGAGAGGCCTAATCAGGTGACATAGCAAGACCAACGTTAGTTGAAATTGAGAAAATATGGGAAGTTCCAGAGATGGTCTGACAGATTGGCAAGACCAATTATCTTAATTTTAAATTAATAGATAAGTGAGATGGAAGACAAGACAGGCAGGCAGACTGAACAGTCAGGACACGATGTGCAATTCATTTTGATAGAATCATGCTATTGCACAAATCACACTGAAAGCCAATGCGGTACTAGAGAACAGACAGTCTTGGTACCCAAACACCGCAGATGGGCTGCCTAGCGCTCTTCACAGCTAGCAAACAGACACAAATAATCAGATACATTGAACTAGCTCTCTAATTTGCTAATGGAATATTTGCTCAAAGATGTACCTGCACAGCAAAACTGTGCAATTAACCTCTGAAAACAAAGCACACAATTGCCCAGAAGGTTTCCAGATCTTCATTATAGATAGTAGTACAAGATCAAGCCCCGAGCGAGGGCCTGACACATCCTTCATCTGTCACCTCGTATAGAAGTGCAACAGTGCCATGTTCCAAACTGTTCTGCAATGGGACGGAAAGAAGACACTGATCCCAACTCTCTGAATCGAGCAGGACCAACTGGTTCAAATACTTCATTTTATTGTTCCCCATGTTTTAGAAATAGCTTCTGTGTCATGCAAATGGGTTATATTCTTAATAAAAATAATACATTTACAGTAAGTGTAAAAAACTTCTCATTGAGTAAAAAAAATCCTCATCAAGGGAAAGAAAATGCACAATTAGTATTATGAAATTCTCAGGGAGTGTGCCTGTAGCTTAGTGGTAGACTACTTGTCCCTCATATGTGAAGCCCTAGGTTCAAGACCAGAACTTCCAAAAAGAAGGAATAAAGGCATGAGGAAAAAGAGATTACGACACTCCAATTGGCTAGGGTGTGATCCTATTATACAATTTTCTATGCGTCTGCCAACAAATAAAGAGAACAACATTTGTCCATCAAGGACTATGTCTTCGACATAACAGATGTTCAGCAGAAGTCTAATGAATGAAGGTCAGGTACTATGCTAGACTACATGCATGAGCGTGTTGCCATTCAATTTTCTTTTTATTTATTTTGTGCCCATATATGTGCATATGGGGGGCATGCATCTGTGTGTGGATGGGTGTAAGTGTGTGTGTACGCATATAAGTATTCTTTTTTATTATTGTTATTTATTATTTATTCAATTGTGCGTGTATGGGTGTGTGTGCATGTGTGTATGTATATATGTGTGTGTATGTATGTGTGTGTGAGTGTAGAACCACGGACGAATTCGGGAACCACCATGGACCACCTCCACCTCCTCCTTGTTTACTCTGCCCCGGGATTCACAGGGCCAGAAGCGCAGGCCGCCCCCACTTCCGCCTGGCATCTATATGTGGGGTCTAGGACCTGAACTCAGGACTTTCCGCCTGCAAGGCAGAGGCTTAACCCCTGAGCCACCTCTCCAGCCCCCATGTAAGTGTTCTTTGTATGCCTGCCTGCGAAGGCCCAAAGGTGACAGGAAGAAGTCTCCTCAGTCACTCTTTCGCCTTAATGTTGTGAGTCTGGGTCTCTACTTGAACTCAAAACACAGCATTAGGACTCATTGGGCTAAGCCAGCTTGCTCTGCGGATTGCCAGGCTCCACCTTCCAGTGTTAGAATGACAAGTGGGCTGCCACACTTGCCTGGCATTTTTAATCTGGAATTTGGACCAAATTCTGGTCCTCTTGCTTAGGAGGCAAAGGCTTTGTGCAGTGAACTGACTCCACAGTCTTCATTTTCTTTTAAACAGACTGTGTGACTGGAGAGATGGCTTAAGGGTTAAGACTCTTCCTCATAAGCAGAAGGTCTTAAGTTCATATCCCAAGTCCCACGTAAAAATGCCAAGTGGAAATGGTGGTGGCCTGCACTTCTGGCCTGGAAGACGGAACCTAGGAAAACTAGAGAGAAACAAAAAAGAGGTAGAAATATTGGGGATGATTCCCAAAGTCATTCTTGGACCTCCACAGAGACACACAGTGCCCTCTGATACACACACACACACACACACACACACACACATGCATGCAGGCACACAAATAATAATAATAATAAATAATTAATTAAGCAGGCTATGTTTAGATGCACTAAAATTAAGTCTATAGTTCAGTCCAGTGATATGAGTCCAAGATTTATACCTAGGTCTATCTTTTAGTAACCCCTAAAATTTTATGTAACTACAAGGAATCAGAACGGAAAAACAATCTCCGGGTTAAATGCTAGTGTGCATGATTATTCAACAGTGGGATATAATTGTACCATGCAATTCTTTGTTTTGCATGCTGCCCGTAATTTCATTAATAAAAAGGGATTTATCTTCATAATTTCCTTCTTTTAAGATGCAACTAGTCTAGGATGATGCAACAGATTGCACTTCGCTCTGAAAAGGGAACTGATTCAATCAAATCACTTCCATCCCCTTGAGATAGTCTCACTAGAGAAGCAGGCTTTTCAGTCCCATGCTTTCGCCCATAGCAGAAAGGCCAGCGAAGGCATTTCAGGAGACCAGTCATGGGTGGGTGCTGAAAGTGTTTTGTGTATCCAGAGGAGGGACCCAGGATTAGTAGATGGTTGGACTGGAAGCACAGAGGGTCACAATGGATAGAGACTGCAGAGTGTTGTGTATTTAGCTAAGTTATCCTCACCAACATTTGTTGGTAAATTACTTAAAAGAATGTAAATTACTTAAGAAGGCATTCACTCTTGAATCATGTAATTGAATTTTTACCCAGATAAGCAGACGTTGACCTCTGTATAATATACTGCCAGCCACACATTTACACTAAAACTTAACATGTGCATGTTGGTTGAGAGAAGGGAAGGGTCCCTGTGCTAGTTACTTTTCTTGTTAATGTGAACAACTATCTGGCAAGAAACAGCTAAAGGAAAGGAAGGGGTCTACTTTAGCTTACAGTCTTGAGGGGTACAGTCTACTATGGGAAGGCAAAGGATCTGGGAGCTCTATGATGGCAGGAGGAGGTGGGTGACTGCTATGCATCTTGGGAGAGCAGGACACAGGCACTAAGAAGTAGAATAAAGGGACATAAAAACCTCACATTTCACGGCCCAGCCCCTAATCAGATTTCAGCTCCTAAGGTTTCCATAACCTTCCCAAACACTCCCAGTTGAGAACAAATGTGTAGATGCATGTGTTTGTGATTTCATTCAAACCCCATCGCAGGTCAAAGATAAAGGAAGCACCCACTGGCATGGGAGGAGTTTGCCAGGGATGTGTGCAGGTGGGTAGATTTCTGTAGGGAAAGTGTTCGCTCACAATGCAAATTTCACGGCCAGAGTCCCTTGTCCTCCCTCTGAATGCTGATGTCAGAGACCCAATGCCTTAGTCACCTTCCAGCTTATGGTGTGGCTGTCTTGAAGACACAGCCACACCCCTGCATGGACCTTGCTAGAATCTTCATGGCTCCCGGCCCTGCCTCTATGGGTCACAAGACTTCCCACCTACATGTCTTTTCTCCTGAAGCATTTGTCTCCTCCTATAATCATGCCAGTTAAATTGGATTAGGTTTTCTATCAGGATAACATCTTAGCCTAAGGGCATCTCCAAAAACTTTATTTCTAAGTAAGTCACTTTTACAGTTAGAGTTAGGACTTCACATACCTGTAAGGGAAAGATGCAATTGAACCTAGGAAAAGAACTCATTTAGAACCAAAAGGCATGACTTGGAACAGACTACGCTGAGATTCTAAAGGGAATCTGCCATATTCAGGAATTTGCATAAAGTCTCATTTCACTCTCTTCCAGAACTCTGTCTGAACCATGGCTTGGGTGAACTCTAGGTCGTAGCTACCTTCTGTACCCCACTTCCACCTCACCTCCATCTAGCTATCTACACTGTTAAAAACCAGTCCCTGACCCAGGTCCAGAATCAGACGTCCACTTCGCTCTCTCTTTAGGTGTTCAGGAGTCCTGGGATAGAAGGACATGTGGCCAAATGTCCGTTTGTTGTGATAAGCTAGGCACCTGACTTTCTCTTATGTGCTTCAGCATGCAACAGAACCACATGCCAAAACAGAGACATTTCTGAATAAGACCGAGTGCCTAACTCAATTCTGGAAAATACAATTGTAGGAAGCTTTAATTACAGAATTTTAACTCAATTCTGGAAAATACAATTGTGCGAAGCTTTAATTACAGAATTCTAACATGGAGAGATGCAAAGCATGAAATTTCAATGCAAGAAGAATGCAGTATCCATTATGATAAGTGACCAGATGAAATTACTGTATTTCTGTGATATTGTCCATGTGTTTTCAGACATTGTTCTTTGAAGTTTCATTCAGGGTTTGCTTTCTACTACTTATGCCTGGCAACAGAATCCCCCTGCCTTCCAGAAAAGATGCTTTTTAGGGGGGGTTATAATTAGTAAACAAAAGATTTCAGGCTCTTCTGCTTTAGACATTCCTATGGTGTTTTAATTTCTCATATTGTTCTGATTTGGCTTCTTCATGAACCACCACTCAAAGTGCTCATCACAGTACCTGGGTACTTTTAAAATTTAGATTTATGTCCTCTAGAGGGTCATTTATCATTTTCTGCCTTCTAATGTACATGAACAGAAATTATTTTCTTCCTCATACATTATCATAGCATGAACTCTATATCTGTAATGCTGCAAATCTCAAGATAGATACTGTAATTCTATTAAAATTGGATGGATTGAAATTAATGAAGACTCGTTAAGTGTGCCGCATCTTAAGTCAGAATTGGTAACAGTTCGTCACATCTCATTCCTAGACTATTGGAGACTGAGCTGTCTTTAAGATAGGCATTCCATTCTAGTTATTTGGAAATAAAATGCTGCTCATTGATATGCATTTGACTCCAGCAGCAGTATTAATATAAATTTTCCAAAAACACTGGCTGTGTGATGACTATATAGTTCTCATCTGCAAAATGATGAATAGATATAAACAGCCTTTTTGGAGCTATACCAAAGCAAGCATACCAGCCTATACCAGTTTTGACAGCCTGGTCCTCATGATTTATTATGTTCCAGAAACCTCCTCAGGGTCTCAGAGTGGTTTCCTCCAAGACCCTCCTCCGTCTTTGCAGCTCTACATCTTACACCAAAATTTGCATGTCTAGGAATTTACATATTCAAGAGTTTGCATATCTAAGTCTCATTTCATTCTCTTTCAGAGCTCTGTCTGAACCATGACTTGCGTGAACTCTAGGTCATGGCTAGCCTGAAGCAACCCTACTGCTCACATGACATGTACACACCTGCTATTTTTGGCATGAACCTTGATGATCAGAACAACTGCATTGCTTGCTGGAGTTTGAGGGGATAGCTGTGGGTGGAAACAGCACTTCATAAAGCTTCAGTTTGGTTCATAAGGACCTGTTTGTTTGTCTCTATAGGCTCCATGGGTTAAATTGTGCCTCCAACTCCCAAATTTCCTTCTTGGGGACCTCTCAGTGTCTCAGAAGGTGACCTAATTTGGGAACAGAGTCACTCCCATGGGATTAAGTTTGCATGAAGTCATAGTAAACATCAGTGGGTTTTGCACCGTGTCCTTATCCTGTTCCAAAATGAATGCTGTGCTTATTCAAAAGAAACATCTGGGCATAGATCACACACCTGGAGAGATCACCATGTAAACATCTATGCAGAAAACAGACTGCTGTGTCTTCAAGCAGGGACTTGACAAAGTTTGTGATGTTGTCTGCAGGCTGAGAGAGAGTCCAGGGCAATTTCTTTCCCCCAGTCCTCTACTACCTCGGGCACCTCAGACTTATTGATACAGAGAGTAAGATAGTAAGTGTCTACTTTTTAGAAACTCAGTTTCAGGTGGGATTTACTACAGCATCCTGTAAATTTATTTAAGTCCCTATGAGGAGCTGTAAGGTCCATCTTTAAACTCTTTATCTATCTCTCTTTCTCTCTCTCTGTCTCCAACACACACGCACACACACATGCACACACACACACACACATGCATGCACACACACACATATAATAACTATAAGACAATAAGGAAACATAATTGATATATGTCATACATAATAAAATGTAATTGAATGACTTTGCAAAACTCTTCAGTTTATTTTATGATTTAAAACAGTAAGGATAGACTTATCAGTTCAGATTAGTAAACAAAGCTGCAAATGAGTATTATAAAATTCCATGTAGACTTAAGTCCAAAGCAGCCGCAGATATAAATTCCAGGTCCTGGCTAGATTACTTGTGGTGTAAACACACCGTTATTCGTTTTTACTATGAGTATATATCATCAAAGACTTCCAATAGGAACTCTAAGGCTTATGGTCCTTTGAGCTTTCAAAATCGCCTATAAATCCATGTTACCTAGCTTCTGTATTGATCAGCATGTGATTAAGTCTGATACAGGATAGGTACACTCAGGGCATGCTTGCCCAAATGTACATGCTCATGGGAGCAAAGGCAAGGACTTGCCTCTAGCCTTCCCACAAGAGGCATGTTAGCACCCGGGATGTTGGAACAGACTCAATCCATGCTGTCCACATGAGAGGTGACTCACAGGGTGGTATGCTCTGCATTGTTATCTGATTTATTGCCGTCCTATTCCAACACTTGTGGAATCTACATCTGTTATTTTATTGGCTTTTCCATTAGGTCGTCTTAGCAGATCACATAGTCAGGTGGCTTTACAGCAACCATGCTGGGAAGGTATCTGACTGTCTTCCAAGATCATCACTAGGGCTGGGGTGACCCTGAAGGAACACACCCTATTTTAATCATCCACAGAGATAAGGTCTCCCTTCATGAAAGGATATGGAGATTAGTTCTCCATTGTACCTGAGCCCTACCTTGAGGCCAGGCATAAGATCAACTGGGTTGAACCCCAATATGAAGAGACTAATAAGATGTAGAGGACCAAACACTCCAATCAGGTTTGCAGAAACTAGAGCTAACCAATGAGGAAAAACCATTTTTCCTGGGCTTGGCTAAGTGTATAAACATGCCTGATCCTGGCAACTATCTTTGGCACCTGCGCCTCATGGCTGTCTATGTCTGGAGTCTTTGAGTTCTTTTCCAGCTCCTTGTCCCTCATGGATTCCATGTTGGAGTCCATGAATTCTGGGCTCTCTTGCCCCTCACGGATTCATCTTGATGAATTCTTTTCTTTCTCTCCTTTCTCTCATAATAAGCTCTGCCTTAATCCCCTCACAGTGTTCTGTTTCAATCTCCAGGACACACAAAAACCTCCCCTGAAACCCGCAACCATAGGATGGAAGTGGAGTATATGGTGGGTCGGGAGCAATGAAGACTCATTCGGAATTTCCCAGGTTGCTCAGGCCTCCCTTGATGCCATCCACATTGGTTCCTTTTCCCGTTGCTTCAATCAGATACCTGACAGATAGCAATAAAAAGAGACACAGTTTATTTGGCTCATTGTCCAGGGTCTCAGATACTCATGGCAGTAAAGACAGCAGCAAGGGGAGCCCACACCTCTGACTGTGGGTCTCCATCGCCTGTGTCTGTGGGAGCTCCACCCACTTCAGGGCGGGCCTCCTCTCCTCTATGAGTAGTTTTGTCCCCTTTCAGAGCGGGTATCCCCTCCTCAGCAAAGCTTCTCCAGGAGCAGCACCGTGGACGTGCTCACACGGACATTCCCTAGACGATTCTACATTCAGTCGCACTGACAATGAAGACGAGTCTCACATCATCTTTCATTGATGGGTATGTGTCATTTTCTCCTGTCCAACATGTCCACTGTCAAAGTTGATACAAGCAACTCAAACTCACATGCTAGCAGGAAGTCTGATTTAGGCTCATTCATTGCACATCACCATGGCGAAATTCCTGACCCAAAATGGGGGGAGAAGATTTTTATATCAGTTTGCAATTCCATGTTGCAATCCATCATGATGGGGGATCCACAGTAGCAGAAGTCAGAGAAAACAATCACAACCCACAGCCAGGATTCAAAGCAGTGAACCAGTGCATGCAAGCATATTGTCTTTCCTCAGCTCCCTTTCTCCATCTTTATACAATCCTGGACCACCTGTCCAATGAATGACCTCACCCACGATGGGCTGGGTCTAACTATCTCAATTACATAATCAAGATAATCTGCAATGGGCAGGCACAAGGCCTGTCTCAATCTAGAGAATAACATTGGGCTCAGATTCCTACCTCCTAGATTTCAGGTGGACAGTTAATGCTTACCTACCCCAAAGCCTAGCCTAGAAAAATGTACTAGATGTGAAGCATGTTAATCACTCTACACACATTTTAGTTATTCCAACAGTTTAAATGATAACTTACTTAACAAGGTTTATGTTGCAAAGGGGATGCTAGAAAAATTGAAAGTGTTAAATTCATTGATTAAATGTCTGGTTACCATGCATATTACAATAACTTTGCCATGAGACAAGTCATTCTGCATGTGTAAATAGAATTATAAGTACTTCTGAGCCAAGTACTGAAATAAAGTTTAAGAGTTTCTCAATTCTTTGTGTGTGTGTGTGTGTGTGTGTGTGTGTGTGTGTGTGTGTGTGTGTACATCAGAGGGCACTGTGTGTGCCTGTGGAGGTCCAAGGGTGACTTCAGGAAAAATCGCAGTTGATCTGCCACCTTACTGCTTTACTCTGCTGTTTCTCAAGCTCTGCCTACCAGGATTTGAAGTGCAGACAACTACCATTTCTGCCCAATGTTTTCACATGGGATCTGGGGATCTGAACTCAAATCCTTTTGTTTTCGAGGCAGAGGCTTAACTCCTGAGGCATCTCTCCAGTCCTTCCTAACTCTTTTCATCAATAAAGGCTGAATTCAAACCAACACAACTGCCCACATCCTTCAGTCCTTAGCTTCATTCGTCAACGTAAACAGTGTCTTTCAGGATGTGGGTCTTTTAGGAGGTCCCGGTGGCCTCCAGGAAGGGTACATCCTCAGTGGGGAGTCTCCAGCTGTGAGTGGGCAGTCATTGTTCTCAAAAAATAGCTATGGAGCTGGAAAGGGAAGATAAAAAAGAAGAAAGGAACAGGATTGTGCACAGTGTGCTCCTGAAAAGAGAGTATGGGTTGCTTTCTGCTCAGCGCGATTGAAGGACCAGGATCCCTGGCGCTTCACATCATCCAGGGGGAAAAAGTGAAAAATGACCAAGTCTTGGATTTTCAGTGCTCTAATGGCTTACACTAATGTATTCCTTCATCTAAATACAGATTTCTATTTAAGATTCAGCGTGCGGGAGTATTATGAATTCCAGCTTAATGGATTCCAAATAATTACCCTTTAGAAATGATGAATAGCTGTTTAAATCCACTGAGAAGAATATACTGTTCCTCTCAAACAATAGGCCTTCCATATCAACTGTGTCATATGCCTGAAATTAGTTTATTAATTTTTTATTGATATGAAAAACTCGAACTGATGACTGAAGGAAAATAACATCTTCTTATGAGCCCTGGACTTCCCCAGTATAACTACTTCTTATGATCCCTCAACTCCCCTAGTATAACCTCTTCCTGGAAACCCTTGACTCCCCAAGATGTCTGTGACTATTCCTAGCTATGAAATACTGGTACCATTGGAAATGATTCTTCTATTTTGCATGTGTGTGTGTGTGAGGTGCATGTGTGTAGATGCATATGGCATATATAATTGTATGTGGAATAACAATATTTGATGTATATAAGTATCTGGAGGTGTGTGTAGGTGCATGTGGTATATGTGCTTATGTATGTCTGTGAATGTGCAGATAAATGTGTATGTAAGTGTGTTATGTATGTGTATATGCATGAGGATATATGGGCATATATGTGGTTTATGATTTTGTGTCCAAGTATGTGGTGCGCGTGTATAATGTGCATGTTTATGCATGTATAATGTACATATTTGTGCATGTATGTGCAAGTATATGTGTTTGTGTGTGTTTGATAAACCTGTGCATGTGTGTGTATGTGTGGTGTGTGAGGTATGTATGCATGTGCATGTAAGCAAATATAAGCATGTGATTTATGTATATATATATGTATGCATGTGTGTGTTGTATGTGTGCATATGTGTTCTATATGTGAATGTGTGCATATTTATGTGTTTTATGTGTGTGACTGTGTACACTTCAGGACTAAGTGCTTCCATAGCGGACAAGACAACTAGCAATTTCACAAAGGTAGAACTTCAGAAGTTCCTCATGCTTAGTATCTGATGCCTTCATGGAAGGACTTGTGGGGTCTGGTCCTCGCTTTGAAAGGTGGCGGAATCATCCAAATTAAATAGCTTTCTTCATCTCCTTTGTGCAGTGCAGGCCCCTCTTTATTAGTCTTTACCAGGAGGAGCAGCTTTCTATATTCTTTGAAAATAATAGTCTCGATAGGGGTATGCGTAGAAAGTGCCCGCGTGAAAGTCTGACCACATAATCCACATGGACAGGAGAAGATTGACATCTGACAGTTGACCTCTGACCTTCACATATGTGCCATGTGCCTTCTCTCTCTCTTTTTTCAAAATAAAGATGAATTGAAAACCATTCTGTAAGTCATGGTTAAACTAGAATAAGCCTTACTGCCACACATTGGAGGCAATACCATACATTCACTACTGGACCCTTAACGTTTTGTGTATTTGTAAGAAACTTTATTACACAACATAATCTAGATCATTACTTTTTGGATGTATTCAGTTAAGACTGTCTATTGATTCATGTAGGTAAAAGGAAATACAAATTGATTTTAAAGTTAGCTACAACAAATGGAGTAAGGGAGAAAGCAAATCTACTGTTAGTCACTCTACTGATAAGATGTTCCTTTGGCATATTTAATTTTATGCCTTAACTTTTCAAAAAAAAAATCTGTATTCTTCATAAAATCCCCCCCAAACTTCTACAATGAAAGCAGCCATGTGCTTCAGAATTCGTAAAATCCTTGTTTCCTGTCGCTTGCTTTATAAAGTCTTTATACCAGGTAATACTCTATATCTCCAGCAGTCTATGGATGGTAGACACATATATGTTCATATATGATCTGTTTTATCTATTTATGCAGATCAGCACAGGCAATTCAAGGAAACCACAAAGAGTCAAGATATTCATCTTATCCGCACATTCCATCTAGAAAACTGGTTTTAAATTAAAACCCTCAAAAATAAAAGAAATTAAAAGCCTCAAATTTCTCATCTCATCTTCTTCCCTTAATGTGGACGGGATAGCAGTCAGGGAAGAAATGCAAAGGAACATAGGAACATGCGAGCCAAGCTGGTTCCGGGACTTGTAGCTACTAGTCTTCCTTTGGTCCACTCTACAGAAGACTGCAGGCTGAGGGAGGGAAAATATTACTTATCAGAACTATAAACATAGATCATAAAGAGTAAATCACGTGTTAACGCTTCAGCACATCAGTGTAGACATCTGCTGTGGTTTTTCCTTGTGTGTGGCCGAGGGCCCTGCCCTTTGCCCCTTGATATCTCCCCACTGCTGTACTCCCTCACCTCCCGCTTCTCCCTCTGTCCTGCTCTGAGATCAGACTGTGCCTCCAGTTCTGTGAAGTGTCTTCTCTGAACAACCTTCTGCTCCCGAGAGCTTTGCCAGATGGATTGTGACAGAAGGATGCTCATGAGCACTGCCGTGGGGGGAGATCTGCTGGAGACAAAGTAAAAGTTCACTCAAGCAAATCTTCCCCAGCCACTCTCTTTTCTGTTGCTCTACGACTACCACCGCCTTTAGCTACCGTCTGTACCCTGAACATGGGACTGCGAATCTAGCAAGTTCTCCCGTCTTTCCCTGTGCATCGGGTGCACTGAAACAATCCAAAGTTATGCTTCATCTCCCGAACTGGTCAGAACAGAATCCATAAATAGACTGTGAAATCCATAAATAGCATGTGGAATGAAGAATGCACTGTATGTCCATTGAAGACAGGGGACCAGCCCAGCACCAGCTGGCCCTGGGTGGTCATTCCATGTGTTACTGGAGCCCGTCAGGACCACACTGCAGGCACGGCCTGTCCATCCTGGATTTTACAAGCACAGGTCGTCAGACCATAGCTCTGGGATTCATGATCTGTGCATAAGTCAGTGTTTTTTAGGGGAACTGAACCAATGAAATTGAGAGAGAGAAAGAGAGAGAGAGAGATTAAGAGAAGGAATTTATCTATGGCTGGCTGCAGCTGTTCAGTTCAGCAGCTGACCACTCAGCAGCCCCAGTCTGGTGCTGAAGGCCGAAGGATCCCGGAGAGTCTCTGAACTTCAGTCACATTGGAGGGTCAAAGAAACTGGTTCTGATGTCGGAGAAGAATGGCAGCCACAGGGACGATGAGCTGCCAGCACAGCGCGAGAGAGAATTGAGTTGTTTTTTTGTTTTTTTTTTTTCCTTGTATTTGTTTTTACCTGGTTGGCTACTGGAAAGTACCACCCTCATTTAATGTTGGTCGTTGTATATCAGATATTTTAATATCTCTTCATGAGTCTGACAGTTCATCTGCTAGCTAATTCAGGGTGCAGTAAAATGGACAAACAAGATTAACTGTCATGAGCTGACTCCCTTCAAGTCCTTCCCTTGGTTTCCTTTCTGCAGACATGGATCATCTTACAGAGCCAAGCTTCTATGGGCTGAGCAGGCAGGCCAGATAAGACCATGTAAATGACATGAAATGAGCTTTATTAAGCCAGCCACGCCTATGGAAACTGTGTTAGGCTCTTTCAGCATCTGCTTAAATCCAATCCAGCTTTAAAACCGACCTTATCCATAGCACTGATTTGACACAGAATCGAGATCCTGAGATGATAAGTGTGCATTTGCCAAATGGCGAAGCCTTGCTCTCTTACCTAAACTAATGCGCTCAATTTGGTTTCCACCTTTCCTCATGGAGATGGTTAACATCATAGCCGGATGGATGCAGAAGAAAAGCTGAAATTCTCCCAATTTATGTTCTCTTCCTGTTTCCTGTTGTCAGGCACCTGACACAAACCTGTGTCTTACCCATCTCCTGGTTGCTCAGTCTAGGGAGCCTTCAAGCGTGATGACTGTGACTAGACAGGACGACATGCTCCAAAGTCGCTACCTGAAAGCCAAAGCAGCTGCTGTCAGCTGCTGCCCCCCAGTCTGAGGACTCTGCTGCAGAGGGTGTGGCTGTGGGCTCTGCAGCGAGGCACACTCTGGGTCACACCATCACCGGGGGCTTCATCGGAGGCAGGAATGCCGAGCCTGCGAGGATACACATTACTTACACAGTATGGCTGTCTGTGCTTCTTGGAAATCAAGCAATGTGCCCGATACCGGCTCCGCAGGCTTTCAACGAGATGCTGAAGCTGTGCAGAATTGCAACGGATCAATGTAACCCACGAGTCCAAACTGAAGGGGCTCTGAGCAAGTTACCATAGCCTAAAAGTGTGACAGTCATGAACGTGTGAAATGGTTGCTCCTCTGTCTCAGTGGCCTTAATACAGTGTGTCCTGACTACAGGAGTCATTGAGATGCAGACAACTGCATGAGTGGCCTCCTGAACCAGTTGTGACACTTTGGCTTGTGGATTAATTGAATAAAGCAATGTTATTCCCCCCTAAAACAATGTCATGACTACGGACTGTAAGTGTGAGTCCATATTAAAGATCAAGAGGTTTGGAAAAGTGGCCATTTCCTGGTCTGTATCAGGAGTATACAAAATGTGCATAGTTGTCTTACATTAACGAAAATGGAAAATCCTCTTCCTTCTGCTCTTCTTCCTTCTCCTCCTCCCCTTCCTCATTTCTATTCCTTTTTGTTTCTTGAGGTTAGTCTCATCATTTGTCATAGTCTGGCTTCGAAGTCTCAACAATCCTGTCTCAGCTTCAGAAGTGCCAAAATAACAGACATGTGTGATGTCACCAGAACTGTTTTCCATTCTTATTCTCCATGCATAATGCTTTTTGTTGCTTTCAATGCATTATGTGAATTACACAGTTGAAGTTTTACATGAGATAAGGTGATAACTTAATACGTCTTTATACTTAGTCATTTTTTTTAAGTAACTCTTCTGGGTGGGAGAGATGGCTCAGTTGGGAATGTGTCTTCCACACGGGTACAAGGATCAGATCTTCAGCAGCCCTGTGAAGACAGGACACGATAGTGAATGTCTGCAACTCTAGGGTTTGGCTGGTGAAAGGAAGTTAATCAGTTAATAAATAAATAAATAAATAAATAAATAAATAAATAAATAAAATGGTAGATAATACTTGTCTAATGTTTCATAAGTCACCCGATCTCATTTTCTCTTCATCTCCCCAGCAATCCTACCATTTAGTGTGGAGGAAAATAATTCTTTGTGAGTTCCTCCCCCACACAGGTCTTACAGTTAGTCAATGATCATCTTCTATTGGGATTTGCTTCATCAAAGCTGCTTTACCGCCGGAGGTCTTGGAAGAGAGAAGTTGTCTTTGTTCACAGTGAAGGGCACATTTGCTTCCTACTCTGTACAACACAGACAAACACAGATAACATCACTTTCTGGAGAGAAAGAAACATGGCTCTGGGTACAGCCCCTGGTGATACGCTGAGGTTTCCTAGGCTGGCGACCCTTGGCTGTGACATAGCCCATCACCTCTGCAGTATCCAGCCTGGTCACTTTCATTAATATCAGAGCCTAGAGATGCCAGCCAGATATGGAACGTGTGCCAGCTTCTGCATCAAGAGCACCAAGCCTGAGTCTCTGCCTCAGGATCCTTGCGTCCACTCAAGCTGGTACGGGGCCACTGTCACTTGTCAGCTTGACACAGAGGAAATGATTTTGTCCCTTCAGACCAGGTGGGCTTTTTTCTCAGGGAAGATGGGCGGCTGACCAAGGCATTGCTTTTTGGAAGCTGAAGAAAAGTTGGTTTGAAGATGCAAAAGACTCTCCTGTTTCCACAAACAAGTGTTTTCATCCAAAAACAGTGGGATGCTCTGTTCCCACGCGTGCTGGTGAAGAGCCTGAGCAATAAGGAGCAGGACTGGGAGAAAAACCAACGGAAGGATCCTCAGTTTCGAGTCACTCTCCATTGCAGAGCTGCATAAGGGTCCCGGCGTCCTCCAAACTCCAAAAGGCTTCTGTCTTGTTCCTCTGCATGGAGCTATTTTCTCCCTCAGTCTCCCTGAGCATTTCCTGTCCTCTCCCTAGACCCCAGACCCTTAAGGAAAGGAACCATCATGGGTGGGGCCGACCTTTCCCTTTCTCCAAGAAGAACTAAAGACCATATGAATCTGACTCGGCAAGCAAGAGAAAGCATGCTAAGGATAGAAAGACTCCATTGCAAAAACAGATCAGATTATTCAGCCTGATCCACTAGAGCAGAAGCAGGCAGTCACCCTGTGCAGAGTTCAAGGAGCTGCTGAGAAGATTATGTGACCTTGTGAGTGAATCCTTTGTGCCAAGTTCATGTATTTTCTATACAGCTACCTTTGTCTAACTGCATGGATGAAGCCAGCCACATGCTTGTTCTTTCTTCTTGCTAGTAAGTGTGGGAGGCAATCCTTCTTACTGGGAAGAGCAGGGATACAGAGGGGCTAATGAAGGAGTGCTCCCCCACACACTTGCTTCTGTTGTCTGGAATGATCCCTCTTACTACTGTTATTCTGGAATGATCCTCAGACACTCACTAGGGTGGAGGAGAGAGGCGTTTGCATCACTGGCAGTCTAGAGCAACATCCTGTACAAAAACTGCAGTCCTGAGTTCAGCTCCTATTATCAATTTATACGAAAACAGGATGGAGGTGGCGCAAGTGAAGCGGGACTTTCCAGAAACAGAAGCAAAGGCTAATAAGCATCAGCACAGGTGGATGACTACAGAGGACCCACATCTTGGATATTATCAGCACCAGGTGCAGCCTGTGGAGAGGGTGATCCTTAAAATGTCCTCACCTGCCACCATCCAGCCGTGCCCTGGATCCAGGGTCCCAGTAGGTGAACAAGGAGTCAGCGGACATGGAGAACAGATAGACAGCTCCAGGCTGAATGAATCTGAACCTGTTTATGGAAGCATTCACAGGGCTTATATTAGAAAATCCAAGGTGCAAAGAATGCCTTGCTACATCCACAGAGGAAAAACAAAGAGCAGATACCCTCCCAGTCAGCAGGAACCACCTTAAGGATAAACAATTTTTAAGAACCTAACCCATTGCTTGAGGGTAAAAGCACAAACAGGATCATTTCCCAGGTATCTCCAAATCTATCTAATCTATAATGCTCCACCAAATAGCCACAGAATCTAGGTCCATCCTGTTGTCACTTTTTTAGGATTTAGTTAAGATACATAGGGAAGTTGAGCTCACTTAGATTTCAATAAGGAACATGTTTTTCATTACAATTTACTGTACAGGTAACATATCTATTATATATTTCTGTAAATGGTAAAGATGAATCTGTTAGAGGGGGTGCGTGCCATACATTAATTTTTCCTTTTGGGGGATACCAAATTCTAGCTGCTATCATATAAGCTGGCCTATAAATATAGGCCATAATAGTAGGAACTATATTAGGATTCATTTTCTTTCTTTCTAATAACATGTATTTTATGAGAAATAGTTGTGTACTGATTCTTGTTAACAGATGGCATAATTCTCATATCCACTGAATTTCTGAATTAGTTCAGCAAGAGTCATATTTGAGGGAATTATACCCACCTATGTTTTTGGACTCATGAAATTACTCTCCAATCTCTCCATAATCACCGTAAAAATACATTCTGGCTAACAAAGAAAAGGCAGAAGTGACATTTATTTGCTGTGTGGGACTAGACATGAAATCTGCAGGTAAAATTAAAGGCCTGGCATGGCACTTATTTGCTAAGAGGGAATGGACCACACCTCAAAGCAGACTTATTTGGTCTATGTATTAACATATCTCAAATGCATAGGGAAGAGATTATAGGGGGAGGTGACAACCTAACCAATCCTGAGGAAAACAAAAGGGATCTAAGAACAGATAAGAGGCACACCCAATTCCCAGAGGAAGGATTCCTTCTGCCAGAGGCAAAACTTAATTTACATAAGGAGAGCCCTTAGTACCTAGTTAACATGTCACTTCCCAGAGAGCAGGCTTTAAGCCTGAACTGGGCAGAAACACCAAGGCCTGATAATCCCATATTTTCCTTATTTCTCTTATATTTATATCAATGCCACGTCCTTTTTCCAGAAAATGCTTCTCTGAAGCCATTTTCTGCCATGCCAGACCTTGTCAAACAGCATGGTTGGATAAGGACACGGCACTTAAATGCCTGCCTTTGGGCTAGTAATTGTCCATCTCAATTTATGCTTAGTGGCAACTCTACAGTTTATACTTTTCTACCTTGTTGCCTCTGATATGTCCAGGGGGCAGCACACAAGAAGCTTCGTGTGCTCTTCCCCGACAAGCCAGAGCTTGCCTTGGGTATCTTGAGCCCAGTGAGATTAGCCTGTGTCAAGTCTGGAAGCTTCTCAGCAACTTTCTTGGAATTTGATGATTGGTCCCTGCAGACTAAAGTCTCCAGCAATGAAACCGCTCTCTGTGTCCAAGCTCCATCACCACAAAGCAGCCCCAGAACCTGTGGGAGATTTTGCAAGATTCCTCTTTCTGTGAGTTTACCTTCCAGCCAGTGTCCTTGTGCTAAGAAGAAAGGCAACAAATTTGGGTGTGACTTGAGTTCCCATAATCCTCCTGACCGCTCTGAGATTAGCACTCATCCTCTTGGGATATGAAGGGTCTTAGATGCCAAAGTCAGAAAAACGTTACTTAAGGGAAGCACCAACTCTGTGCCCACTGTCATGCATAGGAGACTTTGATGCCTGCTGTTTGTCACACAGGAATCTTCAGGAAAATAAACAATGTCATGTGCATCTAGATCCCACCTAGTTCCAAGGTCAAACCTCCCAGATGAGCAGCTGGGTTCTGGGACAGGTAAATAATCAACAGCATTCGCCAATGCTTCTTGCCACTTTTGAATTGCTTAGCGCATTAGATGATAGGATGGCACAACTTAGAACTTTCTTTGTGTTTCGCCTCATTGAAAAAAAATAAGCAATGTATTCCTCAGGATCTGATTTCAATGGTCAGACTAGGAAGCATTAACATCTCTTTTTTTTTTATTAAAAATTTAATTATACATTTTAAAATTTTTTACCAGTTCCCTCCCTCCCCCCTCTTCCCCCTCCCCTTCCCCCAGTGCCTCCCCCCCAATTCCCAGAGAGTCCTTTATTGTGTACGCCTAACTCTCCACTGGGTCCTCCTCTCCGATGACATATAAGGACCCAGTGGCATTTCCATAAGCCCTTTCTCTTGCTCCCCTTAAGCATAGGAGCACTACTATGGCTGTCAATCCCTTGCCTCCAGGGGTCTCGGCGCCCTTAACAGATGCTAGACTTTATGAGGGCAACAGTGCACTGGACATTGCGCAGGGCATGCAAAGTCCCATTATGATTGCTTTGGCCCCAACTATTGTTGAGAATCTTGCAAATCGTTGCTCCTCCCATCCTTTTGCTCTTACAATCTTACCGCCCCCTCTTCCGCAAATGTCCCTGAGCTCCAGGATGGGGAGAGATTAGGCTGGCCTAGTTTTATGTGATTGATATAGAGTCTCTGAAGTTCTGGATTGTGGTTTGTTGATTTTCTTTTGCAGTTTTGCTGCTCCTGCAATTCCCTTCACTCCATTCTGCTGGGCACTGTATGTCACCCCCTGGCCAGAGACAAAAAGCTGTTAAACTGGAGTCTTATTGTAATAGCACATTCAAGGGTACATGTAATAAGAGTAGGAAACCTCACTGAGGGAGGGGTCCATCACCCATTTGCAAAATGATTACTTTTTATCTGCTAGACTATATGCCCTCCCCTTCTGGTGAGATCAGGAAAGAACGTCTTTGGACTTAACCAGGTTTCTCATTACTTACTTGCAGACCTTGATGGAGGCCTATTTTCTCTGCTGTAACATGGTCTCCTCTCTCCTTGTTTCTGGTGTGGCCCTCCTAACCCATCTCTCTTGTTCATAATCCTTGCAATTACTGTGTTACATAGGTTTACTTTTGAGTATCAATGGTCAGACTAGGAAGCATTAACATCTCTTAAGGCACATCAGTCAAGCCATCGGCTCCCTCCAGAAAAGAGCTGTTGCCCAGGCCTAGTTTCTAAAAGATGGGTAAGGACATTGCTGGGGCGATATGAAACAGCAGTAAATATAATGTTACTTGTGTGCTCATTGCATACAGTGGAGGAAAGACGATTGTCCGCAGTTTGATGATTTGTGCTTGGGCAGGAGTGAAAGTGAACAGCATATTGTACAATCTTCACAACTTTTACACTCAATGAAAGACATGAAGGACTTCATGAGACTTGGCTCACATGTCCCAGAATGCAAGGGCATGTTTCTGAAAATCACCAATGCAAATGTCTCTTCACGGCTACCATATGTCAGCAGCTGCTGCATTTACTTCATTCTGCTTTCTTCCAGGCAGTGACCCCGCAGTCTGACACATCTGACCTCTTACTGCAAGCTGCAAAGTGTGTGTAACAACTTCCAAAACAGCTCTCAAGAAAACATTTGTCATCCAATAATCATCCTATTCACGCTGAAGGCATATAACAGTCTTTGGGGGAGTATTTAAATTTGTGAAACGTGTAAAGTAGGAATAAAGCAACTGCAGAAAAGCTGCTACTCAGAGAACAATTCCTTCTTCTTACATCTGTCCTGATGGCTAATGATCAAGTCTCTTAAAGAGTTAACCAAGCATGATGCTTTCCCAGCAAAGATATTCCCAGTCTTGTTGATCTGCTGGTAGGAACTGGGCAAGGGTCAATTTGATTGAATAATTTATGGTTCTCCATATTGCAGGGGTTTAAAGTGCACAATTTCAGCATTCCAAAAATTCACTTATGACTCTCACGCACATCTTTACTAAAACTCTCACAGTTGGTCCTCAGACGTCACTGAGATGGGGAGAAGTTTATGTGCTTCTTACTCTCATTATAAGTCAACCTCAAGTTTGTGCCTCAGGTTTTGGCTTTCCTCCCCCATTGGTGTGACTTCCTGACGTCTTAGCTCTTAACTGTCTCAGCCTTTCCTCAGCTTTCATGCAAACACAAGGACAAATAACCAAGGTTACAAGCAACCAAGCTGGGCTCTGGCAGCTTCCCCTTCTGTTTGCCTTTCTGGCTTGCAGAACTGGGAAGATGGACTTGTCTCGAACCTGTAGTGTATTAAATCTGTTTCATGCTATAAGAGTGACAAAGGGATCATGCACATTTCCAAGACATCATGGGGGCCCCACTTACATGTCTGCAGCAACATGTCCCAGTATGCAAAGACTGGGAGGGGGACTCCATGATTGAGTCAGAACATCACATTCTTGAGAGACAACCATGGTGTATATTACTGTCCTTGTCTAAAGCATAGAATTTGTAAATGTTCTGACAAAGGCCACACATCTTGGCTAGTTGTGACGTATGCATTAGGATCTTCTGGTCCCAGATATGTGAGGGACATGTTTCACTGCTTATGGTAAGTTTAATATCAACGGACAACTTATGCAATATGCCACAAGACCAAAGCTCATACAACCAAATTATGTTAGCAGTGCACCCAAAAGAAGATGATAGTTTCCTTTTTGTGCAAGTTAGCCTCCTGTAATTTCAACTGTCTTTCCAATACAAAGACCAGAAATGATTCTAAAATTGGAGATCAATTTAAAATGATACACTTTTTTTTTTAGCAATATTGCTTGTCTATATTTACCACAATGTGGTTAGAACTCAAACTACAAAGCAGTGTCTAGAACAGCAGATACCTTTTTAAAACCTCTTGTAGCGATCCTATTGGGACTGGCAGATAATTGAAAACACTTAACAGAATATTTCAGGGAATGTTGCCAAGGGTTGAATAAGAGAATTGCATTTCATTTCTAAATGCCAGGCAAAAGTCACCTAAAAGGCTGGTGGTAATGGGTAGGGAAAGGAAATTGGGCTGGGGGAAAAGCATAATTTACATAAGGGGCTTTTTATCAAAATTTTTCTTTCTTTTGTTGAATTTGACAATGTAGCAGAGCTTCTTCAGCAGTGCCTGACATCCTTTTAATTAAGCAGCAAGCAGTAAAAAAGGAGAAAATGACAGGCGATGTGTTTTTGGAGTCTCAATGCCTGTCTTGAGTGAACTCATCTCCCAAGAAAGGCTCTGATTCTGAAGAAAGCATTTCGTTCTGTCTTCTACAGCAGGTTGGCATTGAATAAAACTGAAAAGATGCGTTTACTCATCTAGGTTAAACCCTTCTCACTTTTGACCTGATAAGCAGCATATTCTTAAGCTGCAGTAGAGTCTGTTCTGTAAAAGACAGGAGTGTTGTCTGTTTCCACTACAATTACACAGAAGTGGCATCCCGTGGTTTGGAGGGTCAGCAGATGCTTAGGATGTGGATAAGCGGGGATGTCCATTCTGAAATTAGAATGTGTCTAGCTAAGGTTAGCTGCTCTGAGAGTTTTGTCTGGTTCCACAAAGCACATCAGGTTATGTACAATCAAAACAATCTCATGGACTCTCTTCAAGCTCCTATATGCAGATGATAGATGAATCTGTCAGCTGGATTCCTTGCCACCAGATATTATAACCAATCTAGGGTACTAAGATAGTGTACTAGCTGTTTCAAACACAGGTTCACTAATGGATCCCCCTAGATATTGAGAACTATCTCCCCATGGATGGGTTACAGCAATCTCTGCCTTTTCAATATCATTTGCTGAATTGTCGATGACCCTTCACGTGAACAACGGCAGCACTTAGTAAAGTGATTATACATCGCTCAATTTCACCTAACGTAAGTGAGCGTTATGATGTGAAAAACACATTTTCATAGTCATTTTAAAGAAGAGTCCTCTCCAGACTGATACTGAAGCCTGTATGGAGAATCTAAGTGTGGAGAACAGCACACTGTCACGTGCTGAGATATGCCTGCAGGTTTCCCTCATGCACATTGTGGGAAATCCCTGGAAAGAAGCTGTACCTATAGGGCTGAATGACTTATGAGAATCTCAGTGATGTGGATAGATGAGAATGTTGCAATTCCACTGCCAAATTACCTTGGCCCATCTTTAGTCTGCTTACTCTCCATTTGTTACCATCTCTGGATGTAATCTAGGAACCTTGTGTCTATTAAATAAATCCTTCAAAATACACAACCAGACCATTAGTTTCTACCAACCAAAAGACTATGAATATCATCAGATAGCATCTAAGGCCTAGAACAGAGATTTCCCCCTCCTTAAAACCTGCCTAACTGATATTTCCACCAATGTGTTTGAAAAGTGTCTTGAGCTATGATTTTGTTGCTTTTGTTCTGTGATGATAAAACCTTAGGAAACTGTTATCACAGTGGAACACATAAAATTTAAAGCAATCTGAAACTGGGCATTCCTATTTGACTTCAGAAGAAACTAACTCTTATTTCTTTTGCAGGGACTGTTGTAATTTTGTGACTACAACTGTCAGGCCATGTCATAGTTAGATATAGGTGTCAACTTAACTGTTAAGGGTTCAAGTTCTGGGCACATTTGTAGAGAATTAGTAGTTGAGTTAAATCCAGAGTGAACCTGTAGGAGATTGTCTAGTTGATGGGGAAGGCCCAGACCATGGAGGGAACAGTTTGAGAAAGTTGACATTCTACTGTATACTTGGCCAGACATGCTGGTCTGACAAGTGAGAATTGTTCCTCTCTCAGCTGCTTTGTGGATATGCTGTGGTCAGTACCCCAGCCCTTGCTGTTGGTGTGGGCTCTCCTGCCAAGTTGTACTAAGAATTGTAACTGGACAATCATAAGAGAAAATAACCCCCCACCCTGTTGTTCTCTTAAGCTGCTTTGTCATGGTTTTATCAGCAACCATACAAGCAAACTGAGGCAAGCCATAACAGGGTTCAATGATAAAAGCACATTATCTCTCAACAAAACTTTGTTCTCTACCTACAAGACAGCAAAGGACTAGTTATAGTAGACACCTGAGAATTTCTGAAACAAATGTTACGTTTCTTCTATTCTTGGCTATGCCTGTAAAAGCCCTTCAGGAGGACAGGGGAGCAGAGTTAATCAATGACTTTGTCCCATCAATGCTCTAGGTGAGAGGTTTTGAGGATTTGCTGATCTGCACTCCTTGCAAGAGGTGGAGATTTCTCTAACATAGTCATGTAAGCTGCAAAATGATTGACCAGAGATGATTTAGGGTTTGAAGTGATCACTCTGGAAAGAACGAAGGGCAGTAGAGAGAGTCAAGGAAACAACCAAGAGATGCAGCTGGACCAGAGCCTTGTGTCACTCTAGGTTAGTATGGGAACTCTGTCAGCATGGGGGCCACTGGGACCCCTCTTTGGATGTGAAAATCTCTAGAACTTAAAGATAGAGAAAGAAAGTTAAGAAATCTAAAAGTCAAACATTGCCTGTTCTCAGTCAGAGAAGTGTTGAACTGGCAGTTACTTTACCATAGCTACTGTGGGCAGCTCTTAAGTGTTAACATCCAGTTTATAAGGATAAACCTCTGCTCCAAACAAGTGAGTGTGAATATATATTAATGTGTACCTTATAGATTTATATTCATGCATAATAATTTACATCGGGTTATGTACAAAATTATGTAGCTATTATGGTATTTTAATAAACAATATTCAAGTATTCTAAATACTAAAAGCATATATTATGCAGTTAATGTATAGTTATATATTTATGGTACCCGAGCAAGTGCTCAGTCATCCATGGTCATTAATTCCTTTACTATTTTTGTAGTAATTTTTGCCTCATCAAAATTTCTCTGACTTCACATGTCGACTCCACCTTCATCAATCCTGAAAGGTGTGTTGACCTTTGACCTTCTTCTCCTTGTCTGTGGAGTTGGTATGAAATGGTATGGGACTTAGCTGACTTTCTGCTCAGTGGGGAAGAGCATTGGTTGTGCTCTTGTCTATTTAGATCATACCACCTCATCCACACAGAGGAGGGTCTCAGTGTGGCAGACCTATACACACTTCCTGCTCTTGGAGATGAATGCTGAAACCCCCAACTGTCACACAGGAGAAAATAAAGGGCAGAGGGAAGAGCTGGCAATGGGTGGCCCAGCCTCAACGTGCCCACACTGAGGGCAGGTTTATAGCTCAAAGGATCCAGATTCCTGATGTCAGTTCTAGCTGCTTCTGCTCACCATTTGCAAGCATAAAGGAAGAGGCCCAGTAGGTATTTCTGGTGGTAAATAGCAGAGAAGAATAAGTGGATGTATTGTCGGATACCTGTAGCTTGCTTGCTTTTGAATTATTTCTGCCTATGAAGAGTTGAATGACACATATTGGATTAAATGGTCTACCTGAGGTCAGGGGACCAGGTGGTGGGTATGTATTTCAGATCTGTGTAGCAGTCATTTTATTTCCATACTATGAAAAACATGGGGTCAAGAATCAAGAAAGACAAGGAAATAGATGCTCAGAATATTACTTAGCTCTGTTGTCTTCTAATGATATACATTTCACAATCTAAGAGGTTGATACATAATTGTTTTTTAATTCCTAAGAGCCATCATAAAAAACAGTAATTCAGAAGACATCGGTTCCTTGAAGTATCTTTTTGCTGAATCACAAGACAGATACTTTCTAATTGTCTTTGCTGCTGCTCATTACTTACACTCTCTCACTAACTTAACTTGGCCATAAGAAGATCAGGAAAGGTGGACATTTGTCTGACCCAGGGGAGCACCTTGATGGGTACTGCTCAGCACATCAATATTTGTACTAGACCAGAAGCTATCAGACCTGAAAATCAATCAAGCATTTGACATATATGCATTTAAGCTTAATAGAAAAGTTATATCCCATAGTTTATTTGTCTTTCCACAGTTTATAAGTTCACAAGGAGATTACAATAGAGGGGGTAGAGAGAGGAGAAAGAGAGAGGGGAGGCAAAGAGGAGGGAGGGAGAGAGGGAGGGAGAGAGAGAGGGGGATAAAGTAGAGGAAAAGAGGGAGACAGAGAGGGAGAAGGAAAGAAGGAGAGGGAGAGTGTAGGGGGACAAAGAGAGGGGAAAGAGAGTGAGAGAGAGGGAGAAAGAGAAAGTGAGAGGAGGCAAATAGGGAAAGAGGGTGAGAAACAGAGAGAGAAAGAGAGACAGAGAGAGAAAAAGGGAGAGAGAGAGAAAGTGAGAGGAGGCAAATAGGGAAAGGGTGAGAAACACAGAGAGGGGGGAGAGAAAGAAAGAGAGAGAGAGACAGAGAGGGGGACAGAGAGGGAGAAAGAGCTTCCGCATGCAGCTACTGTCACATTCAGACTCTTGGCTTGTGTCATTTCTGCTGCAGACATTAGTCCTGGAGTGATGAGCTAAAACATCACAGAGAGTCTGTGACCTGAGTCTTGAAGAATCTACTGACTGGAGGACAGAAGACAGGCTCTCCTGATGCGCTGTTCTGCAGGAACTCTGGCTGTGTGAGAACCTTCCTTCTCAAAAGACATGTGCTGCACTTGTCAGAACATCTACTGTTGCAATGCCGATTAGGACTGCACAGGCCATAAAGTTTTCTTAGTGACTTGGCATGCATGCTGTGCCCGGCTTGACCAAGGGAGCTGAGAGACCTACAGAGACAAGGAAGGAGGAGGAGACCCGGCCACAGCATTGCTAGGTTCAAAGACTAGAATGGTCTCAAACCCTAATTCACTGAGTTTGTTAATTACTTCTCCTAATTGTGACATAAATACTGGCAAAAAGCTATCTGAATGGATGATGGATTGACATGGGCTCATGGTTTAAGAAGAGACGTAGTCCATCGTGGCAGTTAAGGCATGGTGTTAAGACTGAGAGTTGTCTGCATCCAGGGAACACAGCCAGGGAATGCAGGCGGCTAATGCTCCCCAGATCCCTTTCTCCTATTCAGTCTTGGACCCCAGCCCACTGAATGTTGCCATCACATTCAGAATGGGTCTTTTATGCTCAGAGCAATTTTTTAAAAAATGCCCTCAGGAGCATACCCAGTAGCATGTACCTTCTGGGTGATTCTACATCCCATCAAGTAGACAACGAAAGATCCACCTCACTCGAGGGAGTAGGAGCCCCTGGCCCTCAGGATGGGAGGAGGCAGCAAGTACCATCAGTCTGGTAGCACAAGAGCGAGTGCAGTTCCACAAACACATCTGTCAAATGTCAAAGGAGGGCAGGGAAGGGCAATGTCCACAATGCAGGCTATAAAAAAAAAATCCCAACTCTTTATAGCGATGTTTTGATGCATATGAGAACAGAGTATTTGGGTGGTAGATTAAACAATGTGGGTGAACTCCAGTGGACTTTTGCCTCACAGGTAACAGACGCTCACCCAGTATCAGATGACTTACTTACATTTTAGACACATATTAAAGGTTCATATTCATGGTATATATTGGTGTGTTCCAAGTATGTACACATGGTATATTGAGCATGAGCATCCACCATCTCTCCTCTCTTCCCCTGACTTCCCAGGTCTGACTTCTTCTCTCAGCACCCCTTCTATCCCTGAAAGGCCATCTTGGTTTCTTTCTGATGATTCTAATGAGGACATGCTTGAACTACAAGATACAGAGTATTTAGTGCTGTGGCTAATTACGGTTACTATGCAAAATATTAATCATATACCAACTGAATTGAGGGCAAACAGCTCCCAGGATCTTTGCTGGGATATTGGTATGAGGTAGCTTCAAATGAAGAAGCATTGCACCAGATGTTTCACTACTTACACGCAATACTTGATGGTGACCTATTTCCTCTACTGAAATATGATCCCCTATTTCCTTTCTGGGCGGAGGGACCTCCTCCCCCTTCTCTCCTATTTATAACCCTTTGTGATTACAGTAGGTATTACAGAGATTTACCTTAGAACATGTCATTAAGTGGGTTTGGAACTAGGATCTACCTATTAGGGAATACATATGTCATCTAACTTTCTATGTCTGGGATACTTCACTCAATATAATTTTTTCTAATTCCATCCATTTCCCAGCAAAGTTCATTAATTCATCTTTTTTTGATGGCTGAGTAGTATTCCATTTTACAAATGTACCACATATTCATTATCCATTTATCAACTGTTGGGCATTTGGGTTGACTCCATGACTTTGCTATTATAAATAGTGCTGCAATGAACATGGTTGTATTCATGTCATTATAGTGAATTTCTGCATTATGGGGGATTATTCTGAGAAGTGGTATAGCAGGGTCATATGGCATTTCAATCTTTAACTTTTTTAGAAATTGCCATACTGATCGCCAAGGTGGTTGTATAAGCCTGCATTCCCAACAGCAATGTGTGAGAGTTCCCTTCTTTCCACATTCTCTCCAGCATTTAGTGTTGTTTGTAGTGTGGATTTTTGCCGTCCTAACCAAGTTGAGATGATATTTCAGGGAAGTTTTGATTTGCATTTCCCTGATTAGGCTAGGGATGTGGAGCACTTTTAAAGATATTTGTTAGACATTTCAATTTCATCCCTAGAAAAGTTTCTTTTGAGTTCTGAAGACTTTGCTTGACCTGCACAATGGCTGATGTGTCAACGACCCCCCAAAGTCTAGCATGGATCATAGGGGAGAAGACTCCAGGCAGTAGGATCCTTACAGACAAGTGATTAACAGAATAGAGTTCCCATACTAACGGGGAGCCCAAGAAGGTGTTCTGGGCTATGCCACTGAGTCCTGAACCCTCACTAGGGTGGAGGACTCAGAGGGAGGTTTGGCATTCACAGGAAAGGATGCTCCAGGGGATGGGAGGGAGGAAGGGGAAGGCCTTCAGCGAGGGGGAGGGAGGGAGGGGCATAAAAGGAAGGGGGAAAGGGGGAAGGGGGGAGAATTCAAGGGGGATGACTGGGGAGAGGTGGAGGGAGGGAGAGGATGGGGTAACTATTGAGCTTGTATGATTAGGAAAAAAATAAAATGTGGGAGAAAAAAGAGAAATCAAATGGTATTATATGAGTTTACTTAAAATCTGACACTGAAGTTTATTTTTCTGTATAATTATTATTTTATTACATATGGATAATTAGTGCAAAAATCAATAAAAAAGAAAAAGTACAAAAAAATTAAGAAGCCCTGCTTTGTGATACCTATAATCTGATTAAAAGCGACTCCCACTTGCGGGCACTTGCGTTTGATGTAATAAACATCAGCTGAGATATGGACCATGAGGCTGATTCACTATGTTATTGCTTCTCTCCCTTTCTGTGAGTTCCATACTTACCCTGGAGACAGGTAGCACAGCACGTGGATGGAAAGTGGGTATGTGAGGCAGGAACCTGGAAAAGTTCTTGGGTGTGATAAACCATCAATCAGTCTGGTGCTTTTAAAATTAATATAAACTGAGAACATTTCCACTGTGAGTTAGCAGGAACCTTCTCTTCTTTCTGTACAGATTCTTCAACCCCAAGACTAGGAGATAGGTACCAGAAGTCAGAACTTTGGATTGAGACCAGCCTCCTCCTTTAGAAATCATGTAACCCATACAAGTCACTTAATTTCCATGAACCCTCTTGAAATGGCCATAACAATATACCTGCCACTCAAGGTTAAGAAGAAAGACCAAATCACTACAGTCATCCATCACTCAGAACCACGTCACCTGCTCAGTAAACACTAAGTAGATAATCCTAAGTAAACAAGGCTCGCTTGTTTGCAGACTATTAGACTTTGGAAGCGTTTCTCTGATTTCGCTTCTACTGCTCATTCTCGGATCCAAGCATCAGTGTGTGTGATGGTATCTAATGCAATTTGGGGGGCATCACACCACCAAGTCTCCCATTCTGCATGCATCTCTCTGAAAACACCTTAATAGGCACTTTGGTTAGGCTTTTCCTTAACCCTAGTTTTTATCGCTACAGTGTCACAAAGCACAGCTCATTCTCTAGAATTAGAGAAATAAAAACGCCCTGGGTAGGTCACTCATTTATTTTCCCCTTACTTCTACCACCTGCTTCCCAGCCAGCCACACGCATTAATCACCCCAGACTTTTCCTTCTTCATGATGTGGTTTCCATGCACGTCTGTTCTGCCCTCCTCCCCCTCCCCCGCAAGGAACGGACTTTACTGCAAATGGAGGATTTCAACACTAATGGCTTTGCCCTGTGTGGGGGGAGGAACAGAGTAGTCATCGCTGAGAGTGTGCAGATTTCTCGCCCCTAACCAGAGCTGATTACTTGCTTTGCCATGGTTGGAAAGCCATAAATCATCCACTCACCCATAGTCCATGCCCAAGCTGGACGACAGTGTAGCCAGCCTCTCAAACCAGTCCACAAAAGGTTTCCCTTTCTTTCTTGTGTGGACAGGCATTTTAAAGTGTAAACTACCATTGCACTGTTACTAGGTTATATGTCTTTTTCACTCTTTTGACGACATTAAAAACAAAAGCTGACTTGGTCATTACAGCTTAGTCGGTTAGAAGATTATGGTATATAAGGCAGTTGTTTAAAATTTGCACTATTTAATTAGTTAAAAGCTACATATAGATAGCAAATTTCTGCTTGAAGAAGAAGTTTAAAAGACTGGCTGACTTGTTACCAATTACTTTTTCTGTAAGCATCTTATTTCCAGCATCTGGGTTGTTCAGGATCCGAAGGCACCAGGCTGTGTGTCTTATTCTAGAGAGCCTGCCAATCTATCCTAGGAAGCAATGTTTTCTGTTTCTGTCTGTCATCTCTTTTCTAAAGTGCATAGACGTGAGACCATGTGATCCTATGGCATCTCCAGGAATCTTCCCCAATTTGCCCCTGCAGGAGATCATGTCAGAGACTCATCAGCCAGGAGAGGATGGAAATCAACAAAATGGATGGTTAGTATACTGCTGACACCCCAAACAAATACTCCTGGTGATGACTGAGATTCAACTTTGGAATGTACTTAAGTTAAATTAACACTCACTGACATCTAATGCTTGGAGACAGGTAACATCCCCACCACCAGTTCTTGGGTGTGGCCAACCTCTCTTCCATGTTCGGTCTCTTAGAGGAGTCGCTAGCTAGGGCAGAGATAAGCAGCAAACATCCACCTTTTCTCTGATTTATTTGAGAGCAGTAGGAAGAGATCTGTTCTCTCAACACATTGTCTCTGTGACTTTTGTATAGCAGGCAGGCACTGTGGAATAAAGATGGAATCTTAAGAAGATGGCTGTTCTAGTTAATCCTGGGTGTCCATTTGACACACCTGGCATTAACTAAGATCAGCTGAGAGATTATCTGGATGATACAAAGATCAGCCCTAGATCTGATCTGAACCTCTCCAGATCTCACTGGAACCTCCCAGTAGTGGACCAGATAAAAGGAACCACAGAACAGGAGACTGTGAAGAAGAGAGATTCTCCAGGAATCCAGACTCAAGTCTCTCTGATGGGTGTGATGTAACCTGTTTCCAGCTTCAGCCACCAGCCATGTCATTTCCACCATAAAAGACTGTATTTCCCCTCTGGAACTTTCAATTGAATAAATCTCCCTTTTCCCTTAGGTTGTTTGACTTGGGGTCAAACAGTTAAGAGTAACTGTTACAACCGTTACAACCGTTACACATAAGGTTCTACGTGTGTGGCTCAAGATAATTCTTTGTCCAGTGGGTGTAAGAAAAGCTCCAAAGTTGAACCCCTCTGTTTTAGAGGTGGAGATTAGTTATTTTAATTGTCAAATTGGCTAGATTTAGAATTATGTGTGCATGCACCTCTGAGTATACCTATGAAGTTCTTTTCAGAAAAACGTTAACTGACGAGGAAAGGCCATCTTGAATGCAGGCAGCATCATGCCGTGCTCTGGGGAAGGAGACCAAAGGAGAGACAAAAGCAAGCAAATACCAGATTCATCTCTCTGCTTCCTTCTTCCATCCTCACTCTGGCCAGGTGCAGTGTGATTGGCCCCTCTCTCCCGGGGCCATGCTTTTCCAGCATAGTGAGCTGAGTCCCCCATACTGTGAGCTGAGATGCACCCCTGCCCTTTAGGTTGCTTCTCTTCAGACAGTTTGATCACAGTAACAGGATAAGAAACCAAAGCAGAGGTCAGATGATTTAAACAGAGATTCTTGATTTTGTAGACCACTTTTGCCAAAGTGCTTGCAATTGGGCTTGATGGGAAAATATTCCAGAATCTGAAAAATCTCTGCTTCATAGTGCAGGATCAGCAGACGCACAGACCGTGTGTAAGCACGCTTTCTAGATGCAGAGGCTGTGGATGTGCACATCTTATAAAGTGACTTCTGATTGAGAAGAAAAAGTAAGGCAGTGGGGAGATGCTAATGAAATCTCCAGAGCTAGGAGTCAAGGACGAGATCTCTCGCAATAACTAACTGACTTTTGAAAGCCAAGAGAGTCTTCTTTCGGTGCCAGGTGGGGATAATGTGAAGCCATTATTCAAACAGTGCATTAAGCAAAAATTCCTCCTAATAAGCATAAAAATAAGTTACCCAGTGGATGTCTCTGCTGAACCTCTATCCCTGCTCGCTCTGTCTTTCATGGTTTCTTGTCAAAAGACAGAATAAAAATAATGAGTAGCTGTCTATATGTCTTTTCTCATCCTTACATACCTTTCTATTTCTTTGTAACCAAAAAGTCCCTTGTGAAGGACAGGAATGTAGATCTCACTTACGATGCACCTAAGATCTGTTTCCAATCACAGAGCAGAGCAAAGCCCTGTGCGGCTCTCCGCCACTGAGATGCGGTGTGATTTCAAGTTGTTCTGATCCGTTGTAGGTGCTGGTCTCCATGGCAATAGCTTGCGTGTGTAAATATTCTTGTTATAGGTTGTTCTGGTTTTAGTATCACCAATTAAAAAGTTTTTCTGGACTCTCTTTTCTCCTTGGAACAAAACTTCTTGTTTCTTTCCTTGCTGTTGTTAGCACGTGATTACAGTCAGATGATTTGGCTTCTATTTTAGGGATGATCTTTACACCTGATTGCTTTTCCTTCCTTCTCCATTTTAAAAGTCTTGTGTACAGTTCTCCTCTTTGCTGATTTCTTGCTAATCTGTAGATATTTGAAGACAGAAACTTTGCCTGTTGTTTTTTTTTAAATAGAGGTTATACACTAGGTCTGAGATTAATCTGAGAGAAAGAAGAGAGACAGAGAAAGAGAGACAAAGAGACACACACATAGAAAGACAGAGACTAGTGTTTAAAACTCGGTTAAATAGTTACAGAATTGTTAACAAGTAACGAGGAGCAAAACAGACTAAGGAGAACAAAGTGGCAAAGGCTTACAGTTCTGGGACTCAGAAGTCTGAATCAGAAGAATTAAGCACAGTATGCACTGCAAGACCCCCGTCTCAAAAGACGGCCCTCAAACCCTGAAAATAGAAAGGAATACAAAAGGAGCTTAGATCAGAGCTCAGCATGTACTTGCTAGGGAGGGAAGGAGGATAGATTTCAGGTTCTGCAGCCTTCGCAGAGGCTCAGCTTCACTGTGGAAGGAAAGCACAGTGCCCTCGAGTGCCAGGGTAGCTTGGGTGTGCTGCCATACATAGCCTTTGCTTGAGAAAACAAGCAGTCCGCAGGCTCCTGCCGGCAGTTGTAGTTTGTTGCCATTCTCAGGATTCTCCAGGCGCACGGAAAGCAGTTTGCATGATCAAGGAGGCCACTTGATCCTCTCAGATGGAGACTCCGAGAAGTCAGAGCATAATTCAGTTCAAGTCCAGACATCCGAGAAAGAGAGGCAACTGTCCATCCTGTAGTCTGAGATCCGTGATGTCCGAAAGCAAAAGAAGACAGAAGTCTTTTTTCCAGGACAGCTTTGCCCTTTCCAGGCCTTTTCCAGTATATTCCAGCCTTGCTGCAGTGAGTGTGTCTGACTGATGGAGAGAGGGGTCATCTCTGTCCTGTCAGTTGATGCGTATTCTCTTGTCCTCTGGACAGGAGCTCACAGACACACTCGGAGGTCATGCTTTCTTCTGGAGTTTTCGCTTCTCTTGTCCATGGCTTTTGAAACTCACATGGATCATGTAACTGAAGGAAGGGGGATTGGGGCTCATGAAAAACTTGGTTACAGAGAAAGATTTCTAAATGTGAAATGACTGCAAATTAACTCAGAATCAAATTCATGATGAATCTCTCTTCCAAGTCATCTCTTTCCTGGGTCTTGTAGTTCCTTTCAGGTGCCCACTGAAACTCAGCCGGGATGTCTCTCTTGGAATGTCTGGGCACTTGCTGGACCATGATGATAAACCAAGAGGTTACGCCACTGAGGGAAGTAGTCCCTCCTCTCCAGGCTCAGAGTTCAAAGACGTAAGGTTGGCTTGCCGTGCGTGGTTTAGCATCCTAGAGGATGGAACCGTGAGCTGGGACCCAGGCCTCTAAGGAGGGACCGTCACTGAGTAGCAAAATATTTGTGTGGGTGGAGAGAAGTTGGTTCTACAAATGTCAGGAAATAATACACTCGGGATTCTGGTAGCCAGAACTGTCACTTCTTACGTCAAGATGCATGTGGAACCAGTCCGCTCTCCACAGAGCCTATAACAAGGCTTGGGTTTGCCTTCCGTGGTTGCGCCCCCTTCTGACTAAGCAAGCTGGTGAAGTAAAAATAACCTGAGTCCCAATTTAGCATGGAATTGGGAAGGACAGTTTGGAGGGCAAATCACTTAACACCCAGCACATGCATCAACCCAAGTTTCTCTCTTTTACTATTTTTCCATTGAATGACAACAATAAACTGATCGGATTTTCAGAAATCACAACAGGAGGAAAGATACCATGTTGAAATCATACTCAGATAACTCTCCAAAAGCTACGGAGTTTAGATAATACAAAGAGTGATTGATTGGTGGCTTATTATACATAAAATGAGAGGAAATCTGTGTGTGTGTGTGTGTGTGTGTGTGTGTGTGTGTGTGTGTGTGTGGTTGTGTGCAAATCTCTATATAAGTAGACAAATATATCAGTAAGGATCTAAGAACTTAACTACTTTTGGAATAGGATATACTTTTTATTATTATTTTTCTACTTTTACCAGCTTATTGAGTACTTATCCCTCCCTCCCATCCCTTCTTCAGTCCCTCCCACTCCCTCTCACCCTCCTGTCTGCTTCTATGGGCCCTAGGATTCACTCTGGCTTATCTACTCTTGTGGGGTTGAGGCCTCTGTGGCATATGGAATGGGGTATACTTTAATCTGAAATATACCTTTATTTCTCTTTTAATGTCAAAATCATTTCATTTATTAAGCATTGGTGATAGTACATGATGCTGGCAATGTCTATTGTTTAAATTCCAGCTTGGAAAAGAAAATGTTGACAACCACATGTCAATTCTTCTCACCCTCCCACCCTTGTCTTGAATTTCACAGGTCGCTGGCTACAAAAGTTCTGGAGGGATTATTTATAATGCCTAGTTCTGATTGATTGATGATTGACTGAATAGTCTACTGGATTGACATGTGGTGAAGGATGCTGGATTGAACCAGCTAAGGTTATTCAGGGAAACATCCCTTGAAGATACTTTGAAAGTTAGACAGTTTATCACTCAAGGGAAAAAAAAAGTTTTTACAAGGATGCTCTGTGTTTTGGAGCTGTGAACCATCAAAGTCATGTGAGCCAATGACCTGCGGGCCTTTGTACAAGTGGACAATAAGTGATGCATAGCAAACGAATCGTGTGATTTCAGTGCACAGATACTGACTGCTCCTGAATGATAGCACAGTTCCCCCTCAGTTCTTCCTCCTGCCTCTGCTTCTTAGCTCTCAAATCCTCCCCCTCAACAGTTGGTTGTACACTAGCTGACTTTCCACCTTGCCTAAACTATGTTTTCTAGATACAGAGAAACTTGTACAACCTAACAATCTGTTAGGGGAAAAATCACAGTCGGGCTTAGCAAATCTTCAAGGCATCCACAATATTAGGTGTCCAATGATGACTTCCAGGTTCCTACTTGTACTTTCCTCTAAATATTTCATGCTTTCTCCGTTACTGATAAGACTGAATCTACAAGTCTCCCGAGGGCTTTGCATAGGTGTACATAGCATATCATTTCTGGTCCCAAAGATCTCCATATGGTATTTTCATTATGTGACTTGTATATTCTAGAGAAAAGTTACCTGATGAAGAAATACCAGGAGATGGTTGGATGCTAATCAAGACATTTCATTAATGAGGACATTTCAGAGAGAAACAGATACATAGTTTTCATTGCATACTCCTGAATTTTTAAACAAAATGTTCCTGACTCATTCACCCAAACAAGCGGCAGAATATTATTGATGCAATATTTGCCAGCAACTTTAGATTCTCATAACCAAGGGCAGACTATCCCATTTGTAAACCTCAAGAAATAGAACTACATGTGAAACAAGTCAAGTCCAAAATACACTTCACTTTCTACATAAAAAATCAATGTATATTTTACATTACTATTTTGTTGCTGTGTGTGTCAGTGCTTACACGCTTGCATGTAGAGGTGAATATGCATGTGTTTATGCATGTATTTATTTTTATGCATGTGTCTATGAGTGCTTACATGCTTGCATGTGCGGGTGAGTATGTATGTGTTTGTGCATGTATTTAGAGGTTTTATGCGTGTGTCTATGAGTGCTTACATGCTTACATGTGCCAAAGGTTGGAGTCAGATGTCTTCCTCGACTCTCTTGATCTTTCATATTGAGTTAGAGTCTCTCATTTGAGCTTGCTGATTTATTCTATCAAACTAGCCAACTTGCTCAGGGACCCCCTGTCTCTGCCTCTTGAATGAAGGGGTTACAGGCAGGCTGTTCATCACGCCAACATGTTGGTGGGTTCTCGGGATCTCCGTGATTGTCCCCACACTTGCTTACAAAGTACTTTATCCATTGAGACATTGCTCCACTCCCACCATCTCGTTCAGTTTTCATATTCCCTGACTATGTGCCTGCAGAGAGAAATATGAAGTTTGATCACGATGCCTTCTGTCAAAAGAAATCCCAAATCTTCTTACATGGATGAGTAGCTTAAAAAATATATCCTACAACTGTGACACATGGTTACAACCCCACAGTGTGAACACAGATGTTGAAAATCATGAAGACTTTGGAGGTCATGATTTCCAGCTGGCCGAAGTGGACAGTGTAAGAGGCCTCGTAGATTACACCATACCGTCACTTAATACAATGCTTGAACGTGCCTCAGAATTTCTGTGTCAAAATCGTTTGGGTGGGGTGATTTATTAGCCAAGATCGATGAAGCTGCTAGCAGCCCAGATGGCTTGAATTTTGAAAGGGGAAAGATTCTTGCCACTGAGCATGAAGGTATAAAAGCCAAGTTGCCAAGAGACTGAAGGGGTCTTGACTCAGAAAGGACTGCGTCACTGCTGTGTGCAGACAGCATTGAAGGGGCAGAGCTTGTTTTCCTTCACACACACACTTGAAGGTCTGGGTTTTTTCCCGAGGGAGCAGTGGGCATTTTATGTGCATGAAATGTCTTTCTGTAGTGGAACAAATGCTGTCAGCTGCCCCCGCGGGGTCACAGGCAGGCAAAGCTGTCCAGCGCAAGCAGGTTTCTACAGCAAGCACCAGCTCAGGATCTGCCTGCTCGACTTTCACAGGGCAACGTCTGAGTGCTGACGTGCGTGCTGATTTGAGGCCATTTGCTGTGGGCCGACACCTGGAAGCCATCATCCGCAGAGGCCCGGCTGCTCAGTGCAGACCCTGAGCAGCAACACGTGTCTGGAAGACAAGACAGACTGCAGATTGGCAGCAAAATGGTACTGATGGGTCCTGGTCATTTGGCAGTTCAGACGAGAACTGCAGGGAGAAAAGAAGGGCTGAAATAAAATTAAATAAATATATTATTTTATAATAAACCAAATAATAAATTATACTTAATTGTTCCCTTTCTTTCCTATGTGATACATATTTAAGTAGAAGTTTTCCTTTAAGACCCTGTTAACAAATCCTTCATCTCTTTGCAACTACTCCTGTTCATTCAAAGATAGGTTTTGGAAAGCAGGAGATAGGACTTGCCTATATTCTTTTTCTTTCATGTATACATGTGTGTATAGGCATGTGTGCAGGAGAATATTTGAGTGTGTGCACTTGTGGAGGCCCGACGGTGACATCAGGAATCACCCTGGATTGCTCTCCCTCCTTGCTGCTTTGCTCTGGGGTTTCCCAGACTCTGGGTTTAAGAGCCAGAATGGCTGGACTTCCCCACTTGTGCCTGGGTATTTTTACATGGGACTTGGAGATCTGAACTCAGATCCATTTGCTTATAATGCAAAGGCTTTAGTTAACCCTGAACCATGTCCCTGCTCTGCTTGTCTACTTTCCAACAGTCATTATGGCTCCTGAAGCTTTTTGTTTCTATGATTTTTTTTTAAACTTTGGTTGGTTGGTTTGGTTGATTGCTCTTATTTAGTCGGGTCTAACCACGCTTTTCAGAAAGGGCTTTACAGGCCAGAGAGATGGTTCAAGATTCTGCCTCCAAAGAAGAAAGTCCTGAGTTTGGATCCCAGGTCGACATAAAAATATCACTCTGGTGGCAGCGAGCAGTTCTGGCCTTGGTGGGTAGAATCAGGGATATCCCAAAGGGAAGCAAAAAGGAGGTAGAAGCAATCCAGGATGAATCTAAAAGTCACCCTTGTTCCTCCACAAGGACACACAGTATCCTCTGACACACACACACACACACACACACACACACACACACACACACACACACACTAAGTAAATGAACTAATAAAGTTTAAGAGAAAGGGTTTTACTATGTATCCCAGGCTGTCCTCAAATGCAAGAAAAACACTCCTTCCTCACTCTCCCTGGTGGTGTGAAGACACACACACACACACACACACACACACACACACACACACACACAATACAAGTAGGTGCATTACAGTGCTTTCATGATGCAATTTTTCCTTTGCTTTGACCCATTACTAAACTATCTAAAAAACAAAGCATTGGTGCCAGGACTTGACCAGCTCGGGTCAGACCCCCACTTTGAAGTAGCTCTGATGTGTCACCAGGTTAGAGCTTTGCTTCAGGTAGCTTACACTGAGTTCGTATTCAGTGGAGAATAGCAGTAGAGAGTATTCTCTTCAGGCTCATGGATGGAAATATCACGAAGACTCATGCTCTAAAACATTTCAGTGGTGACAACAAAAGGTAGATCATTCATGTAATGAATGACTCCTTATCCGAGCAAGAGCCCTCGTCCCTGGTGGACGGACACCTGGAGAAGTCCCGGTAATGGAGAGCATCTCTCTTTAGACAAACGAGATCTTACCGGTCTGCGCTTGGACACAATGCTCTGTACCCTGTGCATATTTGCAGTGCTGTGTTTAAAAGCCTTCCGTTCTCCTGTGCACAATGCAGATAATAACCGCGCACCTGTCTTTGAAGGAGAGTGGAGAGGGCGTCTCTGAGCTGAAGGGCCATTATGAAGGAATGCAAAGTAAGAGAAACTCCTCTAACAACCATTTGGAGGTGAAAATGTGCTTTCATGGGGGCGCTCCAGCTGCTGATCACATATTTACGTAGGCTTTTAAACCAGAAAGTTAAATTCGTCCTTCCATGTGTTTTAGCAGATGAGTCGGACCCTCCCTTATTGACGCCAGGCACCGACATCAAAGCGCACGGCTTCCATGCATCTGTGCGATTCACGACCTGAACCCCCTACTTCACTGAAGCTTTGTTTGTTCTGTGACTCTTTCTTCCGTCCTTTTCTAAGAGCGGCTTTGTATTCAAAGAAGGAGCAGGTGAGGCTGCTCTGGTGTGGGCTGTCATTTCCATTGGTGATCCTGAAGCCAGAGAGAGGAATGTTCTTTCCTCCAGACCAGACAAGGTTGTCTGTCGCCTCGTTGTGCCGCTGAGAGTCAGTCTAGACATTTGAAGTGTTTTACTGGGCCCGAGTCTACATCTTATGGACTTGATGCTCCAAACAGCAATGAACTGTTTATCACTAAATTACATAGCTGACATGCTAGGCGACTTCACACAATTCAGCAAGCATACTATGTCCTGCAGTGGACACTGGGTTTGAGTGACAGCCTAGAGAGGCTCAGTCTCTGCCCTGGGGATTGCTGCTGTAGGAATGACATCCATCAGAACCCCCACTTAGACATACTCAAGATGCCTCAAGCAAGACATTTGTAAAGTCACCTCCAAGTACGCCCCATGGTCAAGGTGAGATAGAAGTATGAGAGAGAGAAAGAGAGATGGGGGCTGAACGATTTCTCAACCCCCAATTTCCCCATGCTTCCAGAACCAGTGCTAGCATTTCTTATGAATCCTAATTCCACTGAGAGCAACACTATCCAACTTTCTCCTGCGCATGTGCTGTCTCAGCAAAATCCAAGTCTCCTAGCATTCCCAGCGCAGTTTGTGTGACCCCTGCTCTGGTAGACCTATGAGCAGTGTGTAAATGTTTCTCCACACAGAGCTCAGTGTGCCTGGAGTGCACTTGCTCGTCTCTGGACCAGCTTAGATTGACTAAGGATGACTGTTTCTTTACTTCTTTCTGTGGATTTTCCAGATAAAGAACATTTGGTCCAGAGGAGTGATCTGGCTAAATTCTATATTCAGCGGGTCAATCAGAATATATATCTGATATTTCTGGGCCCCAAAAGAAGAATAATAAAGAATGTCAGCACTTAACATCTCTTTCTGGTCCTTTCCACCTGTTCTCTTTCAGGGTCTTATTTTAAATCGTGTCATCAAGCATTATGTAGGCACTCTGCTGCCCTGGGGTCCTGATATAGTGAATGTTACGTGGAGGCCAGTGAGAAATCTCAGCAGGTGGAAGAGAAAATGATCAGCCAGCAGCAAGGATCATTACAGTGCACACATCGCTTACAAGCAAAACCTCCACATCTGCTTTACTTTCTAATTACCAAGGCAGTACCCCCCCCAACTGTCAGGAACAGTAATAAGACAGGTTGAAAAAACTGATTCATATGGCTGCATGTGCTTTATGTTCTGAACCTCATGTATGCGCCAGTCATGTTCGTACATATACCAGATGAAATCTGGTGGGATGGAGTGAGGGGAAATACAGTCATTATAGTAAGTTCTTCTGCAGATTTCCATGAAAGTCTCTTGCCACCAAAAATGAAGACTTTAGGAATAAAAGAAAAACAAATTCATTGGAGAAGAAATCCCTTGGAAAGTTTGCCATTAAGTATTTACTTAAAACCTACTGCAGGGCAGCCTTGTGCTAGTCTAAGAGAACAAAGGTATAAACAAAACAAATGTACGCTGATTCGAGAGACATTTGAGGATACTTGCATACGTAAGTATGCGATCATGTGACATTTCATGAAGGAAAGCTGTGGTGTCCCACAGTATGGAAATCCTTAGGAATTCTCCCCCCAATCCTGCCACCCCCAAGGAGAAAGTGGCAAGACCCCATGAAGCACTCTGCAGCTGTCTTTTGGAAACACAAGAGGGGTCACATTTCTGTGAGTATTCAATTTCTAAAAAAGCAGTAATCTGAAACAGAAACCACTCAGTGCAATTTAAGCAGAGTTTTTAAAATGCAACCTATAGATCTGTGTTTCAAAGGTTTCAAATTTAATGAGTGAGAAGTTTCTATAATTCAGATGTTAGGTTTTATCCCAAGACCCACACATCATGTTGATCAGTGTAAAATGTGCTGGTACGCAGAAAGCAGACACATGTATTTTCTGAAACTTAGTATCAGGAGAGAATTCACATGCCAACTACAAAAGCATCTTGAAATAAGGTCCAAAGTATGAACCAGCATATCACTGTATAATGCAGCATTGGCTGCATTTCTTAAAAAGAGCCAGGACTTACTGAAACATCATGGGAGAAATGGCATCTTATACATATTGCATTATAGGTATTGTGCATTTATACTGCCTACTACTAAACCTATCGAACTTAATGACAACCTAAATCTGTGAGATATTGCATCAGTATGAGATGGTCTGTGCAAATGTAACAAATGATCCCTTAGTGGTTGTAAAAGTACTGATGCAGCCTGTACTTGCCTTCAGAGGGACTCAGTTTTGTTTTGTCTTCATTTTAGACCTCTCAGGACATAGGTCGGGTGGTTGTGTTTGTCCAACATGCACGAAGCCCAGGGCTTGAACACCAGCACTACATAAAACTGGGTGCAGAGGCCTGAACTACCTGCACTCTCAATGGGTAGAGGAAGGAGGATCGGAACCCGGAACTTGCTGCAGTTTGCCTGCACACTGTGGATAAACTCACCACCAAACAGCTTAAGGAACGAAGGTGTTTTATTCTTGCCTAGGACTCTCTGGTAGAGCTGATAGCCCAGCATGGCAGGAAAATTCATACCAATACCAGAAGCTGTGGGAACTGGTCGCACCATATCCACAGGAATTGCCGAGAAAGGAATAAGCTCCACTCACCACACTAAGAGTCTGCCAGCGTATGCTGAAATATGTCAAACAACCCAGCCCACCCCTCCATCACAATCACCTGGCCAGAGAACCGTCCACGCACCTGGGGCTGGGCCTTCCCTCCTCGGCTGAATGCTCTTCTTCAGACGTGCTCAGGGCTTCCCTTAACTACCAGTTCTTCACGATGTGCCCCAACTCAGTCTTTCCATTGTGCAGTCGATGCCGATCTCTAGCCAGCTAGAACTCCCGCAAGGGGGCTGAGCTTGTACTGCAACTGTGGAGGGTTTCCTTAGCATGTGCCAGGCCTCGGGGTCAGTTTCCAGGATGCAAAGAACTCATGGTGAGGGAAGTTTCAATAGCTGGCAGGTTTCTGGTGACCTCAGTGATGACTAGCTGGTTTGTCCACTGGTTCTTAGAAGCATCCATTTTATCTGTTGAAGACTTACCTACATTCAACGTAGTAAGTTAACACACTTCCTGTCCATTAGTGAAACACGTGTATGACCCTTGACTTCCTTCAGATCAATGGTTTCTCTGCATAAACCATATGCCATATTGAATATACACAATGCCCACAGCTTTTGAAAGGATTTCCTTTTGCCATCTATTTCAATATCGTGTTGGTAAACAATGATATCTGTCACTTATGTTGGGTAAATCCCCTGAAAAACCATGGCTGTCCTCTGCTCGCTCACGAATGGATTCTAAATAGGTAAACACAACTGACTTCTACACGGAGAAATGCACTGTTTTGCTCACTGAAATGAAATGGGAAATGCCAAAGACATTTCTGCAACATTCGAGTGATTCCTAAAAGCGCCATTCAGGCCAGCAACTGCCTGCAGGACAGAGTTGGTGACTGTGGGAACTGAAATTTTGGAGTTGAACATGAGACTTGGCCAGGCGGTTGAGGTTGAATCCAGGCAGAATCAATTTGTTCATTAAAATTGTTTTCTTTTCTTCCTGCCAGAAGAGTACGGATGAAGTTCACGTAGCAGTCAAGACTCAGAGATGTTCTACAAGGGATGGAACATTTCAGGCTTAGTTTATAAGAAAATGCAAATCCAGTTCATTGATTTATTTCACGTGGGAAAGAACATCATGGCTTAAAAGATTATTTTTAAAAATTCACATACCTGTCCGAAAGCCCTCTGTGGCATCTTGCTTCCACAACGTATACACACACACACACACACACACACACACACACACACACACACACACACACACGATGCTCACTGGGGGAAATCACTGAAGATTTTTATTTCAATAAGGGAGTGTAAATGTTGAAATAATAGCTAACCAAACATGTCTACTTGAAAGACAGTCTAACAAATTCACACACACACACACACACACAAAAAAGCTAATATACTATCTTTTCTCTAGAGTTGTGAGAAAGGAAACTTGAGCATATTTTTTCTTCCTGCAACTTTTATCCTTTGTTGGTTTTGAGAATATTTTCTGAATCAACCAGCTCTCTTACAACCTGGGTATGAAAGAAACATGCAAGGATCGAGCTTTACTTAAGTTCAGTTCACAATTTTTCAGTATGTGTTCTAAGCGAGCGCCGTGTAGCACTGTCTTTGAAGCAAACAGCTGCCATCTTTGTCTGCCATCAAGTTTGAACAAAACACGAATCTGTGGAGGATGCTTCCTATCCAAATCACAACACTGACTTAGGTATTTAGAATGAAAACCTCAAGTGGAGTCGCACATTCAAATCCATGCAATTTCCGCATATAGTTATACACGGCCTGAATTTGGTTACTCAGGCCTTGTGCATGGTCTCCACACTGACTGTGGCGACCAGCCATTCACCTTCATATAATAACAATTCACGTCATAGATCATAGAAGTCATTGTGAATTTGCACTACTCCCTCCTCTCTACGCTTTTAAAAAATAATTCCTATTTTATCTAGCCTTTCTGCATGGTGCGTGTTTCTCAGCTCCTCAACTCTGAACAGGCCACGTTTTCTCCCTTAATCATGAAAGGCCAAGGTGAATGCAGTGCTACGGTTTGACATCTTTTGAGAAACATTAGGGTGGGAAGCAAAAGACAGAGAAAGAGCCTCCATATCACAGCTAGCGGAGCTTGTTTAAAAACAAACAAAAAAAGAAAAAGAGCATATGAGTGATTCAGCTCTGAGATTCTATCCTTTAACACCAAGATCACCTGGAGTGCCGAGCAAAACTCTGGCCATCCTCTCTCTACTACAGGTTTCCTTTCCGCTTCATGTGTGTGTTATGTTTTTCTTTTTCCCTACCTGATAGGTCAATATATAGAAACACAAGGCATAAAACAATCATTTTTCCATAATGCTATGGAAATGTAAAGAAAGCCACCGTGGCCCAAATCAGTGGCTAATCACACCTGTCTCCCCACTGCACACTCATTTGATAACCTTGCCTGATCAGCATGCATTTCTGCGCTGGAAAGGACCCAAATGGCAATCAAGATCAGTGAGTTCACCTTGGAAACAGTGCATCGCCTCCACCCCTCAGAAACGCCCGCTGCTCATTGGTCTACATGCACCTGAGCAGCCTGGCAGGAATCCAGCTGCTCAAGCAGCCTGCACAAGTCTTCGTCACAGGATTCTCAGGGTGGGAACTCTTGTGAGGGACTAGTACTGGCAGATGATAGGACATTTGTTTCTCTAAAACATACTTCGAAATGTTAGCATCACCCGCGGTGGCTAATTACCTCATTCCCTTTATTGTTACTCTTCAGCCTTTTAGAGATTTCCTCTTGCCTGTGGTGAATAAAACCAACAACTTATTAAAGGACCTAAACATCACCTTTGCCACAGATATTCTTGTCATGGAGCCAAAAGGGTCCAGCACATGGTCACATGCCTTCAGCAAGGACCACAGAAACTATGTTTTTACTTTTTTTCCCCTAAATGTACCTTGTGCAGTTTCTTTCTAAAGACTAATTCCTGAGAATGTGTCAGTGTATCCACTTTGTTTAGTATGTTCAGTCTTTCTGTGTGGGCATACATGAATGCATGTATGCATATATGTGTCAGATGAGTGCATCTCTGTGTGTGCATATATGTGAGTGCATCACTGTGTGCATGTATACATGTGAATGCATCTCTCTATGTGTACATGGGTGAGTGATCTCTATGTATGCACGTACATGTGTGTGAATGCATCTCTCTGTGTGCATATGTGTTTGTACATGTAGAAGCATCTTTCTGTGTGTGCACATGTGAGTGCATCTCTGTGTGTGCGTGTGCATGTATGTGAGTGCATCTGTGTGTATGTGTGTGTGTGTATGTGCACATGTATGAGAGGTCTCTGTGGGGATCAATCATGGGCCCTTGTGTTTGCAAAGCAAGCCCTTTACCAACTGAGTTGTCCCATCTTTTCCAATCTATGAATATGCATCCACATAGGCAGGCTCGCCAGTTTCCAGCCCTCATACTGTGGGAGGAAATGACAAAGCGTGAGGTCACCGTGAAGTCACGGCACCCCTCGAGAGCTGGTCAATATTAATTTATGAATGTGTATACGAGGCACATACCTCATTTCTCAGCTGACAGCTTCCATTTCCCAACAGAAGCCTCATGGAAGAGAATTATAAATGCTCTTTCACATCAGCCTGGAGACTGGAGGCACGGGATGCATTGATTGGAAGGAAGAGGTCACTTTTTATTATCGTGCGTGACCCAGCAAAATGTCCTCATGTCTTCGTTTCCTCTTTGAAGAACAACTCATTCGAAAATCACTCTGAGACCATCTGGTAGTGGATGAGAGCCGTGTGCTATCGAAAACCCGAGTAAGAAAGAGCTGCAGAATTGATTTTCTAGGTTGCCGTGACCCTGTTGCTTTTTGATGCTTCCTACCAGCATCAGTGGAAAAGATATAAAAATGAGAGTCGTGAGTTCACAGGTGTGTATGTGTATGTTTGTGTATGTCCACGTATGTGAATGTGTGTGTGTGCTTCTATATGTCTTTTAATTTTCATTTCATTATCCTAAGATGGACCCCATAAAGCTGTCATCTTTTGCTGAAGGGGGAAGGGAACAATTCCGATCGTCACTCTCAGGGTCCAGGACTTGAATTCCTCCACTTCTTCAAGTCAGCAAATCTCTCCTCATCTGAAACATCCTGAACATACTGCCTGATTCCTAAATCAGCCCCACTGGGCAGACAGGCTTTTAAAGAGCCCGACACGCCTTGAAATTTACTGCCACGTCCCAGGCAAGGTGCATAGTCTCAAGAAGTGATTCTCCTGCAGGCTTCCTCAGTGCAACAAGGCCTCAGCTGTGCATCCCTGTAGAGGGCGACCGAGAGCCATGCAGCAGCCTAGTGCAGGTTCGCACCCTCAAGGAAGAAGAGGGGGGACTTCTGGGTGGGCATGGGTCTTTGTCTTAACCATCGCAGAAAATCCACACCACATAAATGGCTTAAGATGACCCATCTGTTCATTTAACAGTGCACACTATTGCTTAGAAGACACCAGGTCAGTGGATCCACATTATTTCCAACCCTGACTGCTTTGATATCTGCCCAACGTCACACACAGCACACAGGAAGCTGAGGAGAAAGATTCAGACACACACCCATGGGCATTCTTGATTTCTCTGCCACCCAGCCACATCCCTTTCACTGTATCAATAGGGCACGATTCTCATTGGACGCCTCACAATACGCCCAAATGCAGAGATCCCTAGACCATTTTATAACAGGTCTGTTTCATTCATTAACCTCCTTCTGTGAGGTCTGATTGCCAGGAGCCAACGATATTGGCCGGGCAGCCGAGAGTTTTATATTACTGGTATGTTGCAGAATATTTTAATTTTCCAGCTGAGAGTGTCCGGAGTGCTCTGGGCATGACATGCACGACGCGGGCGGTGTGCTTGGAAGCGGGCATTCACTTGGCTTCATGGCAGCAAACGGGAGCTGCCCGGTTCACGTGTGGGCAGTGGGCAGACAGCAGGATGACCCTTATTAGCATCCAGTCTTGGGCTCTAATTAAAAGATAGCACCAACTCCTTCCAAAGCAGAGAAAAGTAAATTAACTTCATCTGGGCAAACGTTAAGGCTTAAAATAAAAATTGCCAGAGACGTGTGCTGCTTCCTCATCTGACGCTGGGTTTCAGTCTTCCCTGTTCCAATTTGGAGTGTATTTTAGAAATGCACACCTGAGTGGTTTTCAAGCTATGTCTACTGTACTGTTGTACTGGTGCTGATATGAATACAGAACCCAAAGAACTTAGTGAAGCAAGGGACTGGCTATTCTTGCTATTTACAATTCTCAGTTACACTTCACCGGCACAGCAGGGGAATTCATATTATGGCGTGAGCTGAGGAGACTGGCCACACCGTACCCACACAAAGGGCTGAGAGAGGGATGTCCTTTCTCTCTTGCCAGAATGCCTGTATGCAAGGAGGCCAAGTAGAGCAGCTCTCTCCATTTGATGTAGCTGTCTAGAGAATGGTGGCATCCCACGGACTGATCTTGCATCATTCAGATAATCTCCCACAGGCTGGCTTGGGCATGCCTTAGTAACTAATTCTTCACAGACATGCCCAATCCTTAGTCTTTGGTCATCAGGTTAGCTTGTGCAGCTAACCACCACATACACTTTGACTTTCTCGATGGCATCTTGGGATCTTGGGTCCAGAGGGAAACACAGGAAGCACCTATGAAAGCCAAGAGCTGAGGCCAGTTTATAGTCACTTCAAATTCTTGACGTACCATCAACATCATTGGACCTTCCTAGATCTGTAAGCTCCCCGGCTGTACCTCACGTCTTATGAGGAGGATGTCCTGACACTGTCAATCAGCCGTCCAAGTGAGTCGGGTACTCACTAAACTCGAGAACCATTGTGTTAGAGATCTCTGAGGCTCTTGAAGTTTTAAATTATTTTGAGACACGGTCATTTCCCCTATGCCCAGGAAAGTTCATTAAGCAGAGTGTGTAGTTTTGTACCCTTCTGAAGAAGGAACTCTAACTTGGAAAGAGATTTCCATCAAGATCACATTTGCAAATGCAAGACATTCCAACAGTATTATTACCATTCCAAACTCATTCTACTCCAACCCAAGGAACAGTTACTGCTGAAGGCAAGCTTGGGTAGCTGGTCAAAGGGTTGCAGGTAGAGTAGGTAGAGCCTCAATGACTGCTTGTCATGGGAGAAGGAGGTAAAGGAGAAGAAGAGGAGGAAGAAGAGGAAGAGGAGGGGGGAGAGAGAGAAAGAGAGAAAAAAGAAGAGCAGAAAAGAAGGAAACAGGAAGGAGGGAAAGAGAAAAGGAGGAATGGATCTGACACTATAATATACAACAAAATCAATCGCATTGGAGTATTATTTAAAATTAAAATTTCTCTGCAACACTAAAGCTAGAGGTGAGCTATAGGGTCAACTTGCAATCCTCCTGCCTCAGACCCTTGACCACAGAGATATGAGGCACATTCCAGCACACACAACATTAGAATCTATATCTTTGTGTTCTTTCTTGGATCCATATTATCAGTTTGTGATTAGCTAGGTCAATCAGACTTCCTCCTTTGGCTCTGGCTCATTATTCTGTCCAGTTATTTTTAACACTAGAATTTTATAACTATAAAATAATAAAAGGATAGACTGACTTCTCAAGAAGGCAAGCAGGCCACGGGAAAAGAAATCCAGATTGGCTCCAAAGCAGTAGAAACACATGTGGATTATGGGTGAAGAGACTCTTACCTGAACCAAGGGGCAAGAAGATCATATAGCTACGAGAATGAGTGTTTAGGAGCTTGCTGAATCTCAGTAATTTTCTACAAAAAGTGTTGTGTGTGTGTGTGTGCACGAGTGTGCTGAAATACTACTGAGTAGTTATGATTCCATAGGGGAAATGAAAGTAACCTATGGACCCAAGGATATAATTTGTGGAAAATCATCTTTCCTATGCCTTCCCCCCTTCCATTATCATAAGAGAAGAAACTGCATGTGTAATGAATACAGATGAAGACATTTCCATTTTTGTAAGAGACCCTGACATGATTTCACTTGGCCATCTTATATTGCTTGAGTTAAGAAGGAGAAACTTATGAAAAAACTACTGTAAGAAGAATAAGTGAATTTATGAACCCATCTTTCATGGGGTTGAATTGTTCCCCCAAACCCTGTACTTTAATGGATTGGTTGCTAAGGTCCCTCATGTGCCATAGCATGCATGTGCCCACACGCATGCATATGTACACACACACACACACACACACACACACACACACACACACGCGATTAAATAAAGATAATAACAATTGGAAAATTGGATAACAGTTGGACTAGTATGTGTCGTGTTTGGCATCCACACATGGTCCTGGGTATTGAGAGCTGTTGAACAACCAGAAGGCAGAACCTAGTGGGGGGAGGATTTACTAGGAGCATGAAAGGGGATACTGGGCCCCAACCTCTCCTTCTCTTGCTTCCTGCCTGCCATGGTCTGAACAGGCCCCAGGCCCAAAGCCACACAGCAGAATAAGCATGGCTTTTGCTTCTGAAACCACGAGCCAAAATGCACCTTTTCTACTTTAAAGTTGACATTCTCATGCATTTTCTTCCAGGGTCAGAAAATTCACTCACATTCCTTCTCAAGTCAGTTCTGTCAAGTAATAATCACTTTATTCCCTAAGCCAATGATGGCTCCCAACACATGCCAAAAGAGGTTGCGACTTTAGTGATTTGAGATGTGGTCTGACCTTGGGAACTTTCAAAGATTCCCAGATGGAGAGAAGTTTAGCATCGGGTGCTTTTTTTTTTGTTATTATTATTTATTCAACTGTGTGCATGTGCGTATGTATGTGCGCGTGTGTGTGTCTCTGTGTGTGTGTGTGTGTGTGTGTGTGTGTGTGTGTGTGTGTAGAACCACGGACGAATTCGGGAACCACCATGGACGCCTCCACCTCCTTCTGCCCTGGGATTCACAGGCTCCGCCCTACTAGGACCAGAAGCGCAGGCCGCCCCCGCTTCCGCCTGGCGTCTATACGTGGGATCTGGGATCCGAACTCAGGACCTTCCGCCTGCAAGGCGGAGGCTTAACCTCTGAGCCACCTCTCCAGCCCTAGCATCGGGTGCTTTGAAAGGAACACTTGGGAAAGAAGTGACTGCCAAGAGCGGTCCTTCATGCCATCAGTTTTCATCCTCGGACCCTTTAGGGATTCCACTTTGTCAGGCGCTAGCCTTCAGTATGCAGGATCAGTTCCAAACCCTCAGCAGAAAAAGGTGGGTCTTCCCTCATCTGGCCATTGTCTACCATTTCAATTTAATGTCTGCCTTCTTAGCTCACAGATTACACTCAGAACGTGAACCTCTTTATCTGCAGTTAAAGGACACTGAATAGCCTGTGTGATAAGTGTGTCTTTCACAGTGAGTCTCAGAGCCAGGAAAGTTCCTCCTTAACCTTCTGTGATCGGATGTGACTCTGACCGGACACAAAATTCTTGTACTGTTCTTCCCGCTGTTCATGAATGAATCTTCTCCTCACTGCTCTGTGACTGAGCTCCATGATTTCATGACACTGTGTACCTAGCACTAGCATTGTGTGTGTGTGTGTGTGTGTGTGTGTGTGTGTTTGACCCACCAATGCAAGTTTCTATGGTGTGTGATGCACAGTCGGCCCTTTGAATCTGTATCTTTGGGCTCAGCATCCTCAGATGCAAGCAAATACAAAACAGAAACAAACCATCCTCCAAATAATAATGGATATCCATCCTGAATACATACAAGGTTTTTCTTGTTACTATCCCATAACCTCCATAGCATAATAAATACTTACACTTATGTCTGGGTTTAAAGGAACATTTGAAGAGATATGTAGGTTATCAGCAAATACCATGCCACTTTCTGAAAAATGAACCAAGCAGCTGACAAAATGGCTGAATGGGTTACTCGTCTGGATTTGGTTCCTGGATCCTGAAAGGAAGCAGGACAGAGCCAGCTCCCTGAGGGCTGTGGTCAGACCTCCACACAATTATGTACCCCCACACATGCATGTACACACACACACACACACACACACACACACACAATTCAATAAAAAATGGCAACACTAAATGAGACAGGTATCTATGGAGCTTGACATCCATACAGGGTACAGGGACCAGTTTTCTGCAAAACCTGAGGAACAAGTGCCCAGATATCTTACAACTCTGGACTTCTGTTGAGATCAAAGTAGCTGGTAGATAGCTAGTTCTTAACAATAGTAAATAAGCCTACTACTAAGGATAGAAAAGTGTTACATAATGAACAGCTACAAGTATTCTGATATGAACTTGAGTCATGAATTCGGGGAAATATATATTATTTATTGTTGGCCAGATACTCTAATTTTCAATGACTGCTTGTTTCATATTCCACAAACTCTGATGGTTGGACGTGAATGTTAGGTCATGTTAGATCTGAAAAGATGTGATACTCAGTGGTTCTCCTTCCAGCTGTGCTCCACCTTGGCTGGTGATTTGTCTTCCTTTCCTACCACGTGATTCAGAAATGCTGCATGCATGCCTGTAGGCATGCTCTGTGTGGACCGCATCTTCGATGGAGTGTGTTACTTCTCACATGGAACGTCATGAAGCGCAACGTCAAAGAGCAGACACTGCTTGAAATCACATCACCTACCCCTCAGCATTGGACCCTCGTCTTTATAGACCAAGACATCAAAGCTGCAAGGATGTGGATCTGCCCTCTACATGCGAGTTGCACCTTTGTGGCAGGTCATTGGGCCACACCCAATCACATTCTGTGCAACCCAGGCATAAATCTCAGAATAGCTCCTCATATGCGTTACAACTAATAGCCTAGAAATATCCCTGCAGAGAAGTGGGCAGGCACTCAGCCCTCTAACCTGCTCGCTGCCTCACCCACACTTTTACCCACCTCTGCTGTTTGTTTCCCTCTGCTCCCTATTCTGTTTGATGAAAACATATTTCCCTCGTCCTAAATAATATCAAATGGACAACTATATGAGTGAGCTCAAATACTGTTCCAAAGAAGAACCTGGGTCCTTTGATGTTTCTGCTAGAGGTTCCCAGTGAGTCATTATACACAGCTCCTTTAAGGTTGGTATAAGCCTATTTGGTGAAAAGAATCAGAAAACAGGGACCTACCTGGCAGCCAGCCTTCTGGTCTGTCCACATGAACCACGGGTACAGCTAGTCAAAAAGATAGCATCTTTGGGGGCTGGAGAGGTGGCTCAGGGGTTAAGCCTCTGCCTTGCAAGCAGAAGGTCCTGAGTTCAGATCTTAGACCCCACATATAGATGCCAGGCAGAAGTGGGGGTGGCCTGGGTTTCTGGTCCTGGTAGGGCAGAGCCTGTGAATCTTGGAACAGAGTAAATAAGGAGACGGAGGCGATCCATGTTGTTTCCCAAATTTGCCCATGGTTCTATACACACACACACATACACACACACACACACACACACACACACACACACACACTCACATACACACACGCGCACACATGCACAATTGAATAAAAAAAAAGATAGCTTCTTTATATCAGACTTGTAGTTGTTCTCTCAACTGACTCTGTGGTGTGAATGTCGCATACAAGGATAACTACTGGATTTAAAATTGTGTGAATATGTCAAACTATGAAATAATATAATCACATGAAAATTTTGACAAAGGAAAATACAGACTGAACCATACAGTACAAAGAAACAGACACAACTATGGAATTGTACCATGTTCTTAGAACACATCCAAGAGAGCTCAGGTTTCCATGCTTGATATCTGAGATACACAGTTAGTCTTATAGAGAACAGGAAAGCTCTGTTTGAACCAGATGCATTCCAGAAACTGAAGGGATTCATCATCCAAGGAAAATGATTTTAGTCTTGCAGAAAAAGTACACTGTACCCAAATCGAATAGATCGTCTTTTGTTTAACACATCATTTCAAGATGACAGAGATGCTTATATATATATATGTATCTGTGAAAGGAAAAGCAAGGTGAATCAACAGAATAAATCTCTAGTGTCTGCTAAGTACTCAGCCCTGAGTGTGCATGCAATGCCACACATTAGCTTTACCTTGCTGGATTGTCTCTGCTTAGCTTTTGGCAACCACATTGAAAGGTCAGTGGTTAATTCAAGTTTTAACTTCATATTTTGTTTTGAGTTTAGGTTTGTTTGGGATTGTAGGATAGTGAAAGAGGAAGAGAGGAGTCTAGAACACTCCCCTCCCATAATGTGGGAAAGCCTTTGTTATCTGGAAGCTGTTCCCTTTCCAGGCACCGCAGGAACTTGCTTGTGAGACTAAGAAAATGAATGATTTTCCATTCAATTATGTTATGTTCAGAGTCCTCGTTCTTAAACAGGTTAAACATGTCAATGAGACCAAGTGTAAACACGAGACCATTCTTTTGCCAAAAAATAAGTTAGATAAGGCAGAATTGCAGGAACCAAAGGGAAGAGTGTAAATATTTGACTCCTTATAAAATGGGACAAGACTGTTTATCAATCTGTGGTTGGGGGGCGATGGAGGATTTGTAAGTAAGTAATGGAGCAAACAGGCCATGATTACCTTGCAAAGGACCATTTGGAAAGGCAAAGGTCCTGCTGCTCACTCGGCCAGGAGAAAAGAATGGAATGTTTCTCCTTTCCTAATGGAAATACAGTGTTTGTCCATTATAAAGATAAGGAGGGTTTGTTGCAAAATTTGAAGACCCAGAGGCAAGACTATTCCACAGCAGTTTAGGTTGTAAATGGCTTAAACTGTGATCAAGAAGTCACCACAAATAATTCTTACACATCTGAATCTCTGTCTTACATGTGGATAAAGGGGAATCAGCATAGGAGCAAGGAAGGAATGTGGGGGGACGGCAAACCATCTCTCTCCATAAAGACATAAACTTTCAATGTCAAAACACAAGGCCCAGCAAAAATGGTCATCAAAGAGGTCATCAAGGTCCTAACATCATTGGTAAACATCTCTTATCTTGGGAATGAAATGAGCACCAATTCTCTTTTCTTACCTTACTTTCAGCTGCCAAGAAAATTATGTTCTGACCAAACCTGTTGGAGTAAGATTTGGAGCTGAATCCTCAAGTCGGATTTTATAGACGATAGGTCAATAAATACACAAAAAGTACTCTCTATAAGCTTCATCAAAATATAAATTAAGAGAATGTACTAGAACACAGAAGAATGCCAAAAATAATGAGCATGGTGTGTTGGGGATAAGAAAAACAACAGACATTCTGTCAATCACTCAATGGAGCGGGATGATTAAGTGGTACAGTGACTTCAGAAAAATGTCTGACAGCCCCTAGTAACTTTCTCTCTATATGATCTGCAACCACACTGCTGATGACACGGCCATCCCAAAGGATGTTCTTATATATAGTTGCGTTTAAAGCACCTTTCATTACAGAGGCCTAGAAAAAAGAAAAACATACCCAAGAATTCAATGATAATACATGAAGGAAACAGATTGTGGCATAGAGAAATAAGTGAGATCACTCAAAGGTAACCAGAATGAGATGTTTCTACACACAGCAGCATGGAGATAAAGACATAGTAGTGGGTTGAAGGAGCCAGAGTCCAGCAGACTCTTCCCTCATATTTCATGTGTATAAAATTCAAACCCAGGATTTGAGTACTTGCTGACTGAAAGGTGGGCTGGCTGGCAGACTCCCAGAGTGATAGAAATCTTGTACCCCTTGATGTACGTGGTGGTTAGAACAGTTTATACCATCTGCAAATTTCAGTAGGATTTTTCTTTTAAGATAAATACACCTTGAAATTTGTAATTCAATTAACTACCTAAAAATTTTAGTGTTTTAAACCTTTACGTGTGCTTATTTAAAGCAATATTCATCATATTTATGTTGTATTTGAGCATCTCTTATACCTTTCATGTTCAAAGCTGTATGTTTCTGAAAGGTTCAGTTGGTAAAAATTATTTTTATGGGAAATCAATTTCAAACTGGGGATCCTGAATCCAAAAGGCAGAAAATCAAAATGCTCTTCAAGTTGAAATCTTCCAGTCACTTGCAATATTCAGATAGTTCCCAGCGCTGGGGCATTTCGGCTCTCAAATTTCAAGTTTCTCAGCTGGTGACATTATGAAAAGCATACCATGATGTGGAAAGGAAGATGGAACCTGAAACAGTTCTGGTCCTAAGCATTTGGAATGGGGGCACCTCTATTTGCATCTATCTCCCAAGATACTTTCTGCAGATGATTTGTCTGCAGACTCACAAGGGAGAATGGTTTTGGTCATGACCCACAGAGTCAAGATGGCCATGTTGATTTGACCAGAGTCAGCAAGTAATAACTACCAGGGCCTTGCTGGGGCCACCAATCACAGTCAGCCACAGGCATTCAGGGACCAGAATTGTCATTTCTGTGTACAGAATGTGACGACTCTGTCCCCCTCATCTGACTTTTCTCTGATTCTTAATGGATGCACATTTCTATACATTTTACATCTTCTTAAGTTACGTCTTCATACTTGTGCTTTTTATTCTAACCACTGAATCACAAACTTCTCTAATTCCAGACATGATTTATAGACTATATTTACTTTCACCTTGTTAGTTACAATCATTTCATGTCTATGAAACATTTCAATACTAAGATTTGTAAAAGGGGCTCATCTCCTTTAGAGCATAAACAACATTCAAGAAAAATGCACCAGTAAACGATCCCTAAATAGCAAAGGTCTAGAGCTTACAAATGTTCCCTACTTCCCTGACCATAGTCCTCGCCTGCTTTGGATTGAAACATTCCCTCAGCATGGGCTTCTCTGCAGTCAGAAGACACTGTCATTCTTCGCCACCACATCTCAGCATTCAGGGAAACCAACCAACTCAAGAAGAAAGTATAAAGGATGATTCATGGGGCTGGAGAGATGGCTTAGGGGTTAAGCCTCTGCCTCACAAGCAGAAGGACCAGACTTCCGATCCCAAATCCCAAGTAGAAACACCAGGCAGAAAGGGGGGGGGGTAATTTGTACTTCTGGCTCTGGAAGGTGGAGCCTGGGAAACCTCAAATCAAAGTCAAAGGAGGCAGAGTAATCCAGGATGATTCCTAAATCACACACTGTGACCTCCACAAGCACATGCAATGCCTTTTGTTACACACACACACACACACACACACACACACACACACACACACACACACTCACACGAAGCCAGTCAATACAATCTGGAATTCTAGACCACTTGGCTTTTTGCTCGAAGCCCCTTGATCTGAGTCTCCAGCATGGCTGTTTGCTAAGAAAAGAGCAGTTTTGCATCCAGACGCCTCTGTTCTGCACCTCGATCACAAGTCAGGACTCTATTTGCTGTAACACCATGAGCCATAAACAGATTTAGTTTTAGATGCTAGAAAAGTCCTCGGGGTTACAAGGATGAAGGCCAAAGGTAACTGCTTTCAGCGCGTGTTTATTCCCTTCCACACTTTTATTTCTTTTCCAACCAGTCTGTGTCTGTAAAATGCATTAGTCCGCTCGGTTTTTCTGGTTGAACTTGTGACCTATGATTTCGGCCATATGAAAACAGACGACTCTGGTCTGTTCTTGCAACGTAAACACACTTGCCATTTCTCCCCACATTGACTGCTCTTCACGTGCAAGTTACACAAGCCAGAACAACCCCGATCTCCACCAAGGGCAGCATATCCACTGGAGAGTGATGGCTTAGGTGGGTGTGATTTGTGCCCCTGTCAAGAAGCAATTGTTCCCATCTGGCTGCAGGCTGAGCAGGGCCTGAAATGATTAATAAGGCAGTTAATAAAAGGGTGGTGGGAAAGGGGGGAATGGTGGTCTTGACCTTCCTTGAGACTTTCAGGCGGCCTGGGAGTAGCCTTATGAACAAAGAAACATGATCACAAGTCCCATAGCTGCAGATTCGGTAGTGTTCGCTAGCTTAAGTGTCTACACTGAAAAAAAAAATGCTGGCTGCAGGTTTGGCAGAGAACAGTGTTGTTTAAAATTAAACAAAGAGGTTGCTACACACAAACACGCGTGTGCACACACATGCTAATTTGTCCACAGTTTTTATCTAAATTCTTTATGTCATGCATTTTTCCATCTCTGCTCATCCTTCGTCATTTCAAGCCATGTGAAAAAATAGCACATTTTATGGCTGTGACTCTTATGCCCAAGAAAATTAAAAGAAAGCTACAAAAAAGTCATTTGAATACACAGAGAGTGGCAGAGAGACAGAAAGGGACACAGAGAGAGACAGAGACAGAGAGACACAAATAGAGACGTTCCAGCCATATGGTGAAGAACGCAGAACACACCCTACAGCAACTGATGTGAAATCTACAGAAGGATGGTTGGTTCTGTCTGTCTGTCCTTCTGCGCCATGGTGGGCTCTAGTCCCTCAGACCATGGGCCAAAGTAAATGATAAATAAATTGTCTCTGGTCAGTGTGTGGTCATAGTACTGAGAAAGTAACCCACACAATCCTAGGTCAGACCTTGGTGCACTTCAGCTGTATCAGGTGTAACTCTACTTAGTTTAAAGGTCTCTGAGCAAGAATGCATGGTTATTCATCCTTCATATCTATAATGGATAGCACGACACAATGTACATTTCAGGCATGAGGTAGGTAATCACTGGTCCAAAGGAATCACTAAGTCATTCATAGTACATGTCAATAGTGCCTTGATAAGAGTCAAATGCAGCCTGGAAATTGCCCACACTGACGGTGGGTCCCATCTTCTGGGCTTTCTGGCCTTTTCCATTATGGTTGTTGTTTGTCTGCATGTTGCCAATAAATTCACAACCACACAGCTTAGGGAAGCAAGGGGTTTTATTCTTGCTTATGACTGTCTGGTTATAGTTCTTAGTCCAGTTTGGCAGGAGAACACATAACAATACCAGAAACCAAGAGAACTGATCACACCATATCCAAAGGAACTGCTGAAAACAGCAAGTCTATCCAAAGTATACTGAAGGATGCCAAAGTACTGCACCATCTATCCTCCTGCCCAAGGAACGGTCGTGCCCACCATGGCCTGGGTCTTCCTTTGTCAATTGGATGTTCTCCTTCAGGCTTGTTTAAAACCTGCTTTGACTACTAATTCTTCACAGATGTGCCTAACAACCAGCCTTCAAGTGTCGAGGTGACACATATGCACCTACATACCACAGTAACACAGTACCTAACTCACGTATCCAGGTGCTTAGCTTCCCTGAATTCCTTGAGTTTCCCTTTGTTAGGACACCAGGATCTGAAGACTTCTGTTCATTTTGAATTCTGTCCATTTCAATGTAGACTGACACTGCTTCTGATGATATAATTACCTTGATACCTTTCTGTCTTCGGTGAATGTTTTGGTGTCGCACTTTGTTAAAATAAAATAGACGAAAGTCAGAAAAGACCTTTTCTGGAACCACCTCTCTAAAAATCTCATCCCGGAAGACGTGTCTTGAGAACCTTAGCAGTCTCTTTCCTTAGTTGAGGTACTGAAGGAGGTTTTCAAGATGATTGAAAACCCAGGTCTGAGAAAGAAGGTCTGAGAAGCATCAGCCAACATGTTTTGAAAGAATGTTCAAAAGGCTTTGAAACCCGACATTAGTTGAGGTGCTAAATTTTATAGTCAGTGACCTGATTTGATTCCCATCCTCGGGGTATTTCTTACTTTGAGAATGGTTTGACAGTCGGAAAGTGTAGAACGAGGAACAGACTGATAGATAAATGAAACCAGTGCTAGCTTCTTTGTGTGACTCCTCACACTGCTTGCAAGTGTTCTTATCACCTCCATTATGTCACAAGTGGGCACAGCTAGCTTCTGCTTGAAAATACACTGTGGGATCCAAGAAGCTCTGGGTGCTATCTCTGCCCCCATCTTACTACAGATAGAGGACAGCATTTCTTCTCATTCCCTCAGCACATGGCGAAAGTCTCCTGAAGGAGTCTTCCTGCCCCCCCATCTCCACATCAATAAATGGCATGTGATTTTGTCTCTTTTTTGCTGTCAAATGCCACCTGAAACTCACATTTCTTTCTTTCATTTTCTTTTTTTTAACTAAAGAAATAATTGTATTTAACAAAAATCATTATAAAAGAATGAAAGAGACAAATATTTAGTGGAGGTATTTATAATTCATATATCTGACAAAGTCAGTTTCATGACATTCTGTTACAGATTAAAAATAGAAGATGATTACACAGTAGATATTATTATTGATGTGAATAAATATTTCCTAAAGGAAACTAAGTAAATGTACAAATAAAAGTTGGCTGATTTAATGTTTCATTAAGAAGCTTTAGATTAAAATCACAAAAATTGGAGTATCCCATATCCTGCAAATTACCCTCTTCAATGTTTTCTTTTTTTATTTAATACATTTTTTATTATTATTTCAGCTCATACAAACTTATTAGGTACACCAGTTCCCTCCCTCCCTCCTCCTCCCCCCAACCCCCTGCTCCCCCTCCCCTCACCCCTTCCTCCCCATTCCCCAGTGCCTCTCACCCCAATTCCCAGAGAGTCCTTTCTTGTGCATGCCTGACTCTCCTCTGGGCCTTCCTCTCCGATGACGTACAAGGACCCAGTGGCATTTCCCTGAACCCTTTCCTGTGTTCCCCTTAAGCATAGGAACACTGCTGTGGCTGCCAATCCCTTGCCTCCAAGGATCTTAGTGCCTTTAGCAGATGCTAGACTTTGTGAGATCAATAGTGTGTTGGACGTTGCGCCGGGCATGCAAAGTCCAATTATGATTGCTTCGGTCCTAACTTGTGTGGAGTATCTTGCAAATCATTGCTCCTCCCATCCTTTTGCTCTTACACTCTTACCGCCCCCTCTTCTGCAAATGTCCCTGAGCTTCAGGATGGGGAGAGATTAGTCTGGCCTAGTTCTAAGTGGTTGATATAGAGTCTCTGAAGTTCTGGATTGTGGTTTGTTGATTTTCTTTTGCAGTTTTGCTGCTCCTGCAATGCCCTTCACTCCATCCTGCTGGGCACTGTATGTCACCCCCTAGGTCACACGGTGAGGCCCGGCTGGACCGGGCGCGCGCATGTCCCGCGCGGCGGAGTGGAGGGAAGGGAGCTCTTTCATTTTCTATTGCTACCTTAATGACTTGAAACTTTGCAGCTTCAATAAATTTGATTGAAATTATTTACCTGACTGAGTTGGATTTATCCACCCTACCTGGTGTGGGCAGTGGTGAAGGCATGAGACAGTCTCATACCAGGGTCTTGAGCAGCAGTGGCAATGTCTGCCAGGAACCTGAGTGCTCCCTTTTGGTTGAGTCCATGTTCTCTCCCACGGCACCTTTCCACGGCTTACCTTGGACCTCCTTAAACATGATGCTCCAGAAGTAATTAACACACTGTGGCCACACTAGCCAAGAACAACAGAAAAGCTGTTGGGTCATCTTGGGGCACAGGACTCCGACCTCTGTGTCATCTGATAGATTAAATCAAGGCACAATCTCAGTTTATGTCTATTGATATGTAGGAATTGGTAAAGAGATATGATTCACAAGGGAGCACCTAAATTTGAAGACAACCATAATAAAATTCCATTGCCATTATGGCTAAGAAACTCTAAGAGAGTGAATGGCATAGTTCTTACCTCCCTCCTTCTTACTCATCCCGTTTCCATCATCTCCTTCTGCTGGTCCCCATCTTTCCCTAAGTACTCCGACTTCTGCTTCCACATCACATATATTCAACTGCCTTCTCTCTCCTCTGTCCTTTGAAATCTCCCCCACCCCCTGCTTTCACAGACCACTGATTCTTACAGTGAAGACCACCAGCTTGAGTAGCAACAGGAAACTTCACAAACAGGAATGCTCGGTCTGAATTCAGACCTACTGAATAGGAGACGGTAGGACGGGATCCAGTTTATCACGACTGGAATTTTTTTTTTTTTCAAAATTTTTATTATTATTATTATTTATTCAACTGTGTGCATATGCGTGTGTATGTGCGCGCGCGTGTCTGTGTGTGTGTGTGTGTGTGTGTGTGTGCAGAACCACGGACGAACTCGTGAACCACCATGGACGCCTCCACCTCCTTCTGCCCTGGGATTCACAGACTCCGCCCTACCAGGACCAGAAGCGCAGGCCGCCCCCGCTTCCGCCTGGCGTCTATACGTGGGATCTGGGATCCGAACTCAGAACCTTCCGCCTGCAAGGCGGAGGCTTAACCCCTGAGCCACCTCTCCAGCCCACGACTGGAATTTTGATGGAAATGAAATGCATTGAACTGAATTGGTGCCGCATGTGGGAAATGACTGAGCAAAAGCCATGAGTGAATCTGAGCGGGAGCCAAGTGAGCTGACTCACTATGCTGCTGTGGCGAGTTGCTGAGTGTAAACCAGACAACATCATGAGGTAAATGGAGCAGCGATCTGAAAGCATAGGCCATTAGCTACCAATTCTCTCTCTTTCTCTCTCCTCCCTCTCTTTCTCTCATCTTTCTTTTTCTCTTTTTCTCTCTTCTCTCCTCTCCTCCATCTCTTTTTTTCTCTTCTGTCTCTTTCTTCTTTCTTTTTCTTTCTCTTTTCCTCTCTTTGTTTTCTCTCCTCTCTCACGTACTCACCCACACTGATTTCCTCTTCCACTTCCTATTTTATTTCATCTCTCACTGTTTCATTCATATACATCCTTTGAACTAAGCCCCTCATTATCTTCCCTTTTCCCCAGCAAATCCCTTCATCCTCTCATATATGCTCCTACTTTCCTGTCTCTTTTTGTGACCCACAGCCATGCATGTAGCTAGCATTGCCTGCTTGAACATGGGTCAGGTTTAGGGTAAGCATTTGTCAATTGGTTACCCACTAAGAAATAAGGCTTTCTGTCTTTATTTCTGTTGTTTGGTTACTTTTAATAGTTGTTTTAATGGTGTTTTATCTTTGAATAATAAATTGTTGTCTTAAATAGTTGCTTATTCTGACTGATGTAGGGTAGGAGGGAGGTATAATAAAAGGAAGCTTATATATATAGTAAATGTATACCTATATCGATAAATACATGATAAATACAAGAGAAAGAAGAGCAAGAACAAATTTGGCAATTTTTAATTCCTTGCAATATAAATTTAATATGAAGACACCAAGTATCTTTATACACTTGTGTCAACTTGATGATTGAGGGTTTGAGCTCCGGGCACATTTGGGAAGAATCCGTTGTCGAGTTAGGTCCCAAGCAGGCTTACAGGATATTGTTTAGTTGATGGGGAATCCCAATCTCTGGTGGATGGGACTAGTCCCTGGGCAAGTGAATAAGATGGAGGGAGCCAGCTGAGAAAGTTGGCATCTTTGGTATACTTGGCCAGACATGCTGGTCTGGCAAGTGAGGATTATCCCTCTCTCAGCAGCCTGAAGACTTCCATTCATTTTGAATTCTGTCCATTTCAATCTAGACTGATATTGCTTCCGATGATATAATTACCTTGATACTTTACTGTCTTCCAGTGATTGCTTTGGTGTTGCACTTTGTTAAAATAAAATAAATGAAAGTCAGAAACATCTCTTCCTGAACCACCTCTCCGAAATGTAGGATTGGTGTGGTCACTTCCCTCATCCCCTTGTGTTGGTGTGAGTTCTTTCGTCAAGTTGAACAAGGAATGGTAACTGGACAATCAGAGCCGGAGCAAAACCCCTTGTTCCCTTAGCCATTTGGTTGTGAATTTATCAACAATAACACAGAGTCACTGCTTTACCAAGTCAGTCGGAATTGACAAGCTGTCCGAAGACATTTGGCAGGGAGAAGATTGCGTTTGTGCATTGATCGTTTTCTGCTCAGACCTCGGAGATAAGTCGTGTGTTGTAACTTCAGCCTGCTCTCTCATCTTCTAGAGGGCTTGGGGTATTTGCAAAATGAACCTCTAAAAATACTGCAAGTGGAAGTGGCCTATTGAACGCCATTAATTGATCAAATTCTACACACCATTAGCAAAGCCCTTGCTGGATCACTAATAAAAAAATGAACTGTGGGAAGTGGCTTGCTGAGAGAGAAAAAGTGATTACAGAGAGGATTCCAATCTTATTAGAATCCTAAGAAACTTGCATTGCCCACAGATGCTTGGCTAGAATATTAATGGGAACAGTTGTGTTACTTTAAATAAGTTACATTGTTTAACTTTTTACTCTTTTTTATAATTATTTATTTAAGGGAGACTGAGCGGACATATGTATGCATGGTGCATTGCTGGTGGTCAGAGGGCAACTTTCAGGTGTCAGTTTTCTCCTTCCACCATGTGGGCTTCTGGGGATTGAACTCAGTCACTAGGTTTGCCAGCAGGCACCTTAGCAGTTGAGCTACCTCTCCAGCCCCTTAGTTTTTAATCTTTGGAAAACTTCTGCATAGTTCAATCAGCATACATAGAGCCCCCAGTGTGTGCCAGGCTTCAGGGTGAGTCACAGGATCCTTGGGTGGGTCCTAGGCTCAAGACAACATGCATGTTTGAGATTTTGCAAATGGAGAATGAGCATCATGGGGGGTGGGGGTAAGATGGGGACTTAAAGTCAGAGGGAGTGGCTGGAGACTCCCTCTGATTTCAAGTCCCCAAGGATCCTGTGACTCACCCTGAAGCCTAGCACACATTGGGGGCTGGCAAACCAAGCCAGAAGGTGAAATAGATCCTAATGCTGATTGTACAGCCTCGCTTCGTCGCTTCCATGATGGCAACGGGGGAACTGGGAAGAATTTGCAGTAGCATGCTTATGAAAAAGTCTTGCCAACCGTACGAGCAACTGTCAAATCCGGGAACAGCTGCTTTGTTCTTAAAGGGCATAAAAAACATTCTGTCTCATTGGACTCGTAAAATTCTCAAATAATTTCACCACTGTGCAAAACAAATGCAAAACATTACATAGCCTCAGAAAGGCCAAGTAGCTAATGCATGCAACAGGGAGTTGCAATACAAGATGCACGGGTCAAGTGTCACACATTGTCCCAAAATTCCCACAGACCCAAGGACGCTCCAGGAACAGAGAAGCAGTAAGGATTCTAAGCCTCATGGAGGGATCCAAACTGCAGGATTCCGTGAGAAGCAGAGTCTCTCAAAACCTGTGTCCTCATTGACTTTATTTTAAATAAACTTCATAGCTGCACTTCTAGAATAATTCCCACCTATACCTATACTTTAGTTCTCTTTCTTTAAGTGGGACGGGCAGGGACATCGTTCAGGCCAGAGATGTGGAAAATGAACATTTTTTTCCTGCACGGTTAGAATTGAGTTTTTTAATGTATATTCTCACATACATGCTGATTGAAGATCATAACTATGGGGGGCATTCATAGCTTTGTTTCTGTAGCATATAGGGACTGGCACTTTGTAGCTTTGCATCCTGAATTGCTCTCTGTAATAGTTACTTTTAACTATTGCTGCGAGAGAGCATCCAAAGTTGAACAGCTTAAGGGAGAAAGGGAGATTTATTTAACTTACAGTTCCAGAGGGGGTGGGGAAACAGACTTTCATGGTGGAAGCAGCATGGCTGGCCAAATCTGGAGACAGGCTATGCCACGCCCATCAGAGAGGCTGAGGCTGGATTCCTGAAGAGTCGCTCTTCTCCCCAATCTTCTGTTCTGTGGTCTCTTTTATCTGGTCCACTACTGGGAGGTTCCAATGGGATCTATGGAGGTTCCGATGGGATCTAAGGCTGCTCTTGTATTATCCAGATCATCTCTTCAGGTGGTCTCAGCTGATCTTGCCAGGTGTGATCTCATCCGATCTTAGTTAATGCCAGGTGTGTTCAGTGGACACCCAGGCTTAACTATCACATCTCTATTTCCAGTAAGTGACTAATTAGATGGACCCACCCTCTCTCTGCGTATTTCCACATGCTTTTAGCAAAGACCCTGAATGCATGGTTACTTATAGCCATAATTAGGGATGCTCGAATGCATGCTGGAATATTGGAAGAGGCATATGGCCAAAGAAAAAGCAAGAATCCAGAAGATCTGCGTGATCCATACAAACAGAAGCAGTACCCAGGTTTGGAAAGAAGGGTGAGGAGATACAGGGTTCACGATGGCAGAGACGTGCTTCATGCTCTGTTAACAGGGATGACAAAGGCCAGTCAGCACATGTCTTAGCTGTAACTAAGCAGAGAGAGACTTAGCACCATTTGCTGTGTGAGTTCATGTCTATGTTTTCTGAGACCTGTATATTCAGGACCAGAATTATTTCCCCCCACACACTCTGTCAGTACCATTGCAGAGCTCTGTCTCACAACCTCACCATGTGGAAAGTGGGGAAGGAAGCTTCTCACTGCAGATAAGCAAGAATGATGAAGCCTGCCTCTCCTGCATCTGTGCCTGCAGCTGGCCAGGCAGGAGCAAGACGGAACAAACAACAGCATCTCCAGTCGGGGCGACCATGTGCCATCCCCGCAGAGGCGTAGGGCTGCTGGGCGGGCCCTGGGGAGCAGAGTACCTGCGCCCAGCAGACTCAGAGAGGCCGCTCCACTAAGGGTGCCAGCCTTGGCTCCTCCCTGTCATGTGCTCAGCCTCTGACCCAGGATTCCAGCTGTCCCTGAGGGGGGCAGTTGGTGATGGAACAGAACCCCAACTCTGTGGGGGCTCTTTATTTGCTCTTCTCTCTAAATTTGACTATCCTCATTCATGCTTGGCCTTGTCTTGTACTGGGAAAGCCAAAGTCCAAGACATTTAGCCATTTTATAACTGCTCGACACGGAAGGAAAGATCATGACAGCTGTATGGATAATGGCAATGCGATGGCACTTGGCAAGCTCACTCTTTGAAAGCTGAGTATTCCTGGGAGGGCCTCACTGGTGGTTTGAAACCTTGCTTCAGAAGGGGGGGTCTCTAATTTCCCCCAGCTTAGTGTATGCCTGGACAAGTGAGTGTCAGAACTACTAAGTGAACACATGAAGAACAGAATATTAATTTATGTAAATGCGATGAGATCTGGACTTTCCTCTCTCTCTCTCTCTCTCTCTCTCTCTCTCTCTCTCTCTCTCTCTCTCTTTTCTTATTTCAACATGTTATGAGAAGGAAATAGGTCACAGATAATTGAGCTGATTCTACCCATAGCAAACAGAGCACTTTTATTTTGAAGGCACATTAAGGCCATTAGATAGAAACAGAAGACTTTTAATTTTTGCTGTTTTGTTTAAAATGTGTATTTTTCCCTATTGATAATTCTATTGATAATTTACTTCTTTTTATTGGATTTCTAGAATAAAGTGATTGCATGGCCCTGATATTCTGCTCTGGATTGAAGTTAAAAATGATAGCGACTTGGTAATGATTGTACAGTTCTCAAGTGTTGTGGCGTCTCCCTATGTACTTTGTGTGACTCCAGCTTATCACTGAGATTGAATGGAAGGCAAGGAAAAAGGGCTAATTATCTCATGCTACCTAAGGAGAAAACATTTCTGGAATGTTTTCTGGAAAATTCTCACTAGTGAAAGAAAAATCCATTAGATCTTAAAAATAGTTCAACCCATGCAGATGATGTTAGCAGGGTTTCAGGTCATCCTTCCACACTGAGGTGCTCTCCATTGAGATCTGATGATGCAGCCAGCTGGAATTGCTAGTGTTACATGAGAATCCACAAATAAACCCACCATGCTCACAAATAAAGTCAGAAGGCCACTTACCAGTAAAACCATCCTAAATTTTTATGCAAAATACTATTTTGCCTGGTCTCATTGTATTGAGCAGATCTTGACATGTTTTGTTGATTCCTCTTGAAAACATCCAAGCTCCATGAGGACTATTTCTTACTTGCCTCTCCTGGTCTCTCTGTTGGCTTTTACTTGCCCTGCTTAGTGTGGTGAAGTATTATAAAACTTTGGGTGAATCAAAATGAGAAAAGGATGAGGACTTTGTTGCTCTCAAATAAAGGTGGGAAGGGGACAGTTTCTCCTGAGAAGGGAACTTGTTGGGAAGAAAGAAGCGAATGCTGGGAGGTTGCTACAGATTTTAGACATAACTCTACTGATTCTATTTATGGCACAGTAATGTTTGGAAACAGCAGCTTGCCCCATTCCTTACGCCATTCCCCAAGATTTACTGTGTCATGTGCAAACCACTTGGAGAGCTGGTGTCATAGTTAGACACAGGTGTCAACTTGACTGTTGAGGGTTTGAGCTCTGGGCATATTTGTAGAGAATTAGTGGTTGAGTTAAGCACAAAGCAAACCTGCAGGAGATTGTCTAGCTGCTGGGGAAGGTCCAACCCATGGTGGATGGGACTAGGCCGTAAACAGGTGAATAAAATACTGAGAGCTGGTTGAGGAAGTTGGCATCCTTGTGTTTACTTGGCCAGACATGCTGGTTTAGTAAGTAGCGTTATCCCTCTCTCAGCCATCGCGTAGAGATGGTGTGGCCAGTACCCTCGGCCTTGGTGTTGTTGTGAGCTCTCCTGCCAAGCTGAACTGAAAACTGTAACTGGACTGTTCTAAGGAAATAAACCCCTTGCTCCCTTGAGCTGTCTGATGGGCATTTATCAGCAACCACGCAGGCGGACGCAACAGCTGGCTATGAATCTCTTGCTTGCCATCGCTCTGGTCCAAAGCCAGATTTTATTTTTCAGTTTTGAAAATATCATGATGCCTAAGAGATAAGTTTTAAGTCCACCACTTTTTAAAATTTTTCTCCAAGTCTACCACTTTCTACAGGCACATCTTTTCAGACATACGGACTTGAGTGGTATCTCATTAAATACTCTGGCTATCAGAGCCATCTCAGTACATTAGCTGTGTTGTTAATACCATTTAGATGTTTTACACGCAGACAGCAAGAAGCAAAGCCTCTAAGGTCTGTGGCACTTTGTTCTGGATGGGATTTGATAAACTTGGCATCTGGGATACTAATTGGAATAGTTGTCACCCATAAGAAGGGCTAGTCGGCTGTGGAAACTTCTGTCATGTTAACTGCAAGAACCATAACCCAGAGGGAGAAGACATTCTGAAATAGATGGCTGAACTGCAGAGAAGTGGAATCCATTTACAAGTTCATAACTGCCTTATCTCCTTGATCTTCTTGGAGTGTACTTTAGAATATACACAGCACTAGATGAGGATGTGGATGGTCTGATGATATCTTTTGGAAGGCTGATAGAGAGGTTTAAATTCAAAGTTTCTTTATGTATGTTTACAGGAGTTAAGGCAATATCTTGAAGATAAAACCAGATTTCTTTTCTTTACAAACCATGTGCAAAGGGCTGTAGTTAAGCTTCCTCACTATAGCCCTGTGTAAAGTGTTCCATCCTCAGAGCCATAGCATATGTAAAATACAATACGTATGCATGTATACATGTTGCACAAACACGTGTGTGTACGCTGTGCAAATTTTTACTTACCTAGATACCTATCTGAATATGTGTGAGACCTGATTATTCTCATCTGTAAACAGAAAGCAAGGAAAACCCTTCAGAAATGCCACTGAATTAAGTTCAGGATTTCCAGCTAGTTCCCATTCTACTGTGTGATCAAACTCAGAGTTGACATTCTTTCCCTTAGTCCCTTAGAAGCTTGAAACCCCATCCAGAAATGATGCGCATCTATCATTGCATTGTGCTAAATCACAATGCAAGCACGAGTTTGAGATTTTAAGATTCTGTCACATCTTCTTTCATGAGCTTGAGAATGTGAGAACGGAGTCTTGTTGTTACCCGTCAGCCCATGCTGTAGGTTTCCAAGAGCAAATCATCTTGCAAAGAGGATGACAAAACGCTCTCTCTCTCTGTAAGAGCTTGTGATTCACAGACTTGAAGCGGCAGCTGATCATGCCTGTTTGATCATTTAAGAGGTCAGTTTCACCCACATTTTTCCTTCCTAGACATTTTTCAGTGATCTCTGGGGACAGAAACTTAATGCCTTCAGCAATGGACAGAAACGATTTACTCACACACTGAACAGCAACCGTCTTCTCTTTCCTTGTCTTTCCTTCCATCACAGTCACTTACCTTGTGGCTCTACCCATCATGCCTCTGCCCCACAGTTGGCCATGGGCCAACACTGAAAAAAATCCATAGAAGAGTGAAACGTTTCCCTCCCACAGTTTTATTTTAGCAGAGTTGGGGCTGGGAAGATGGCTTAGGGGTTCAAGTTTTCCCTGGGCAAACAAGACAATCAGATTTAAGAACTCAGGAAAACACCAGGTTTGGGGGGAAGGTTTCTACTTGTAATTCTAGCCTCAAAGGCAGATGGAGAAGCCTGGCTGGCAACACTAGCCACATTGAGTGAACTCAGTTTGACTGAGACACTCTGCTTCAAGGTATAAGGCAAAAACAATTAAGAATAATTCTCAACAGACCCTCAAGTCTCCTCAGGCACATGCAAGCACATGCATATAACACACACACACATACACATACATGGATCCATGCAAACAGACATCACATACTTATACATTAAAAATAACAATAGAAAACATATGAGGGAGACAAAAGCTGTTAAAGGTGAAGAGATGAAATTTAGAGGCTAGAAGGACACAACAATAATAAATCAGGAAAAGAAAATTTCTAGGAAAAAAAATGAGATCCCAGGAAGATAAGGTCTGAAATCATCTAGCACTTAAATCTACTTAGGTCAAAACTGTGGTGAGCAGCATCAGACAATTTTAGCATTTTTAGAGGATAAAGAGCCAAAAGAGCTCGGTGGGGATGAGAAGCCAAGGAGAGGCAGGGCTGGAGCTTGCTGCAGGGTGTACTTGGCAAGAAGAGATTCACAGCCTAGCCTCCAGCATGAGCAACAGGAGAACCCAGGCAGAATTGACATGGTATGTGCAGGAAGCCAGACTATGTCTCCTCTAACCCTAGAAACTTGACTGACATCTAGATCCATTCTATAATCCAGAACTACCATCCCTGTTTCTATCTCGCAGTACACACTCCAAAACTTCACTAGATGAATTTCTTCCATTATCAATATTCTTATTCTCAATGTCCTCAATCTCGTTCTAGAGAGGTGATCTTCATGATACTGAAATGCACCATAAATCATCTCTATTATGTAAAATAGCCTTTGACAAGGACTGCTGAAACACAAGTGTACACACAGACACACATGCATACATATCCACAGTCTATACCTTTGTGTGTATGTGTGCATGATTTTTATGTAGAACATATCTTCTCCAATCCAAGCTGAGCCACGCATGGAAGAGAGCATGGAGATATTCAAACAAAGATTCTCTGAGCTCTGAAAGAAGCAATCTCTTAGGACACCATTGGCTTCATGGATCTAACTAACCATGGACCAAACATATTGGAGGTAAAAGCCGCATCAGTATTTACAGACCATGTTCCCCTCTTAGCCATTAGCAATATAATAAATACAATAATTACTTGCATGCATTTACATTGCACTAGATGTTATAAATTATTTAGAGATGGCCTAAAGTGGACAGGAATATGTGTGGTGGTCACAGGCAAATGCCTCACAGCTTCATGCAAGGGGTCTGGGTGTCCGGGATGTTGGTGTCATCTGGCGGGTTTTGAAATCAACCTGCAGATAGGAAGAGGCAATGAGCTAACCACAGAACTGCTGAAAAGCAATCTATTGTTTTGGCCTGATCAATCCCAGTTAGGAATAAAGGACATTAAGGTTCTTATTAAAGTAAAGAAAAGTAACCTACAGCGGCACAAGAATCTCTGATATGAAGCACTCGGTCCAGTGACTCTTGGCAGTGACTGACCTGAAATAAAGAGATATACACAGCCTGGGTCCATGGACTCTCCATCCTAGAGAGGGGCATGAACCTCAGAGGCCTGCCATCTCAAAGACATAAAGTAGCTTGTGGTTGCAAGCTGGAGGGACTAGGCCCCACCCACCCCGAAGAGTTATAGACAGCTAAGAGTTGTGGGGGGGGGGATACTTATTTTCTTCTGTGGTGTAGCAACCTGTAAGTTGTCCATGCTCCTTTAAGTAACTGGCATTAAACTCATTGTTTCACCAAGCAACACTTGGGAAGAATTGATTCTCTGTTTCTCTGCTGGTGAGAAGACACTGGGTCATGTTTCCACAGGGAAAGTTCACACGAGAATTTGCTAAGCCAATATGGGAATTTGGATCCCCAGACTTTGACCTTCTGCTGTATTATATTGGATTTAGTTTTTTTCCCCACCATTCTTTTGTGTTTGCTTGGTACCTTCCTGCCATTCTTTTGTATTTGCTTGTTACCACTGACTGTTTTTCCCCCAGTTCTTACATTGACAACTTATAACAGTGTATTTCTCCATTTAGTAATTTTGCAATCTTTATTAATTGTCCATAAAGTCTAGCTTATGTGATTACTAGCAAACTTTGGATTAAATCAAACAAAATAAACAAGTTTAACTAACTTGATCAAAAGTCCAAATGAAAGCATTTTAATGAATCACAATAAAATATGGAGTCACAGTCAGTTTTGCAGAGGGAAAAAATCCTATAAAAGCAATTTACTTAAAATGTTCTATATTTGGTTTGTTTTTATAGGACTGAAGTCAATAATGACAAAGTTTTCTTTTCATAATTAACAAAAAGCTGCAGGAACTTGGTGGGGTTTTGAGGTTGATTCCACTGCAAATGAAAGCAGTAAAAAGGACCAGACATGTTTAACATGAATTTTAAAGAGAGGCAGATTGGACCAAGTTGGAAAACATGCTTCTTTATATGTCCACAATAAAGTTGGATTTAGCATTTTTTCCACCTGAATAAATTCAAAGTTGACCCTCAAAATCATGTGTTGTTCTTCGGGTAGTTGGGAAACTCCAGAAACAAAAGTAGGACATCAACTTTAAACCACAGCCCCACTTCAGTTGCGGCTGAGTTTTGTTATGTTTGCACAGGTAAAAAAAAAAGTTGATTTCTTAGCTCAGCATTAGACAAAACAAGATTCACTATAATGGAAAAAATGCTACAGGTACTTGAAAACTAAACATTGGTTATCATTGAACTTTTACTATATATATTTTAAAGATAGAGAGATTGAGGGAGAGACAGAGAATGTGTATGTAGTAACTAAACATTTGTTATCATTGAACATATAAAGAGAGAGAGAGTATTTGTAGATTATATTCTTCAAATGGTGAGGTGACTACTACATTGTGTTAAGCTGAAATTTCCAACCTTTGCGATCCCACCAGCATTTAGATCTCCCCAAAGCATGAAAGAAGAACACTTTATTTTCACACAGAAGAGCTCAGAGGTATTCCTTCACCTGTCACAGCAACAATGTCCCCACCGACACAGAACCTTCCAGATCCATCCCTGCTGCGCAACACCTACCTTTCAAACTATTAGATGAAAACAAAGCAAATGTCCACCCTCTTCTCCCTTCTATTTTTCCTTCTTGCTTTTTCTTTTGAGATTTCCATGTGGCCAGCATTTCTGTTGCTATTTCTTGCCCTATTAAAACCAGTTATGTTTATATGGAAAAACAGTCACTCGCACTGTGGGAGGAAAAGTAAAGTGAATTCAGTAGATAATGCTTTCAAGCCGCCAGAGGGAAAGCATCGTGGCTGTTACTAGAAAGCCAGGCGGGTCTCTCTGTGTTCATTCCTACAGCTGTGTGACCTGCACGCGGTCCAAGTAAAGAAAATTCAGGTAAATATCCCCATTTAGCTGAATAGTCCGGGGTTCACAAAGAAGCTTTGTGCTTTCCTAAGAGAGGTGGTGTTCAGATGTAAAAGGCAATTTTTAAGATTAAAATTGGAAACCAAACAGACCTTACCGCAATTGTAAACAACAGAATGGTAGTTTTCTGTGCGCGTTACCGGGATATTCATGGCTAAATTAGGAATCTTCCTGGGTCCCCAATCAGCCAGAGTATCTATCAGAATCAGAACCTCTTGCCCAATGGCTTCACCCTTGCTTTCGTATGCCCACCAATCCTGAAGATCCAAAATTCCAGGTAGCTAAGTAGCATGCTTCAAGGCTCAGCGACGCTTCATTGATCGCGCACATCAACCATAGTTATTGTACCTTCTGGACTCAGAAATCATCCTGCCAGCCCATTTAAGAATTGGATTTTGAAGACACAAGACATGGCGTCTGAATGCTAACAGCAGACCTCCTCCCTGCCTGCAGTCAATACAATTTCAGACAACCAAAGCAACCGCCACCTGAAAAACGTCTTGTTGCTGGAGGGAAAAATCAATTTAATTATACGAGATGTGTCTTACGTTTTAATTGTCGTTAAGTATGTGCATTACGGAGAGTCTCTCTGGTTCTCCATTTAGGAGCTTTCACATTATCCAGATAACTTGTTGTGGGGAGGGGGGGGGAAGCCATCTTGCTTCTCAAAAGAACTGAGGGTGCATTGTGCCCGAGTCACGGGACCCCTCGGCTGTGCCGTAATGATGAATACATCTTTTTTCTCGCATGAAACTTGGGCCAAGTCTTTTCCAGCTCTGTTATTCTGTTTTAAAAAACACTGACATTTTCTTAAACAGACATAATTTACAATTTGAGGGCGCGCAACAGTGCCTTGGTGTTCAACGGCCAGAAAGCAAACAAACACCCCATTCAGTTTGGTTTTAGTTTTGCTGTGAGGGGGGTCCCATGCTTGGGGAGTTCACTACAGTTGAAGGCCAGAGAGACAGAACAGAGCCCCACGCAGCATGCGCAGGTCAGGACCTACTGGCAGCATGCAAGAACAGTCAGAAAAAGATGGGATGGGCAGAGGAGCAGTGAGAAGCCATGCCCGGCTCTAGGCACAAGTTATTCATGAGCTGTCAAACGGTGCCATCCCTTTGCCCAGACAGAACTGGCCCAAGATTTCTTCCTAGTGGTCTGCTGAGGGAAACAGCAAGGATATGGATGCTTTTGTGCTTCTGTGCTCCATCTAGCAGTTCTTCTGTACATCTCGCACAAGGAGCCTTACAGTACACAGGTGCTGGGTCAGCCTCTGCAACGATGTTCTCGTCTTGTCACATGCAGAGACACCAATGGCTGTCTAGCAGGCTGCAAGTCTGCTGTCTGGAGCAGACATTGGAAACTACAGATGCATGTGAAGAATAAAACTCTGAAGGTGTGATTCTAACCCCTGCCCCCTGTATTACTATAGGCTTGTGAAATTTTTACTGTTTGGATATCCAAGTAATGCTTACTTAAGTAACTGAATGTTGTGGCTGAGGAGAATTGGGACTGAGAGGAAATGTGGTGTGTGTGTGTGTGTGTGTGTGTGCATGTTTGTGTGTGTGTAGAACACACTGTAACAGATATTCAAAATCCAGGATGATTCTGCCCTTATATACACCTGTTCTATAGGTATCAATTAAACTCATGTAGTGCTACAGGAGTTGTGCAAAGATGACTCAGAGCCAAAGTCAAGTCCTTCCATTGAGATTCACATAGTCTTTTAAATCCACGAGACAAAGAAACACAGAGATAAACCAATGTGAGCCTTGTAAACACAGCATGAATGTGGTAAGCAAGACACAGTTACAAAATAAGGAGAGAATGACCATTTCTATTGAGCAAGAGAGAGGGGTCTCTTGGAAATAGTTTGGGAAGACAGAAGGGGTGGCTGTCCTTCACGCTGTCGAGCTTCCTTGACTTAAAAGCAGAAAGACAGAGAACAGGAAGAAGAGTGCCCCACATAGACAAGGGAGGAGCCGCCATGGGAAGATGGACAGAGAGAGAGGAACATAACAGTGTGGGGAAGAGCTTCCCAGGGCAGAATGTGAAAGTGTGATATGAAGGATGAACATGACAGTAGACCAGTAGAAAACAAGTCACAATCTGCCCAGTGATCCCAGCCAAGTAACTTGCCCTTCGTCCGCAACAGCCTGACACAAAGTGTTTCCATGGAAACCATCACTTATAGATATTTAATAGACAAAACTTAGAAGATGAGTTTCGTGATCAAACCTTCTAAGTGAAACCAGTTGCTTCACGATAAAGGTTTCTCCAGTGTTCTGTTGCTCTAAATGAATGCATCTGGAGTCTCCGATAGGACATTTTCTAAGATGTATCTGCTTGTTTGTTTATTTCCTGGCTCCCTAGAGTGTCCCATTCCTTTGAATGCCAATGCTAAACAGAAAGTTCAATGATTTGAAGAAGGGAGCCAACCACCTGACTGGGATTGCACCTTCACACTTTCACACTGAGAGAAGGAGGCTATTAGCTGTCAAGAATCAGGTCCCCAACTAAGAAAGGAAAGATGGAAGCAAGAAGGAAGGTGTGCAGGTTTCACATGTGACTTATCCCCCACAAGCTCTTATGTTTGACTCGTTAGCTGTTTGGGAAAGTCTCAGCACCTTTAGGAGGTGGAGCCTTGCTGGAGGAAGGCAGTCACAGGGGGTGGGCCTTGAAGTTGATTAGCCCCACCCTGCTTGGGTTAGTTGAACTGCTCTTGAGCTTGCAGCAGCTCTCAGCCTCCAAGATGTCTGCAGTGACCTAAGTCACCTCTAGCTTCTGCCAGCCAGCCATGCCTTTGAAGGGCTGTATCTTCTCTTCTGGAACCATAAGTTGAATAAATCTGCCTTTCTCCCTTTAAGTTACTTGGGTTTGAGCCTTATCTCACAGCAACAGAGAACGGTATTTCATACAGAAGGAAAGAATTTCTGCATAAAACAGAGCATAGAATCATCCTCTCCCAGTGTTTTTGGGTCTTGTACATTTCTTCAGATGTAGGAAAAGAGCTGTGACTCTGACCACCTCCGTGTGTCCCTACTGGGTGCTGAAAACCACCCACAGCATCTATTCAGTGCTATTTTGTGCTCTGCCAAATTCTTATCCAGAGAAACTGGATTTGGGGCTAAGAAGGACTCTAATGTTGTTCCCCGGATGTGAAGTGTGGAGCAAGTAGAAGGAAAAAAGAAATTCACAGCAGGGAGACCAACACCGAGATCAAGAGCAGAGTCCCAGGTGGAAGGCCACCAAGCCCTCAGAATACTAGGCCCCCAAGATTAGCAAAGAAGACATTTAGTGTAGACACAGGCAGCCTCAAAGTTACCTACTCCAGAGGGAAGAAGCTGCCTAATATAGACAGAAAGACTCTAGTCACCTAATCCAAATGGAAGGGGTTTCCAGGAATACGTAAAGTTTAATATACAATCAAGGGCAGCCAAGCTCAATTTCAAAGACCAGGACCACTGGGCTGGAAGTAAAATGCAGAAAAGATTTCAGATTTCCTGTGTACCATCTCTGAAAAGACTTGGAATTCCTGTCAGTTCATATAAATTCCGAATCCCACATCTCACATGCGTGAAAGATTCCCTCCTGTTTGTTACCCAGGACAACAGAGCTCCGGGTATGAGTTTGGAGAAGGCTGTGAGAACATAGGCGGAAATGGTCAGACTGGCCGTATATTTTAGGAATGCCCATTAAATGAACCCAAACAAGACACTCCATCCCCCACCGCCTGCCTGGCAGACACCGCTCACCATGCTGACCCTTGTATTTCTATTTTTAACCAAAAATACAGCCTGAGGAAAGAGTGGAATCATACAAACGTTCTGATGTTTAGAAATCAGTGCCGGCTTTTCCCTGCTCACCTCTGTTCCCCATCTGCAGGTTTTATGAGGGTTGTGTAAACACAGCAGGTTGGTCTGAACACAGAGCCAGTTAGAAACCATGCTCTGAGAGGTGCATGTCACATAAGCCAGGCTTTTACAGTTTTTCCCAGGGACCTCTCCTCTTGGCATCTGTCCCAAAGTGGATCTGTTTAATGTGTGGATCCGGCTGACAAGCTTGAAGCCCCATGTCTTCAAGATTCCAGTCCATTTCTGCCCGCAAATGATACAGGAGATCTGAAGTTAAGTGAGATGTTTAGAAGTGACTGAGATGCTCTGCCTTGGCCTTTGTGTTAGACATTCCTACAACTTGAGTGAGTTCCTGATCAAGGCATGTACATGGGAGTTTTTAAAAACCCATCAAAATGAAACAAGTATAGGGGCACGTCTCTTTGTCCCACCACCTCAAGACAGTCTGGAAATGTATAGCTGGCACAGATGTTCAGCCCGGAACCTCCATTTCACCTGAGTAGATTTTTTATTCTCAAATGGAATGATAGTTTGCCAAGCAAAATGTTATACCTGCCTTTCGAAGCTCCCTTCAAAGAGGCTTGCCCATCCAGTGCACGTCATCACTGCCTGTGGGAGCTGTGGAGTTGAGCTGTTTGGCATGAAGAATGGTGGTGATGAATGAGTTTAAGCCGGGAGGTTATGCTTTAGAGCTTAGTTCTAACCCTCTTCTGGATTGAGACCTGTACAGGGAAGAACAGCCAGATTGGGAAGTGGCTATCTTGGTCTCTCTGTGCATCGTGTCCATCAGAGATTTTCTATACCACAGGACTCTAGACAGTCTTCTGATCACCAGCATCTCTCCCTTCTCACTGTTTCCCCAGATGAATGTAAAACCCAGGACATCCTGCTTCCCTCCAGCGCAAGCACAGGTAACCGAAATTAATAACAAGGTCACCGATGTATCTTTGGGTCAATGTGGTTCACCTATGATCCCCTCCCTCCTCATCTGCAAACAAGAAAAGATGAACATGTGAAGAGGCACAAGCACAATTTTCAGGAGAAAAGGGAAAAATTGTCAATTGTCAGTCAATCGTCTATGAATGTGAGGTGCTGGGCCAGCCCGTGGTTCTTAAGTAGGGAGACTTCCCCTGGTCACCCCTTGTTCTTTATGCCAGTCTTGCTATCTACACCATGACAGCAAGTCTACCTGTGCACACTGTCCATTGCTGTCCTCACTGAAGGGTGGTCAGTATTTCCATTGCAGTGTGCCTACGCGTGCACCTGTGTGTAGATGCGCTTGCTTATGCATGCGGGGGCTGGAGGTTGACGTCAGGTGTCTTCTATCGCTTTTGAGACCAGACCACCCACAGTGGGGTCTGTGACCCCCTAAGACTCTTCTGTCTCTACCCTAAGTTGCTCTGCTGGTTCTTATGTAAGTGCTGAGGACTCACACACACGTTCTCGAGGCTGAGTAGCGAGCGGCTCAAGCACCGAGACATCCTCGGCCTTCCTGCACTCATCTCTGACATCCATACTGTCACTTATGGGTGGGAGCCTGGCCACGCCTTCTAGGTCCCAGGAATGCATCCTCCTCATGACTGCATCGTGGGCTTCTTGCTGCCAAGGCATTAGGGATGAAGTAGTGATATCCCCCTTTTTAATTTCCCTTCTGGTGTTTGAGGCCACCAGGTTGGAGGCAGTTTGGCACTGTGACTACCGAAAACACCTAGCACTGAACCGTGAACTTCAAGAGTCAATTGGCAAGTTGGTTTGAGATGGGTTTTTAGCCTACCTTCATTGCTTTTTAGGCCTGATTTTTAGTACAGTGGGCACAAAGTAAAAACCTTAGGAGATGAAGAATGATCCAAGGAAGGAATACATGAGTGTAAGTTGAGTCAGATGGGGGATACCAAGTACTTCTAGGTAGGTAGACTCTATAGATGCCTTTGCTGTTCTCTGATTCTTGGTACACTGGGAGCGGCACATGCATGGACGTACATCACAGGGAGCTGTCATGGATGCATTTCGTAGGCATTCTCTAGCTTTCAGGGTGCCTGACTGCTGAATCTCATTTCCACAACAGAGGACTCTACATCTAAAAGGAGTGGAAAGTGGGCATGACATCCCTGAAGTTTCTGGAGAACTTCTGCTGTCCTCGAGGCTAAGGATCCACTTTATTGTTTAGCTTCTCTCTAACTTCATGGACTAAGGCCTGGGGTGTAGAGAAGAAGTGATTACACTGGGCGAAATGGACAAATAATGACAGACTGAGAAATTCTGTGAAAATGTTGGATGTGCAGCCCAAGGCTGGGCGCTGTAATTACCATAATATACTAGATTCCACATATAGCCATGAAGTATAAAACACAGCAACTCACCTACCCTTAATTAGCTGTAGTTAGTATATTTTTTTATGGCCACTGAACACAGTGCTTAGATTACCATATATTAGCATATAATTTGCATACACACCTCAAGGTATTTGGCTTTATTGCTATTACCTTTTGTGGCCCTATTTCAGTAATGACTCTAATGGAATACGAAGAAGAGATTTTGCCTTAATTCGCCTATAATCTTGGGAATGTTAAGATGGAAAGTCTGATATTTAAATATAAAATCCTTCAGAAACATTGCTTTGCCTTATCCATGGGGTCAATTAGCTAGGTACTTATTGGGCAAGTCTTAATGACACTATTCCCTTTCAGTCTGGGCTAGATAGAAATCTATTTTAAAAACAAGGCTTGAGGTATACATTGCTTCCTTCGTGTTTGTTTAAAAGAATGTTGCACATGCAGTTGAAAGTCTCTTACTAGTTTATCAGCAACTAAAAGACCAGAGGGAGTGGGGGAAGAAATAGCAAATGCAGCTGGAAAATTTGGAGAAAGTCAGAGGTCACTGCCCACATCTGCATGCAGAGGAGCTAGAGAAGAATAAAGGGGCCCCTTTGTCACAAGTCAGCACTATTTTAGAAAGTGTAGATATTGACTTAATTATTAGTGTCCCACTCTGCTCTGGGGTGCTGAGCAGGGCTGTAAATCAGTGTGTAAGGTCACATCGCTAAAGGCAACAGAAATTCCACCTTTTCTTGCACTTAGGAGCATTGCTTTGTGTTTCTCCCTCGGTATTCCTAGTATTTCACATTGGAAGGTGGGGAGGGGGGGAAAAAGCCTCCACAGACTTGACTGGAACCGTGAAAGACAGTGGAAAGCACATTTTCGGCCTTTGGAGCGGCTCTTCAGCTGGGCCCCATTTCACATCTCTCTTTGTAGATCATTTGTTGTTGATGATTAATTTATCTTGAATCTTTATGCCCAATCCAGAAGTCTACTTGCATAAATAAATTATCTGCCAATTTGGACAATTTAGAAGGAGAGCTAATCCTTTGATTTATAATTAAAAAATAATGAGAGAGTAGATAAAGTTTTTGCCACACGAGCATGAGCAACTGAATTGAGATTCTTAGAATGACAGAAGGAGCCAGGCAAGTGTGGCTTACTCCTAGAATCCCAGAAATTGGGGAGCAGGAATAGGGATTCTCAGGAAAAGTCAACTAACTGGATGAGCTGAATCAGTGTGCTCTAATTTCAGCAAGATGAGCTGAATCAGTGTGCTGTAATTTCAGCGAAAGACCCCATCTCAGTAACCAGAAAGCAATCAAGAAAAATATGTGACATCAACTTCAGACTTTCATGTGCACACACATATATTTATGCATGTATACACACATGTGCACACACATGGGATCAAATGCACACATCAAATACACCATCAGGGCAAAAATCCGTTACTCTTCTCAAAAAAAGGAAAGCTCACCTGTGTAAAATGGAGCAGAGAATAGTGTTTTCCCCATCACACAGCAAAAAAAATGTGAAAGCGATCACGAAGCATCATTAACTGCTACACACACACACACACACACACACACACACACACACACACACACACCCTATAGTTTTCAATGTGCTTGGGACTGATCATATATTTCTATTCATTTTTCTGTCAATATACCCTGACAAGTCCTACCTCAGATTTTATGAAGTAAGGAATCTTATCTCTGTCTGTTGTAAACGTGTGCTAGCTAGCCTTTCCGTTGGAAACGTATTTTTTAGATATTTAGGGATGAAAACAGTTAAGAGATACAATATTCAAAATGAGAAAGTAGTTATTCAAAGGCAAAAGCAGTGCTAAGGTAAATCATTGGATGGATCAAAGAAGGAGAAAAGAGTTGTGATTTTATTTTTAAGCAAAGAAACTGTGTGGGAGATAGTGCCCAAATGATGTTCGCAGGCAGTCTACTTACATCTGTGTGTGAGAACCACATTGGGGTTGTGACAGCTTCAATAACTAATGCCTGGCTCGCAGATCGGATCAACTAGAAAGCAAGGTGATTTGGGTGTTAAGGCAAATGAAATAATTACATTGATTTTGGCCCAAGGGAAAGTGAACCAAGCATCAGAGGCAACATCTTCAAGTGTCGATGTCTTCGGTCAGGGGCTATACATTTAAAGTATCTATCATGATTTAAATTTCAATGGATGGTACATGTATTTAAACAGGCTTTACAAGTAGGAAGGGTTCACAGGAAGAGAATATCAATCATTCCTGAAAGATACCCCATCTCTTTATTTTTATTTTCAATTCAAATATTTTTAGGACTGGTGAGATGGTTAGCAGCAGAACTTGCCCAGTACGTACAAACCCTTGGGCTCAATCCTCATTTCTGTAACAGTCATAACCATACTTCATAACCTTTGTGGAGCTCTTGAATTTGGTCCGAATATTTATTTCACTCTTACTACTTAGATTCTTACAGCAAGTACTTTCTTTTAACATTCTCCAATGTAAGATAGATGTCCTTGGTCATCATCATAAAAACAGAGAATTTAGAGTAGGATGATAACTGGTCTGGCAGAAAGAGACAGAGGTGCACCTCCCACTGCTTCAAGACCACTACTGAAAGGAATATTGTGATTTAGCTGCCAATTTGTTTGCAGGGACATTTCCAATAATTAAAAGGCCCTGCTCAATGCCTCACCTTAGGGAGGCAGGTATTTATTTACCTAATTATCTCTGCAAAGTATTCCACCGTCAGGGCAATATCCGTTACTCTTCTCAAAAAAGGAGCAAAGATGGAGCAGAGAGTAGCGTTTTCCCCATCACGCAGCAAAGAAATGTGAAAGTGATCACGAAGCATCATTAGCTGCTACGGTCACGGGACAGAGATGGAAAATCTGCTCCTTGGATTCCCACCACCTTTCTCCAGAATGAGGATGCTTGCTATTAACAACGGCTCAGATTGCAATGCAGGAGTCAGGAGTCATATAGAAGGTGTTCCCCCACTAAATACAGAAGGCAGCCTGCCCTAATGGCTAAAGAGAGCCCCCACATACCCCAAAACATACATGCTACATACAGAGGCAGCTTGGGCTAATGGAGGTGCTGACCCCTACACACACACACACACACACACACACACACACACACACACACACACACACACAGTGCATACAGAGGCAGCCTGCACTAATGGAGGTGCTGACTGCCCCCCCCTACACAGTGCATACACAGGCAGCCTGCGCTGGCATCGAGCTGCCTGGCTGGCCCTTGGGGAGCCCGTGAGCATATGCAGTTTCCATCAGCCACAGCCTGCCAGCATCTAGCATCTCTCTAGGGTTTCACCATTACCCGATTTAAATGCTGAGAAGATGCACATAATTGCTCATTATGACATTAGATGAGAGAATTCGAGTCCCATTTGATTGTAATTTGCGTAGGTGGCTCCGCCTTCTGTGGCTCCCAACCGCATGTTGAACTGATCTGGAGGCGTGTTTGTGGAAGCAAAGAGTTGAGAACAGGCTTGGACCTTGAACATTTAAAAACTTCACACCTTCCTTTACCACAATTATAATTTACATCATATTTTATATAATATATTGCATTCTATATGATTATAAATTACTTTAAAATCATTACAATTTCTTCATGCTATATTACATATAGTTGTAACTTAATTATCAATTATGACATCCTTCAGCAGAAAAACTTAAACTTTCTGAACTCATATGTTCTTCCAAGTGAGCATTGAGACAGTCTAGAATTACTGTCTGTATATTGTGAGTCACCGAGTCTAAGAACGATATATGTGTTTATTTGTGCATAGTATTATACAAGATCATTGTTTCATACAGAATAAAATTTAATAAACAGAGGTCAATGTGTATGTTCTTTGAGAATATGTGCCTTGAATGCTCCAGTAAGAATTAGGTGACAGGTCTCTGGGGCTATTGTGAATAGATAAATACTGCTTGAAGAAAAGGCCAGAAAGCCTCTCTTTGCCTGGTCCCTCAGAGGTGAACCGAAGGTTCGTGGAGAGATGTAAGACTTGGTGAGAATAAGCAGGGGAAGAAGGGACGTCATTGCCTAGTGTCTAAGTGGCCAAACTAGGCACCTCGTGCGGGGCTCGGAATCTCACATCTGTGCTTTGATAACGCACCACGGTTTCTGATTGCTCACACTGGTCACCAGATGGCCGAAGGAGCCAAGGAGAGATGAAATGATAAAGCGCACCAAGTCCCGCGGGCTGCCCATTCCAAGCCAGAGTTCAAACTGGCCGAACGTGTGTGGCACGGTGGTGCGTGAGCCCGGGGCAGGCGCTCTGCTCCTGCGGTGTGCAGGCAGGTAGCAGATGAATTGCTTGCCCACTGGATTTTTTTTTTCTCACTTATAAATTAAAAAATCCTGCTGAGGCCATTCTGAAATGAATTCCCTTACTCTCACACTGGCTGTGTTGTTAAATAAATATCTGACTGCCAGAGAGAAAAACTGCATGTAGTGGTTCTCTCTTTTAAGAGAGCTACCTGGAATGTTTTGAAAATAATAGGGAACATTGTGCTTTTTGTAGTTAAGATCATCAGCAGCTCCCTTCTCTACAAAATTAAGCAATTAGATATAAACGTGACTGGATCCTAAAGGGACTGTAAGTCTAGTTACTCTTTGGGATACTTTTTTTGTCATTGCTTTGTTTTGTTTAAATTTTGGCAGCAATTCATGCCAAGAAGCAATCTCTGGTAGTTCAGTCTCTTACCTTGGTTTGAATCAGGACATTTGTGAAGAATCCCATTTTCAAGTTCACCAAAACCTTTAGTGGTACATTATTTGCTCCGTGTAACTACTTTGGGGTGCTGTTGCAAACACACTAGACAATTACTTATCTAATACTTCTTTATTTCTAAATTGCCTTTATTCATTTTTTTTATGTATTTCCATTGCCCATTACTTACCCCGCCCTGATCCCTTCTCATGCTTTGGCTGTCCCCACCTGCCCATTTTCTTCCCTCTCCCATGTCTCCCTACATGTACATGGATTATCTCTGGGATGTCTATGTTAGTGTAATCAGAAAAGAACAAGCGAAACTTGCAAGCCTCAAGTCAACAGCGTGCTAAGTACCTACCAATACTGTGTAAGAAAAGGACGGAACATGATCAGGATATAAAGAAGAATAAAGGTGCCCGACAGGCATTCTAAGAAGGAGACTGGATTGAAGCACCCATCTCCCACCAGGCCCAGCAAGGCAATACCCATTTCACAGAACCCTTACATGATCAAGCGGCTTAGACGCCACCCCGGTTTCTTCTCCTGACCCATCATGCATATAACTTCCCAAGTCAATGATCAATTCTGAATGTGTCTCCTCAGCAATATAGTGGAAGCGATCTCAGTATCTAGCTCAAGGATTGTCAAGATTCACACAAATGGACATGAATACCAAAGACTAATTGTCACTATTGTCAAGTAGACGGGTGTAAAATGTTATGAATCTCAAGGAGGAAATATACCATGTGTCCTTTAATAAGTAACTTTGTTATTTGACAATCTGTATCAACCATGACAAGCATACAGATAATATTTCTGCCATTGCAAAAAATATCTATTGAAATGGATATGCTATGAGCTATGTCTTTGCCCTGTTCCTAAATTCTTACATTGAAGTTCGGTCCCCCCAAAACCTCAGGATGTGACGGTATTTGGGGGTTGGCTCTTCAATGAGGTGTCTGAAAACCAGCAAGTTTGTGAGGGTAGGCTCCAATCCCTTTTAACTGGGGACATGTGAAGCACAGGAAATTTGGAGACACACAAGAGAGAGGCCTGGGTAGGCTGGGAGGCTGCAGTAAGACCACCCTAGGACACAGCAAAAATATGGCCTCAGAGGACCCAGGTCTCAAGAGGGATCAATGTCTACGACACCTGGCTCTTGGGCCTTGCTATGCCATCTCTCTGATGTAGTTATGCAAGTCTTCGCAAACTAATCCACAAATAGGTATGTGGTAGTTATGCAAGTCTTCGCAACTAATCCACAAATAGGTTGTGCTACCATATATATCCTGCCTCATGTAACAATAATTATGTTACAAAATGCATATCCTGGCTCATATGGTAATGAATACAAAGGCATATACATCTTATCTTATGAATAAGAAGCTTTTCCTGATGTCATGAACAAATAGCTGACCAAGCAACTTAAGGGAGGAAACATACCCTTTAAGGGTAGAGAGCCATCCTGACAGGGAGGAGAGGCGGGCCGTCCCTCACCCACAGTTGCGAAGCAGAGAGAGGTGCCTGGGCTCAGTTTACCTTCTCCTGTTATTCAGCCCAAGACCACAGACAGTTAGCTGGTGTTGCCTGCACACAGGGTGGGTCTTCTGCTCTGTGAACCCAGTCTAGACACAGACATGCCCTGAGTTATCTCTTCTGGACAATCTAGAGCCCTTGAGGATAACAATCAAATTGCCTGTAACAGTACCTTAGACTCTGCTGCCATATGCTTTTGAAAACAAATTTTTAATGTATAAATAATGGTAGAGAACAAATAACTTTTTTTGGCACATGCATGTGTATGTGTGTGTGTGTGTGTGTGTGTGTGTATGTGTGTGTGTGTGTGTGTGTGAACTAGAGGACACTTGTAAATGTATGTGCCTGCTGAGGCCCAAGGATGACATCAGGGATCATTCTGGGTTGCTGTACCTCCTTTTTGCTTTGCTCTGCAGTTTCCCAGGTTCTGCCATTCAGGGCTGGAAGTGCAGGCGGATGCCATTTTTGTCTGGCACTTTTACGTGGAATTCAAGGTCCAAACTCAAGTCTTTCTGCTTTCAGAGCAGAAGCTTAACTCTTAAGCCATTTCTCCAGGCTCCCCCCGCCCCAGGTGATGAAATTTTAAGTGTGCACATGTGCGAATGTGCATGTGTGCACAAGCGCGTGCCTGTGTGTGTGTGTGTGTGTGTGTGTGCAGCAGTAATGTTGTATTTGGTATGCTGACAGACAATCGCTCATGCATCCTGGCATAGATTCAGCAGTCAACACCACATTCTCAACAGAGGAAAAACTTTCTGTCTCCCAAATATGCGAGCTGGAATCTTTCACATGGATGTTTCAAACAGAAGATGTGATTTATCACCTAACTCAGAGGCTCCCACCCTGTTATACACTCAGCAAACATCCATCTGCTAATTTGATATGCTTGATTAATTATGCCTTGGCTAAGAAGTTCTATAACCAGATACGCATGGCTTCACTAAATAGAAAGATTCTCTTTTTTACTCAGGTCTACGAAATGGGCAGCATGGAGGTGAAATAATATTTATGGTCGTTCCAGGTACTCTTCTAAATCCTACTTTATGTAGCCATATTTAGCTCATCTGACACAGATTCCTGCCTGCACTCAGTGTCAAATAAAAAAATTTGCATTTAATTCCCACCGCTGTGTAAGTGTCAGAGAATATAAAATTAGGGATTAACTGAAGCTGACAAATAAAATCTTCAGGCCCAAAGGTTAATCCAGATTCTGTTACAATTCCCCTCAATTTCTTGAAGATTCCCTGTAGCTTCTAAAGAAATATCAGGAAAGGAAAACTTAAAATCCTGGTGCCTGCTGACAGTGACTGTATCCCACCCATCCAACAAGTTGTTTATTCTGAGTTTCACTTCTGCTTCTCCAGTCAGGATGGCACTATCTCAGATTCCCACTATGTGCTTCGATGTTATGCATGAGCTAGCTGGTTCGTTCCTTCAAGGGACTAGATTTTCTTAGGATCCAGTGTCTTGCTGGTGTGTCCCACCAGGTCTGGGCACTGGATCACCAGGCCTTATCCAGCCTCAGCTAGTCTCCTGGGCTCAAAGGAAATGCTGGGAATCTCAGTACACTGGTTAACATCTTTTTTTTTTTTTTAATTCAATTGTGTGTGTGTGTGTGTGTGTGTGTGTGTGTAGAACCACGGACGAATTCAGGAACCATCATGGATCGCCTCCACCTCCTACTTGTTTACTCTGCCCGAGGATTCACAGGCTCTGCCCTACCAGGCCGCCCCCATTTCTGCCCGGCGTCTATACGTGGGATCTGGGATCTGAACTCAGGATCTTCTGCCTGCAAGGCAGAGGCTTAATCCCTGAGCCACCTCTCCAGCCCCACTGGTTAACATCTTTGAAGGTTTCCTAGCTTCAATTCACAGTGGCAATACTGGTGTAGCACCATTGATTCAGGGAGGCCCTAGCCCCGGATCCCAGGAAGTCTGGTTATAGACAAGCCCCGACAAGTATGAACATGCTGCGGATATGTCCCAATAGAGGAACCCTACAGGCGGAGGGATGAACAACCAATGGGAAACGGCCAGCTAACCTGCCTCTGCAATGGACACCTTAATGATTGGTGGCTGCTCTCCCCCTCCCCCTGAGCGGAGAGGTGGCAACACCTGATTGGACCCCTGACCCTATATAAGCTCAAGCACTTCCTGAAAATAATGAGTCTGCAGCCAACTCATCCTCTGACTGATGCTTCTCCCGTGGTCTGGGTGGTGACCCCGTGCCTGCTGGCCCCCTTACCTCGAGTCCTTATAAGGCCCTTGCTGAATTCCCCCTCCTTTCCCCAGCTGGCCCAGAGGGGATTTGGTAACAACTTGTAGATGAATGTTGAGTCCCTTCTTTTAAAATCCGTTATTTAGGGCCAAGTAAGATGCTCAGGGAGTAAGATGGCTACCAACCCCCATGACCTGAGTTCAGTTCCCAGAAAGCCACAGAATCCCTCTTTCTTTCTCTCTCTCTCTCTCTCTCTCCCCATTTCCCTCAAATAAATAATTAAATATTAGAAAATAAAGTATATCATTCAATATTTTGACATTTTTGCAGTCTAATTTATCTTTTCCCTTTTCATTTCATAGGTAATTTGGATTTGTTGAGAAAAAGAAGAAGAGATTTGTTGGAAGAGATTGGAAACATGATTGCCATTTTTAGCTTTGCTTGTGTGAATGTCTTTGGTGAAACATATTAAAATATGCAATTTAGATCACTATTAGAATCTATCGGAGTAAATTATGTAAAAATTGAGACACAAAAATTAGTTATATTTCTTAGAGAAATAAAATGATTATATAATAAGATAGGGAGTATGGGCCAGTGAGCTGGCTCAGAGTTCAGTGTGGATGATGTCTGCTTGCAAACCTGGCAATCTGAGTTGGATACCTGGAAACTCCACCTGGTAGAAGGGGATAATTAACTTCTAAAGGTTGTCATCTGACATGGCATATGTGTACATTCTCTCTCCCCTTGTCCAAGTAAATGCATAAATAAACTACAAAAATTAAACAGAAGATTTAAAGTGCACACCTCTTTCTCCATGTTACCAAGTCTATCTTGCAGTTCTGAGACCATATGAGAATACTCTGACCATGTGAGAATACACTAGTAGATTCCAGTTTTATGACTTTCTCAGCTGCTTGTACAAATCTGAGTCCTTTCACATAAATCTAGATTAGGCCAAAGTGCAGACATTGTCTCCAACAGAATGTCATCCTCTATCAATTTGGAAAATTGGTAAGATTTATTCATACATGTAAATTTGGTAAATTTCATGTTTTAGGGACAACACAAATATTGGCGTATACTCTCCAATGCCAAGTATTATGCCCATTCAGTGGGAGATTGGTCTTCTTGGGTTTTGTTTCTCATGGATCTGCACTTTGACTTGGGCATTGTTGTTTTGTTTTTTAGGACCTTTCAGTTTCTGTGTGTTTTTCACTGAACTGATGTAGTTGGTATTGTTACACTTGCCAGTTATTACTAGTGCTTGCCTTAGATTGGGTATGTTTGTGTATTGTTATTGTTATATCCTAGATGAGGTATTAGGCTGTTAGTACATCAGTTAAGTCAGGTTAAGTAACCAGGGGATGAATATTAGTATGGTAGTGCACTTTTACGATTTAGTATCTTGGTGATATGTGGGGGTGAGTGGTGTTCTCCCTGGAGTTGTATGTTTTTGGGGTGGCTGTATGAGGAAGTTGATCTACAACAATTGATACTAGAAAGGATCAGTGAGGTGAAAAAAAAAAGGTTTACTTATCTTTGTGTTGGATGTGAAGAATCTCACCCACGTGATATAATGATTGTAGCAGACTCCAGATGTATGGCCTGTATTCCCTTTGTTCCTTAGAGTTTTGCTTGAGTTTCCTTTGGACTCTATTGAATTCTGAGTAGCAGTGTGTCTTCCCTGAACCACGTGCGTAGGTCCCCGATGGGCCGGAGAGGCAGAGGGTCTGATGTTGATGGCAGAATTCTTCACCTGGGCCCTGGGACCTGGTGGGGCGGTGGAGGCACCCGGGGCGGGGGGGGGGCGCCCGGGGCGGGGGGGGGGCGCTTCGGGGTGGGGGGCTGGGCTGGGCGGAAGTATTATGCCCATTGAGAGTCAAATCTTCTTGCTGAACAGCCCCTGGAAACAAAGAGCAGCCTTGATGCTCTGCTTAAGGCAGGATGCCAGAGACCCAGCTCACAGGCTGGTCTTGCTCTTTCTAGACAGGGTTTTCTATGGAGTACCTTGTCTATTGATAGGAACCACCTTACATACCATTATTGCTTCCCTGACTGGTGTCCATTTGCAAATCAGGGATTCTGAGCAACTTAGCCACTGGGACAGAGAGATGAAGGCAGAAGTCAAAAGTTACGTGAAAACTAAGCTCCGAACTCACTTCCCAAGCATGCTATGACAGAGCCAGTCTTGGGGTCAATCTGCACTCTCAGAGGATGTCCACAGTCTTCCTCTGGATGATGAAGGAACCAAGTCAATGAAAGATCACAGATGCCTGATGGCACCTCCCACAACTCTGATGGAATCATCTTAAGAGTGTTAGGTCCTGGCTTCCCTCACTGTGTATCCCAGAATGTATGTTTATCCGTCAAGAAAAGGTGTTTGTGGGGGGGGGCACTACCATTCAGAAGCAATCAAGTAGCACACACTGCATAGTGTTAACTATAATGTGCCAACAGCCAGGACCTCACTCCAAAATGAGACAAAAGCGACGTGTGCTAGATCTGCCTCAGGCTGCACCAAGCAGGTTGCAGTGATGGGTCATTCGTGGTGGCTCAACATGCCACTAATGGAACATAACATGCTGAATGAGATGATGCTGCACTGGGTGCAAGGACACATGGTGGCTCTGTAGCAAAACCACATGAGTGATCACGGGGGCCATTATGAATCAGTCCTTCTGACGGAGACATGTGTAGATCAGTCAATGTGACTCTCCCCTAGAGGCTGGGATATACTGTGTGTGTTCCCCACACCCCTCTGGGAAAATATTACCCCTCGGGGACTGACTCCTTTCTGGAGGTGTATGCTTTCCTGCAGAACCATTACCTCTGCATAAAATAATAATTCACCCTCTATTAAGGTTATATAATTTTAAACAAATCACATGTCACAGCTTGAACATATTTTGTTGCTTGCTTGAAATTCAAAATTAAGTGTCACTTGTATTCTCTTCTGGAATGCTACCCACTAGAAGACTTAAAATAGATGTGCAAAAGGGACTTTAATTTTATATTCTTTATATTCTTATTTTAAGTGTTAGAGAGACACTTTCTTTCCTCTGTATTTGTGATCAGTGCCTTTGCTTATTTCTAATTTTTCGCATGTGTGTGTGTGTACGTGTGCGTGCATGCAAGAGGGCACAAGTGTATATATGTATTCAAGAAGGCATTCCAGTGTGTTTGCCTGTGGAGACTAAGAACGGAGCATCAGGAATCTTTTGTGATTGCTCTGCTTCCTTATTGCTTTGCTCTAAGGTTTCCCAGGCTCCACCTTCCAGGACTGGAAGTGCAGCTCCACTTGGCATTTTTACATGAGAACTAAGGATCCCACATCATATCCTTTAGCATGCAGGGCACATTCTCTAACTCCTGAGCAATCTCCCCAACTGAACTTTTTTCTTTTAGGTAGATGAAGCACCTACTAAAGGGTGTTCCCCGAATCTATTTCTCTAGTTTTACTCTGCTCAAAGTTGGAAGAAGGATTCTTTTAGATTTGGCCCTACAGAGGCAGGTTGCTTGGAAGTCCACCCCAAACCACCATAAAACTGTCCACACGTGACCTTCTAATAAGAAGCCTGTGGTCAGTCCTGCACAGTAAGGAGCCAAAGACCCTCAAAAGAAGTGTCATTCCTAAAATGAAAAATGTTCAAAGCTACTTTCCTATTCTGAGTTGCTCAAAGTACCTCCAACCTCCCATGGGGAAAATATCAGGAGATTATGGTATGTTCTTCCAAACCCCGACCCCAATGTGTCTCCAACCTTTCTGTTTCCAGCTCTGCAGACTACTCCTCTCCTGTGACTGGGTCTAGAAGTTACTGGAAAGTGCTGGACATAAAGAAGACCCCGTGGAAAAATGCTGCTTTGGGAACTACTAAGAAATACTTCTCGCCTGAGGGAACAAATCACACCATTGACAGTATGACCCCCCATGTTGTCACCACCTCAGGGGACTTTCATCATTGGACTCCAGGGTAGGAAGCACAAACCTCTGGGTGCCTCAGATTCTTCTCCTGCCACTGTGACCTGCTGTCTGTCAGTGGGCAGCTTCAGTGAGGAAGCATTCACTTTAGCTCATGGCTTAAAGGCGGGAGGGGGACGTAGCTGGAGCTCCTGTCTTGGGGTAGAAGCTCAAGGCTGGTCATGCACATCATGATGACAGAGAAGAACCAGAGAGAGAGATCAGGGCATGGACCCCACATCTCCATTCTCATCTCAGTTAAAAGGCTGTTAAGGTGAAATGCCAGCTAAGACCTTGCTTTTTACCCTTCATAGGATTCTGTTTTGTTTTCCTCTTGTGTCTCTTGGGCTGTTCCTTTAGATATTTTCTCTTTCCTTTGCTTTCTTCTTTTTATAAAAATCTCAGCAGTCACTTGCTATACACTGGCTGTGATGTCACCCAATCCTGATCAATACTTAGCCCAAATGTGAGACCACAAGGAAGCCACTTCCCAGAGGAGATAAAGGAAGAGGGGGTGGTAAGAGTGTAAGAGCAAAAGGATGGGAGGAGCAATGATTTGCAAGATACTCCACACAAGTTAAGGCCTAAGCAATCATAATTGGACATTGCATGCCCGGCGCAATGTCCAACACACTATTGACCTCACAAAGTCTAGCGTCTGCTAAAGGCACCAAGATCCTTGGAGGCAAGGGATTGACAGCCACAGTAGTGTTCCTATGCTTAAGGGGAACACAGGAAAGGGTTCAGGGAAATGCCGCTGGGTCCTTGTACGTCATCGGAGAGGAGGGCCCAGAGGAGAGTCAGGCATGCACAAGAAAGGACTCTGGGAATCGGGGTGGGAGGCACGGGGGGATGGGGCAGGAGGGGTGAGGAGAGGGGGAGCAGGGGTTTGGGGGGGGGGAGGAGGGAGGGAGGGAACTGGTGTACCTATTAAGTTTGTATGAGCTGAAATAATAATAAAAAATGTATTATTAAAAAAAAAAGCATAGCACCATCACCATTCCAGGGCACCTCAATTTCAGAGCCCCTCCCCCTCGACAGGAGCATAGACGCTTGCTTAAAATAAAGCTTTGAGCCTTCTGCTTTCTCTTCAATTTGATTCTTATCTTTGCCCAGGGCGAGCAAGTGTTTGCTTGTCTCCAGCCCCAGTGAACTACTTCCTCCATGAGACCTCAACTTTCAGATTCTGTAACTCTCAGCAGCAGCATGAACATGTCACTTGCAAATGTAACGTGCGTTGCAGCTAAGGTCTATTTCATGTGTGCATTGTTGTTCACAGCCGTGCCCTGTACCCAGGCTGAGCTCAGCTGCATCTCATCTCTCTTACATGTTAAGGAACTGATTTTTGAAGTTTGTCTAGGGGTTTTGTTCTGAAATTTCATATTTAGGAACCAAGAATATCTCTCTCTCTCTCTCTCTCTCTCTCATACAGGTTATACAGGTGTCATTATGACAGTTGAATGGTTGATCTGTGGGCATATTTGTAGAGAACAAATAGGTAAATTAAGCACAGAATGAACCTGTGATTGTCTAGTTGCTGGGGAAGGTCTAGTCCATGGTGGGTGGGACTAGTCCCTGGGGAGGTGAATAAGATGGAGGGAGCTGGTTGAGGAAGTTGGCATCCTTGTGTATACTCGGCCAGACATGCTGGTCTGACAAGTGAGAATCGTCCCTCTCTCAGTCACTATGTGGATATGGCGCAGCCAGTTCCTTCGGCCCTTGGTATTGGTGTGAGCTCTCCTGTCAAGCTGCACTAAGAATTGTAACCGGACTATCATAAAGACAATAAGCCCCTTGCTCCTTTAAACTGCTTTGTCATGATTTTATCAGCAGCCATACAGAATAGCTGTCATCCCCTCCCCCTCCCCACAGACAAAGCCGATCATGGTGGATGTCATCTTTCTGAGAAACTCTGACTCTTAAGGTTGCTATCTCTTGCACGGATACCACTCAACTGCCATGCAGTGCTGGATCCTTAGGAATCATGTGCGTGCTTCTTGAGTGGTAAACAGAGCATAGGAGGGTGAGTGAAGGGAGCATAAAGTGAGGAGAGAAGGGACATTTGGGTTCGGAGATGCCCAGAGACCAGAGCGATAGCTCAGCAGGGAAAAGCACTTGATTGCTAAGTCTGAGTACCTGAGTTTGATCCCTGCTCCCCATGTGGTGGAGAAGAACACAGACTCACAGACGTGACCTCTACACATATGCCACAGTGTATGCATGCACACGGTACTCACAAAATAAAGAACAGAGCCTCTCAGCCTGCATGTCTGGGAGGGCCGCATGCTGTCACATGGAGGAACTCTGAAGTTGAACAAGATGCTCCAATGTTTCTCTGGAAAGCTTTAGAAAAACACGCAACCCTGGGCTCCAGCAATTGAACACGATCTCTAGAGACACAGCTCTGGCTCCCTTCATATTCCTAAGGTTTGGGGCCTCTTCCACAGGACAGGAAAAAAAACCCAGAAGGAATCTGGAAAATACAAACTATAAAATTAAAAGATGTTCCTAAGATAAGAAAGAGACATAAAAGAGATTAGAATCGGCAAGGAAGAAGTCAAGCTATCCCTATTTGCAGATGACATGATCTTATACCTGAGTGATCCCAAAAAATCCACCAGGAAACTCCTGGAACTAATTGAGAAGTTCAGCAGGGTGGCAGGATACAAAATAAATGTACAAAAATCAGTGGCTTTCCTATATGCCCAGAATGAAAGAAGAGAAAAAGCCCTGAGAGAAACAATCCCATTTACTATAGCTCCTAAAAAAATGAAATACCTTGGTATAAACCTAACCAAGGAGGTAAAAGACCTTTACAATGAAAACTTTAAAACCCTAAAGAAAGAAATTGCAGAAGACACCAGAAGATGGAAAGATCTCCCGTGTTCCTGGATTGGTAGAATCAACATCGTAAAAATGACCATCCTACCAAAGGCAATATACAGATTCAATGCTATACCAATTAAAATCCCAAAGCAATTCTTTAAAGAAGTTGACCAAACAATCTCAAAATTCATATGGAGGCACAAAAGACCCAGGATAGCAAAGACAATCCTGAGTAATAAAAACACTGCTGGAGGTATCACCATACCAAATCTTAGTCTATACTACAAATCCATAGTTGTAAAAACAGCCTGGTACTGGCTCCAAAATAGACACACAGATCAATGGATAAGGCTTGAAGAACCAGATATAAGCCCACAAAACTATAGCCATTTGGTCTTTGACAAAGGGGCCCAAAAAATCCAATGGAAAAAGAACAGTATCTTCAACAAATGGTGCTGGCAAAACTGGATATCCACATGCAGAGATTAAAACTGGATCCGTACTTGTCACCTTGTACAAGACTTAATTCCAAATGGATCAAGGACCTTGATTTAAGGCCAGAGTGTATAAAAACCATAGTTGAAAGGGTAGGGAATTCCCTCGAGCTGATTGGGCTAGGCCAACAGTTCCAAACAGACATCCAATGGCACAGTCACTGCTACCAACTCTCAACAGTTGGGATCTTGTGAAATTGAAGAGCTTCTGTTCAGATAAAGAGATTGTAACATGAGCTCAAAGACAACCCACAGAATGGGAGAAAATCTTCACTAACCACATATCTGATAGAGTTGTATTATCCAGAGTGCACAAAGAACTTAGAAAACTAAACACCAAGGAAACAAATGGCCCAATTAAAAAATGGGCCCTGGAACTTAAAAGAAACTTTACTAGGGATGAAATTAAAATGTCTAACAAATATCTTAAAAAATGCTCCACTTCTTTAGTCATCAGGGAAATGCAAATCAAAACTTCCCTGAGATATCATCTCACCCCGGTCAGGATGGCAAAAATCCACAATACAAACAACAACAAGTGCTGGAGAGGATGTGGAGAGAGGGGAACTCTCCTACATTGCTGGTGGGAATGCAGGCTCATACAGCCACTCTGGCGAGCCATCTGGAGATTCTTAAAGAAATTAAAGATTGAAATGCCATATGACCCTGCTATTCCACTTTTGGGAATAACCCCCCATGCAGCAGAGGTCCGCCTTGACATCACAAGTGACCATGTTCATAGCAGCACTGTTTACAATAGCAAAGTCATGGAATCAACCAAAATGTCCAACAGTTGACGAGTGGATAAAGAAACTGTGGTACATCTATACAATGGAGTACTACTCAGCCATCAAAAATGATGAATTACTGGTATTTGCCGGGAAATGGATGTCATTAGAGACAATTATATTGAGTGAAGTATTCCAGACCCAGAAAATTAAGAACCGTATGTACTCCCTAATAGGTGTCTCCTGGTACCAAACCTACCCAGCCCACCTTGAGACACTTGATGATAAATCTCTGTAATACAGTAATTGCAAGAAGTATGAACAGGCAGGATGGGGTATGAGGGCCACACCAGAAACAAGGAGAGAGGGGACCATGTAACAGCAGAGAAAATAGGCCTCCATCAAGGACTGCGAGTAAGCAATGAGACATCTGGTTAAGTTCACAGACTTTTCGTTCCTGATCATCTACAACTTGAGGGGGTGTGATTTCACCAGAAGAGGAGGGCATATAGTCTGGCAGATAATAAGTAACCATTTTGCAAATGGGTGATTGACCCCTCCCTCACTGTGGTTTCCTACTTTTATTGCATCTACCTTTGAATATACTCTTATAACAAGACTCTAGCTTAACAGTTTTTTATCTCTGGCCAGGGGTGACATCCAATACCCATCAGGATGGAGTGAAGGGCATTGCAGGAGCAGCAAAACTGCAAAAGAAAATCAACAAACCATAATCCAGAACTTCAGAGACTCTATATCAACCACCTAGAATAGGCCAGCCTAATCTCTCCCCATCCTGAAGCTCAGGGACATTTGTGGAAGAGGGGGCGGTAAGAGTGTAAGAGCAAAAGGATGGGAGGAGCAATGATTTGCAAGATACTCCACACAAGTTAGGGCCGAAGCAATCATAATTGGACTTTACACGCCCTGCGCAATGTCCAACACGCTATTGTCCCCACAAAGTCTAGCATTTGCTAAAAGCACCAAGATCCTTGAAGGCAAGGGATTGACAGCCAAAATAGTGTTCCTATGCTTAAGCGGAACACAGGAAAGGGTTCAGGGAAATGCCGCTTGGTCCTTGTATGTCATCGGAGAGTAGGACCCAGAGGACAGTCAGGCATGCACATTAAAGGATTCTCCGGGGATTGGGGGAGGGGAGGTACTGGGGGGTGGGGAGGGAGGGGTGAGGGGAAAAAAAAATTAAAAGATGTTCCAAAGCAAACATCATGGTGAAAGGTCTCTTTTGTAGTGATCCAACGCATTGCTCTCCTAATTATGCTTTCACAAAATTTCTAGAAGAAATAACTGTAAAGTCAATGCAATGAGCACTGATAGACAATTTTAAGGAGTAAAATGAACCTACCTTGAAAGAGTTGTTTGGAAGAAGGTGTAAAGCCCAGGACAGATGAGGAAAATACTTACGTCTGCAATTTGCACAACACATTGTCCAGAAGACAAATTTTCTACTGGCAAGATAAATAAATGTATGCTGTACATGACATTCAAAACATTAAACTCAAGCAGTGAGCAATACAATATATGCATCTGACCCTGGGACTTGCAATCTTTTAAAGAAGCTTTCCATGTAAGGTCTCCTTTGTAGCGTAGTGTTGCCTACACAGTCATGTACAAGTATGCACATGCATGCTCATGCACATGTACACATGTGTGCATGCACATATGCATACACACATGTATACATATACATGCACACACATGCATATGCACACATACACATGCACACATACGCATGCAGTCACACATATTCATGCCTGCATAATGTTCATGCACATACACATACATTCACACACATACATACATCTATGCACTTATATATACATATGCACACATACATACACACAATGCACACATATATTCATGCCAACACACATGCATATACACACATATACTCACACACAAGTACACACAGGCACACACATGCACACGCAATGGACACACACACACATGAATGCCTACACACACTCACTCACATACAAGTACATGCACATAACACATACACATGCACACACACATATGCATGCATATATATGCATCACACACGTGTACACATACACACAAACCCCTGGTAATAAATGATCATGACTCACATACTTTCCAGATCCTCCTTCCAATGTCCCCCTACTAAAACTGCCTATCCATCTTATTAGCCATCCCGGAAAATCACACACATTGGAAGGAGACAGAGAATCAAGAGGCAGAAGGGAAAATGGGAAATCTAAAAGTGTCTAAATCTTTAAAAGGCCTCAAATATCACTTCTAAAAGTTGCACTGAATTTTATTTAAAAACATTTTTAGCCCCTGCGCCCAGGCCCCGCCCCAGCTGCCCTCGGGTTAAATAGCTCCATGCCGTCGCCCCCATCCCCCCTTTTGCACCCCAACCCACTCCGCCGGTCGGGACGCGCGCGCGCGGTCCAGCCGGGCCTCAACCCCGCGCCCTAGCTGGTGAGTACCCCCCCCCCCCCCCCCCCCCCCCCCCCCGCGCACCGCCCACCAGGACCCCAGGTCGGCCCACAGGGACCCGGCTCCAACTCCCACCATCCAGCCGGAGCCGCGGGCGGGGCCGAAGGACGAGGAGAACCTTCCCCTGCGCCCGGGCCCCGCCCCAGCTGCCCTCGGGTTAAATAGCTCCACGCCGTCGCCCCCATCCCCCCTTTGCACCCCACCCCGCTCCACCGGTCCAGACCGCGCGGTCCAGCCGGGCCTCACCCCACGACCTAGGTAAGTCTCCGCCCACCCTGCCCCCTAGGACTCCAGGCCAAATAATTCAGTTTAGTGAAATTGAGAGATCTTAAGAGTTAAAATGACATTGCCAAAGTCAAAGTGCAAATCCATGAGAAGCAACAATCAAGTAAACAAATTTCCCACTGAAGAAATTAATCCCATAATGTTAGACTCCAACAAGAACAAACCCACGGAAAAAGGCCAAGAAAGCCCCACCCAGGATAAAGACTTTCAAAATATGATCATTACCATGTTCAATACTATGAAAGAGGAAATCAGGGAGAAATTACATAATCGAATCAATCGCTTTGAAGAGGAACACAACAGACATCTGGAGGAGTTGAGAAAAACAGCGCAAGAAACAAAAAGTGGCATAGAGCAGTTAAAACAAACTCAAGCAGAGTTTAAAACTGAGCTAAAAGACAAGTTATCTTCAACCCAGAATGCCACAGAGAGTCTTATCAACAGAACTAATGAAGCAGAAAACAGAATTTCAGACCTTGAAGATAAAGTGGGAGTACTAACCAGCTCAATGGAAGAGGTTGTTAAAGCCAAAAAGATACTTGAGAGAAATATCCAAGAGATATGGGACACCCTGAAAAAGCCTAACATGCGTATTCATGGAATACCAGAGCAAGAATCTCAAAATACCACCCCTGAGGAAATTTTTCAAACGATCATCAAGGAAAACGTTCCTCATCTAAAAAAAGAGAGGCCCATCCATATACAAGAGGCATTCCGCACCCCAAACAGATACGACCAAAATAGAAGCACGCCACGGCAAATAATAGTTAAAACACTCCACATTCAAGATAAAGAACTGGTGCTGAGAGCTTCAAGGGAGAAAAAACAAATCACTTTTAAAGGTAAACCTATTAAAATAACAAATGACTTCTCAGTCGAAACAGTAAAAGCAAGAAGAGCTTGGAGAGACATACTTCAAGTATTGAATGAGCAAAAATGTCAACCCAGGCTGATTTACCCTGCAAAACTATCAGTCATGATCGAGGGAGAAAGAAAAATTTTCCAGCACAAAGACAACTTTAAGGGATACATGGCCACCAAACCAGGCCTTCAAAAAAATGCTAGAAATGATACTCAAGCATGAAGAAAAAAACAGGCATATCCAGGAGAACAGAAGGCAAGTATAACATCATTAAAAACGAAGCAATATACTTATAAAAGCTACTAAACATAATAAATGGCTGGAATTAACAATAGTTTCTCCATTATGACACTAAATGTTAATGGAATTAATTCACCGATCAAGAGACACAGATTACAAACATGGATTAAAAATCACAATCCATCAATCTGCTGCCTGCAGGAAACCCATCTCACCACAAAAGATAGGCACGCTCTAAAAATAAAAGGCTGGTCAACAATTCTACAAGCAAATGGAAGCAGGAAACAGGCAGGGGTAGCCATTATGCTATCAGACAAAGTGGATTTCAAACCAAAGAAAATTATAAGAGACACGGATGGATACTACATTTTAGTCACAGGTACAATTCACCAGGAAGACTTCACAATACTGAACATATATGCACCCAATACAGGCCCCTCCACATTCATTAAGAAAACCCTACAGCGTCTAAAGCAAGAAATCAATCCCCAAACGATAATTCTTGGGGACTTCAACACCGCCCTCTCAACATGGGATAGATCAACAGGTCAGAAGCTTAACAGAGACACTTTGGAACTTAATCAAACCCTGAAAGAAATGGACCTTACAGATCTCTATCGAATTTTTCACCCATGCACCAAAGAATACACATTTTTTTCATCAGCACACGGAACTTTCTCCAAAATAGATCACATATTGGGCCACAAAATGAATCTACACATATACAGGAAAGTTGAAATTCTAACCTGTGCCCTATCAGACCATCACGGCATAAAGCTGGACATCCACAACACATCAAACAAGAGAAAATACACTAACTCCTGGAAACTTAACACTATGATGCTGAATGAGAACTGGATTCAGGAAGAAATTAAAAAGGAAATTCAAGATTTCCTGAAAGTGAATGATAACGAAAATACAACTTACCAAAATCTCTGGGACACAATGAAAGCTGTTCTAAGAGGTAAGTTCATAGCTCTTAATGCCTACGTCAAAAAAATGGAAACATCAGAAATAAACAACGTAACAATGCAGCTTAAAGCTTTAGAGAAACTAGAGCAATCTGATCCCAAAAGTAGTAGAAGAGAGGAGATTAGCAAAATAAGGGGAGAAATATCTGAAATCGAGATTAAGAAAACGATAGAAAAAAATCAAACAGTCAAAAAGCTGGTTCTTTGAAAAAATCAATAAGATTGATACACCCCTAGCTAAACTAACCAAAATCAAGAGAGAGAAAACCCAAATTAACAAAATTAGAAATGAACATGGAGTTATCACTACTGATACCCAAGAAATCCAGAGAATTATAACATCATATTTCAAAAACTTATACTCTGTGAAGTTTGACAACACAAAAGAGATGGATGAATTCCTAAGTAAACACAACTTACCTAAATTGAATCAGGAAGTTGTGAATTATTTAAATAGTCCTATAACATATAAGGAAATTGAGGAAGTAATCTCGAATCTTCCCACCAAAAAATGTCCTGGACCAGATGGATTCAGCACAGAGTTCTACAAGACATTTAATGAGTTAATAACACCAATACTCCTTAAACTGTTCCATCAAATAGCAAAGGAAGGAACACTACCAAATTCCTTCTATGAAGCTAATATCATTTTAATCCCAAAACCTAATAAAGATTCGCTTAAAAAAGAAAACTATAGGCCGATCTCCCTGATGAACACAGACGCAAAGATTCTCAACAAAGTCTTAGCAAATCGGATTCAAAAACATATTAAAAAGATCATTCATGGGGACCAAGTAGGCTTCATCCCCGGCACACAAGGTTGGTTCAACATACGCAAATCAATAAATGTAATTCATCATGTAAACCAGTCCAAAGTCCAAGACCACATGATACTCTCGATAGATGCAGAAAAAGCTTTTGACAAGATCCAACAGCCTTTTATGATCAAAACGCTAGAGACAGTAGGAATGGAAAGAACCTTTATCAATATAATAAAAGCTATATACAACAAGCCCACAGCTAGGATTATGCTCAATGGGGAACAATTGGAAGCATTCCCACTTCGGTCAGGAACTAGACAAGGCTGTCCACTCTCACCACTTCTATTCAATATTGTACTTGAAGTGTTAGCTGAAGCCATAAGACAAGAAAGGGACATAAGAGGGATTCAAATCGGCAAGGAAGAAGTCAAGCTATCCCTATTTGCAGATGACATGATCTTATACCTGAGTGATCTCAAAAACTCCACCAGGAAGTTCCTGGAACTAATTGAGAAGTTCAGCAGGGTGGCAGGATACAAAATAAATGTGCAAAAATCAGAGGCCTTCCTATATGCCCAGAATGAAAGAAGTGAAAAAGCCTTGAGAGAAACAATCCCATTTACTATAGCGCCTAAAAAAATGAAATACCTTGGTATAAACCTAACTAAGGAGGTAAAAGACCTTTACAATGAAAACTTTAAAACCCTAAAGAAAGAAATAGCAGAAGACACCAGAAGGTGGAAAGACCTCCCTTGTTCCTGGATTGGCAGAATCAACATCGTGAAAATGACCATCCTACCAAAGGCAATATACAGATTCAATGCTATACCAATCAAAATCCCAAAGCAATTCTTCAAAGAAGTTGACCAAACAATCTCAAAGTTCATATGGAGGCACAAAAGACCCAGGATAGCAAAAACAATCCTGAGTAACAAAAACACAGCTGGAGGTATAACCATACCAAACCTTAGTCTATACTACAAATCCATAGTTGTAAAGACAGCCTGGTACTGGCTCCAAAATAGACACACAGATCAATGGATAAGGATTGAAGACCCAGATATAAGCCCACAAAGTTACAGCCATTTGGTCTTTGACAAAGGGGCCCAAAGAATCCAATGGAAAAAGAACAGCATCTTCAACAAATGGTGCTGGCAAAACTGGATCTCCACATGCAGAAGATTAAAGCTGGACCCATACTTGTCACCATGTACAAGACTTAATTCCAAATGGATCAAGGACCTTGATATCAGGCCAGAGACTATAAAAACCATAGTTGAAAGGATAGGGAACTCCCTCGAGCTGATTGGGCTAGGCCAACAGTTCCTAAACAGACATCCAATGCCACAGTCACTGCTACCAGCTCTCAACAGTTGGGATCTTGTGAAATTAAAGAGCTTCTGTTCAGATAAAGAGATTGTAACGTGAGCTCAAAGGCAACCCACAGAATGGGAGAAAATCTTCACTAACCACATATCTGATAGAGCTCTATTGTCCAGAGTGCACAAAGAACTTAGAAAACTAAACACCAAGGAAACCAATGGCCCAATTAAAAAATGGGTCCTGGAACTTAAAAGAAACTTTACTAGGGATGAAATTAAAATGTCTAACAAATATCTTAAAAAATGCTCCACTTCTTTAGCCATCAGGGAAATGCAAATCAAAACTTCCCTGAGATATCATCTCACCCCGGTCAGGATGGCAAAAATCCACAATACAAACAACAACAAGTGCTGGAGAGGATGTGGAGAGAGGGGAACTCTCCTACATTGCTGGTGGGAATGCAGGCTCATACAGCCACTCTGGTGAGCCGTCTGGAGATTCTTAAAGAAATTAAAGATTGAATGCCATATGACCCTGCTATTCCACTTTTGGGAATAACTCCCCATACAGCAGAGGTTCACCTCGATAGCACAAGCACGACCATGTTCATAGCAGCACTGTTTACAATAGCAAAGTCATGGAATCAACCCAAATGTCCAACAGTTGAGGAGTGGATAAGGAAACTGTGGTACATCTATACAATGGAGTACTACTCAGCCATCAAAAATGATGAATTACTGGAATTTGCCGGGAAATGGATGTCATTAGAAACAATTATATTAAGTGAAGTATGCCAGACCCAGAAAATTAAGCGCCGTATGTACTCCCTAATAGGTGGCTCCTAGTACCAAACCCACCCAGCCCACCTAGAGACAGTAATTGCAAGGATTATGAACAGGAGGGATAGGGTAGGAGGGCCACACCAGAAAGAAGGAGAGAAGGGACCATGTTACAGCATGGAAAATAGGCCTCCACCAAGGACCCAAATAAGTAATGAGACATCCGATTAAGTTCACAGACTTTTGTTCCTGATCATTTACTACTGAGGGGGTGTGATCTCACCAGAAGAGGAGGGCATATAGTCTGGCAGATAAAAAGTAACAATTTTGCAAATGGGTGATAGACCCCTCCCTCACTGTGGTTTCCCACTTTTATTACATCTATCTTTGAATGTGCTTTTATCACAAGACTCTAACAGCTTTTTGTCTCTGGCCAGGGGGTAACAACAATGCCCACCAGGATGGAGTGAAGGGCATTGCAGGAGCAGCAAAACTGCAAAAGAAAATCAACAAACCACAATCCAGAACTTCAGAGACTCTATATCAACCACCTAGAACTAGGCCAGCTTAGTCTCTCCCCATCTTGAAGCTCAGGGAAATTTGCGGAAGAGGGGGCGGTAAGAGTGTAAGAGCATAAGGATGGGAGGAGCAATCATATGTAAGATACTCTATACTAGTTAGGGCTGAAGCAATCATAATTGGACTTTGCATGCCCTGCGCATTGTCCAACACACTGTTGACCTCACAAAGTCTAGCATCTGCTAAAGGCACCAAGATCCTTGGAGGCAAAGGATTGGCAGCCACAGCAGTGTTCCTATACCTAAGGGGAACACGGGAAAGGGTTCGGGAAAGGCCACTGGGTCCTTGTACGTCATCGGAGAGGAGAGCCCAGAGGAAAATCAGACATGCACAAGAAAGGACTCTCTGGGAATTGGGGTGGGAGTCACTGGGGGATGGGGAGGGAGAGGGGTGGGGAGGAGGAGCAGGGGGTACGGGGGGAGGAGGAGGGAGGGAGGGAACTGGTGTACCTAATAAGTTTGTATGAGCTGAAATAAAAAAAAGTCAAAAAAAACCATTTTTAATATAAAGAATTACATATATGAGCTGACACTGGTCCTATGGTAGTGTTTGCCAGTCATGCTGCACACATAATATTTTACATTTTGATGTTGTCATGTTGCCACATATGGCTTTCTTGCAATAAATCTGTATTTTGTGGGGACAGAAGAGAACAGAAGACAACAATCCCAAAAGTGAGTCTGGAGTCTGGGAGGGTCTTGGGAGCAGAATTTAATAAATGTCTCATTTCCTTTTCACTGATCCATGTAAATAATATTTTCTTCATTCTGTTTATTGTTTTTAAAATGACATCAAATTATATAGATGTGTATAAAATTCCAATAATGTAGAATTGTGGAAATAAAAATTGAAAGGCTTTTTATGGCCTCTTGTGTCCCCTTGGGAGTTTATCACTTTCAGTACTCAGGGTGTGACATGAGCCCATTTTTAAAACTGTGGTTTCCAACCTGTTTAAAGTGAATCATCCTTGCAGGCCCTCAAATGCATGCACACACATGCGCGTGCACACATACACAAACGTGGAGACAGCTGCTTGTATACCACAGATTCTTGATTAGCAAAAGCTGTTGTTCCAGTCTGTGGACTCCTTAGCGCTCTTTACATCAGACTTTCTGAGTGTGTATTTGATATGGAAATTTGGAAGCAGGAATACAGTAGAGGTGCTAAACAGCTATGGAGTCAGGTCTGAGTCGTGATCCCACCATGTCTTTTGATGTCCTTTACCTGGGACAGTCCTTCAGGATTCCAGCCTTCCCCATCCAATGGTCTGAATAGCATGGAAAGTGGCATGGGGATACACTGAGATGGTTGCTTAACCACCGCTCCCCTCAGCCCTGAGTATCATCTATGCACCGCACAAACCCGCGTCTCTAATTCCTCTGTCAGCACCACGTCCATTGTCCTTCTCACTGCCCACAAGTGGCTGGAAGCCAAGACCGTAAGACTCTGAATACAGCCTTCGCATCTCTTGAGCAGCTTGGCGAGCAGCTTGGTGCAAGCAGCTGAATATTTTGACGATAGTGAGATGCAATGTGTCTCCCAGAAAACTCCATCCTCGCAGCTTCCATGAGTAGTGTGTGAGCTTGGAACAGATTAGCACGCTCTTCATGAAATCAATTGAAACATTCTGTGGAATGAGCAGAAGAAACCAGATATTGACAAGTTCAGGGATGCGGACTGATGGGAAGAAAAACCACAAAGATGACTAGGAAGATGCCTGGAGAGTTCAGGGCCTACTGTGGGGGCACAAAGACCCCAGTGCCATGCCTAGAATCTATGCAAAATAAATAAGAAATAGAAAGTCAAATGCTGGCTCAGCGGTTAAAGCATCTGTATGTAAACCCGGTAGCCTGAGCTCCATTTCCCAGAGCCCACATGACAGACAGAACAACTCAACTTCCAAAAGTTGCATTCTGATCTTGTTCTCGGATTTCTCTCTCTCTCTCTCTCTCTCTCTCTCTCTCTCTCTCTCTCTCTCTCTCTCTCTCTCTCATAAAGTATCTTTTTTAAAAAGCAAAAGCTAAGTATAGCAATATGTGCTAGTAATCCTAGCTCTGGGGAGTGAGAGGAGAGAGTAGGACCTGTCGGTCTAGCTGGCCAGCAAGTCTATCCCCAATCAGCCAGTGAGAGAATTCGCCAAAAAAACACAACAGATTATCATCTGAATAGCACCCAGGGTTGACCTTTGGCTTTCACACACACGTGCACACATGCATTTGTATACATCCGTACATATGTACACATAGGTGCACATTTACCTATGCAGAATCCAGCTCTTCCTCGCTGTGCGCATGGCCACACACTCTTTCTACAACAGCAAATCCTCTCCTAGTGGAGACCAGAACAGACGCTCAGCAATGGATGCAGCTCAGAGGCAGCAGATGAGCACACTCCCCGTCCGCAGCAGGATTTCAGGCTTGTTTGTAAGGCATTCCAAAGGGCCAAATCAGTACTGTCTCTCTAGTTCCATTCCATGACCCGGGACTTCAGTTCTGTCTTCAAAAGCATTTCACATTAAACCCAGGGAGAGCCCTCTCTGTGGTCTACCCAAAGAGGGCTCACTTAAACTGCAGGGTCTGAACCCCTGCTATAGCAGACAGCTGAAGGGAACCCAGGGGCCCACACAAGCAGACAGACAGGAGGGTGGGAGGGAGAGAGATGGAATGGTGAAGGGAGGGAGGAGAGAAAGAAAAGTGGGAGGAAGGAAGAAGAAGGGGGGAGTGAGGAGAAAGGGGTAGGAGGAACAACCATTCATTATGTTTGTATAAAAAGGAGAATTCTTATTAAAAATAAATACTAGCTTGGCATGTGACTGCACACCTCGAAAGGCCCATTGAATCATGCGACTAATGAGTCTGCATGCTGCGCTTTTGTCTACTTAAACTTATTTCTTTGCAAAAACCGTGATGTGGCAAGAGAGAGAAACTGTCCAGATCATGTGCTAAACTAACGCTGAATCAACCCTCTGGTCCTGTTGGTTTTCCTCAGAGACTACGCTGGGACCAGAGCTCTGCTGATCAGCGTTACAGTCAATACTTGAAAAATATTTTCAAGATGCTTAGAATCATCTACATCCACTGGAAAAATGGCTTTTCCCACTAAGAGTGCTCATTCTCCAGTACATATGCAGATTCCTTTGCATTCAATGTTACTTTTCTATAAGGTTCTGACAATTCCAGTAAATAGGCTCAATCGCTCTCAGAGGGAAGCACAAAAGAGATGTGTGTGTGTGTGTGTGTGTGTGTGTGTGTGTGTGTGTGTGTATTCATTCCATTATCTAGGGCTAAGCAAAATTTCATGTTCACGACAATATCTACACTTATAATCTATTTGTAGATTGGTCTTAAATATAGATATATATGGATGTAAATGTCCATATATAAATGTATGCATGTGTATTCTGTATGTATAACAGCAAAGATTATATAAGCTGACAGAACAAAAGGCAGATTTCAAAATATTACTTTTCATATTCAAGAAAGAATTACATGGTGACCCAGGCAACATTTCGGCTGCTATTTGGCTTAGAAACAGGCAGCTGAACCAAGGGAAAAACAATAAGGTCACCAGGATCTTATTTTTTCACAAATAGCCTGGAAATTATTTGGAGACTGAACTACTTTTTATAGAACTTCCTTCCCCCAAGTAGCATCACTGAGGAGAGCGAACATCTTCCCAGGGCTTCGTGGTGGTTTCAACCGAAAGCTAATGACAGCTCCGTGGGGCACGCGGCATGCATCATCCCCTCCAGCCTGTGAGGGGCGGAGCAGTGGGCTGCCCTGGCCAGTCCTGCTCGCCTTCAGCAGCCCTTAAGGAATAGAAGTGAGCCGGCAGGTGCGAGCACCAGAGAGTTCTGCTCTCAAAGTACCACCAAGATGACTTGTGTTTATCCCAGCCTCCCCCAGACCCTGCGGCTCACACACAGTGAAGGAAGCTGCTCGCTGAATGTCTTCCCCACCCCAAACTGTCAGGAAGAACACTGTGCACCCCCACCGTTGACCCCTCTCGGAGGAACATCTCCTTTTCCAGATGGTTATTGCTTTAGGAGATGGAAGGATAAATCTGTCACAAGGAAAGCACGGGTTTATAACTTGCTACATTTCTATCAGTCGGTGGCCTGCTTCTTTCCTGATTGCTTTAAGAGATGATCTTAAATTATTAAGCATTTGGCATGCATAAAACTAAAGGAACACATATCGATGAAACTGCCACTGAGATGTAGCAGATGCTGCCATAGTGCGTCTCGTTCGCCTTGGATAGGTTCAAAGGTATAAAACACTGCAGGATTAGCTACAGCCTCACTCCCAGTTCTACCCTTCTCCTTCTCTAGAGGAATGGCTACGTTTAGTGATGTGGATCATTCCTGTTTGTGATTAGGCTGACTTTCAGTCTATTTCATCAATCTCTCTGTCATCTGTCTAGTCACATAAACCTGAATGCTTAATGTTTACCTCTTGTTATTTCTATATTCTTTAATTTATTTTTTGTTATTTATGTATTTATTGGGTGCGTGTGTGCATGTGTGTGTGCGTGTGTGTGTGTGTGTGTGTGTGTGTGTGTGTGTGTGTGTGTGTATCAGAGGGCACTGTGTGACCTGGTGACTTCAGGAATCATCCTGGATGGCTTCTACATCCTTTTTGCTTTATACTGGGATTTCCCAGGCTCTGTCCACTGGGTCGGAAGTGCAGATTGCTGTCATTTCCTCGTGGCGTTTTTAGGTGGGACCTGGGATCAGAACTCAGGACCTTCTGCTTATGAGGCAGAGTCTTAACCGCTGAGCCATCTCTCTAGCCTTATTTCCATATCTTTACAATTAATTTTCCTTCTAATTTAGTGTGTGAGTGTGAGTGTGTGTGTGTATGAGTATGTATGTGTGTGTGTGTGTGTGTGTGTGTGTGTGTGTGTGTGTGTGTATGTGTGTGTGTGTGTGTGTGTGCGTGTATGGGGCACAGGAAAACATTTTAGGAGTTAGTTCCACCTCGTACAGCCAGGGTTTCTCTTGTTTCCACTCTGTTCACTGTACTCAAGCTCGCACAAACTTCAGCTTCTAGTCAAGTCTCCCATCTTGCCACCTGAGCACTGGAATGAAGATGTAACCACTGCATCTGGCTTTTCACTTGTATCCAAGGGATCGGACTCAGGTCATCAGACTTGTGGCAAGCACTTTTACTTACAGTCATCTCCTCACCCTTTATTAGTTTCCTGTACTTGAGATTTGTACTGAGAAACACCTGTAGATATGGCCTAGTCGCTTCCTTTCCTTGGTTTTGCCAGTTGCTACCACAGCACGTCATTGTAGCTCTCCTTGTGCCCATGGCTTACAGCAGCCCGAGGGAGAAGTCCCAGCGGTGGGCAGTGTGAGTGATGTGGTGGGCTTTCCTGATGCCTGCACAGGTTGGCTTCTTCCATCACAGGGGATACACTCCTGAAGGGGGCACCATTCCTGCCTGACACTGGGTGATCAACTCCTAGCAAAGTGATGGAGCTCCACAACCCGGTTGGGCACATGGATGATAGCATGTCATTTCTTGTTTTAGTTTGTTTTGATTTTCTGAGTGGTACTGAAGTTAAGTACCTTTTTCTACATCATTTCAATATCCCATGATGCCATTTCACTTATTCATCGTTTCAACATCCATAATGTGGAATGCCACCTTTTCTTATTGATTTTCTTAATTACAGAATTTCTTTACTACTCTTGTTTGCTAACATGAATCGACATATTTGCTCTCATTGGTCTTTCTGGTATGTCTTTTGCCAAAAAGAATTGCTTTTTCTACCCTCGTCTTGCTTTTAGGAGTTAAGCCTTTGTGTCTTCTGTAGGAAATGTGTCCGCACTCAGAAATAAGTCAGGGATTCTCTCTCTCTCTTGTTATTTTTATTTTGCCCTTTTTCTTTTGGAGACAGAATCTCCTTATGAAATTCACATTCAACTTATACTCATCTCTGCCCCTGAAGGCTGAGATTACGGAATAGGCCATGATGCCAGACTGTCCTGGCTTTCAAACCGTTTTCTTCCCAGGTTTCATAATCTTGTTCTATACACTTAGTCTTTCGATTTATATCTGCACTTTATTCCACTGAATGCAAGAAAGAAGATGCTTTACCTGCCTGTATCTGACAGAGGCAGCTACTTTTGCATATAACCAACCAATCCACCCCTTCTTCAGGATGCAATGAAGTCATCTGAGCTCCCAGGCCCTCTGCCTACCTCCCCCTTTCCATCTCACTAGTACATTCCTTTGTCTGTGGAGTGTGTGTATTGCTATCCTAGCTTGGTAAGAGTGCTCAATGCTTGTCTACTTGAAGTTTCTGTCAAACAGAAGTCCATGAGAAGCTTGTCAATAATCTATCAGAAGTGAGACAATTCGTGGATGAATCATTGGAGAATTTCCATCTGTGGAATGTCGTTGAGGCTTTCTGGTTTTGCTCCATATTTTACTGTTTCTTTAACCTAAACCTTTCTCTGTTAGTAAGTTTTGATATTTCCATATGAACCTGTACATCTATTACTGGGTTTATTTTTATAGCCCTTCCAATTTGTTGTTTAAAAATCATGTGGATGCAGCTCAGCAAGTGAAGCACTTGCCCTTTGGCTGCTGGATCTGAGTACAAACCCTTTGGAGTCTCCCAACCCTTCGGGCTTTGGATTAAGTACAACTTGATCTCCAAACCAGGAAGGTTTTAGATCTTCAAAGTTCTTCTACTGAGTGGAAAGGAAGAAGGACTGTGTGCAAATATTCATCACTTCCAGAAGGTGGGGAAAGTAGAAAGCCTTGTGTCAGTGCTCACCACATTCAACAGACAGAAGAGGAGGAAGGACTATGTGTAAGCATTTCTGCTATATGAGAGATGGAGGAAGAGAAAGGACCATGTGTAAGCACTCGTCACATCCAACAGAGAGGGAGGAAGGACCATGTGTAAGCACTCGTCACATCCAACAGAGAGGGAGAAGGACAATGTGCAAATAGTCCTCACATCCAACAGGTGAGAAGGAAAAGGCCTTGTGCAGGCGTCCATCACATTCAACAGATAGATGTGTCAGATTCACATGCATCAGGCAGGGATGGAGGAAGGACTGTGTGTGAGCATTCATCACCTCATTCCACATGGCTGCTCTCCTCATCCTCTCGGCTGTGTGCTAGACAAGATTCATTGCCTAAATGCTGAGCATGTTGGGAAAAGACTGAATGTGTTCAGGAAGCAGAGAGCATGCTGGGTATTTCCTCCATAGTCTTTGCCACAGGGCTGCCATGAAAAATGAGAACTGAACCAAAGCAAGAGACTCGGGAGTCTGACGTAGCTTCTCTTCCCTCTCACCCGAAGTCATCTCCTCTGGCTGTACCTCCTTTGTTTTGCATACTGGTATTTGCAGTTTCAAAAAAAATTTACTAAATGAATAGGCAAAATAAATCATTTTGTATACAAAAACAAGAACATTCCATTTTCCAGAAGTCTAAAAGAAAGGAGAAGTCCACAGATACAAATCCCACTCTCAAAAAATATCACTTGTGGGGCTGGAGAGGTGGCTCAGGGGTTAAGCCTCCGCCTTGCAGGCGGAAGGTCCCGAGTTCGGATCCCAGATCCCACGTATAGATGCTAGGTGGAAGTGGGGGCGGCCTGCGCTTCTGGTCCTGGTAGGGCGGAGCCTGTGAATCCGGGGGCAGAAGGAGGTGGAGGCGTCCATGGTGGTTCACGAATTTGTCCGTGGTTCTACACACACACAGACACACACGCGGACGCACATACACATGCACATGCACACAGTTGAATAAATAATAATAATAAAAAAATGTTTAAAAAATATCACTTGTGTGGTATCAGTTTATCAGTATACTTTGAATGTCTTCCATTTCACCAAGTAACCACAGCCATTTGATCAATTTAACAGAAATCCAAACCATCAAGGTTCTAGCATGGGTGCAACTGAATAACTACGGCATAGTTTAGAAACAATATAGGAGAAAATAAGCTCAATTTATATACTTTTAGAATTAGATCAATAATAATCATGGTAGATACATTCCACAAACCCAAAGTTTGTAAATAGCAATGATATTGTGATTCATGCTTCAAAACCATCATATCATTTATAATAAAACAAAATTAGTGTAGAGCACTGGACAAAAGCAGTAGCCTGAATATTTGTTAATGATAAGTTCAAATCTAGATATTTAATTTATGAGACAAATATCTAAATTGTATTAATGAGTTCAGAGATGTAAAAGTTTAGTGGTTGGGGAAAAATACCCTTTAGTTTAGAATGGGTGCATACCACTGCCTTTTGGCAAAGCACAAATAAAGCTTAGAATTTCTTCCTCTATAAGATAGTTTTTCTCTTTAGTAAGGCAAAGCATTCTTTGGGACTACTCCAAGAAGTGTAATAGCTGGGTCATATGGAATTCCAATTTTTAACTTCTTTAGAAACTGCCACAATGAACCTTCCAGAGTGGTTCCTTGCTCATTGCAGGTCTATTCATAGAAAAGTCATGGAATCAGCCGAAATGCCCAACAGTAGATGAATGGATAATGAAAATGAGGTAAATGTACACAGTGGAATACTATTTAGCCATTGAGGAAAATGAATTATTGAAATTTGTTGGTAAATGGCTGGAGTTGGAAGAAGTTATACAGAGCAAAGTATCCCAGACACAGAAAGACAGATGCTGCATGTTCTCACAAGTGGAACCTCACACTGAATCCTCCAAATGATATACTCAAAGGAAAATTCCAGTATTACCCACTATAACTGCAAAGGAACATAACTTGGGGGGTAGAGAGAAGAAGATCTCAAGAGATTGGAGACAAAAGAACGCAGGTAAATAGATAAATAAGGCCACCATGGAAGAAAAGTCCATAAGAGAAGGGAAGTAAGGTGATAGATCTTAAAAGGGGATAAGGAAGGAAAAACAAAAGAGGCAGGTGGTACAGGATAAAAAGGGAGATCAAGGGCTTAACCCAGTATTGAACACTGTAAAGCAATACAGCTCTGGTAAGAAGAATCTATGGGAGCAGCAGAGATTTGCAAGACCCATGGGAAACAATTGCTCTCTGAATGGGTTCTAAACCTCTTAATGTCAGAAAATTCATGCCTGATATTGTAAACCTATCCAAATAACAGTAGAAGGAAAGTAAACAGACAGGAACAGGTGTTCTAGTGTTAACTATAAAATATTGGTTAAGAAAACATATAAACACTCCTTTTTCTAACCCTTAGATAAGAAAAGCTGTCAGAGCTCAATCAGCTCATGCCTATTTACAACGGAAGGCAAGCGAGGCAGAAAACCACGTCAGGCCAGAGTGCAGAATATCAGCGAACCCGGAACACTCAGCCTTAATCAGCCCTTAAAATCTTTTCCCAATCAGGGCTCAGGGAACCTCATGGAAGAGGGGGCCAGAAAGTCACTGCAATGAGAACTTCTACCATCAGATCTGTACAATGTCCAATTTAATCAATGTCTCCCAAGGACCCTCCCCACTTACGACTACCCACTGAAGAGCCACATGAAGTTCAACAGAAATCTGACACCCTATGAACACAGGTGCCCCAAAGGGAGCCCTGAGATGCACACGAGCAAGGAGAGTGGGACTGAACAGGTTGGATGAAGGGAGAGGAGGGGAGGAGAAGGGTGTGAGGATGAGGATGGTAGGAGAGAAGGGCAATGAGTGGGGAGTGTGTGAAGGCAAAGATATAAACCCAGTTTATTTCTAAATAAATTTAAAAATAAAAAATAGGTTTCATTGTATTTATAAGTCCAATGAATTCTAAATTAATTAAATAAATAAATTAAATACAAGTGTTGCTACTTGATTTAAAAAAGGATAGTTTGTCATTTGAAATCATTTGTATTTCAAGTAATGAACAAAGGTCAGAGCCAAATACTAATGTTTGTTTTTATTCTCTCTCTATCTATATAACTTTCTTGCTCACTTTCCTTCTTCTGCCCTTTTTGTGGTTATTGAGTTATTGATTGAATAACTTTCCATCATAGGCTTCACAAGTCATGTGACTAATCATCCTCAAATAATGTAGGCAGATGCTTCTGCACTGAGCAGCCCCCTCCCCTCCAAAAAAAATCTCAGAGCTATCGAAAGCTCAGCAGATAAGGTGCCTGCTTGAACACCTGGCAACCTGAACTTACGCCTGAGAAGCCCCCATGGTAGCAAGCAAGAAGGGGGTTATACTTTTACCTCCATGACATGCGCGACTCCACCTGTCCGTCACATAAATCAATGAAGTTGCAAAAGTGATTGAAGAAGAAGAGATAGATAGCTACAGACAGACGGATCATGGTGTGGTGCTGGGAAATGTCCCCCTCCAGTTCTAGCTGGGGCTCCAAGGGCATCAGTGTCCCCACAATGCATGCGTGTTCCGGTCCCAGCTGGTTCTCAGCAGCGCACACACTGCCAGCATTTCACAGCCAAACACTGACTTCAGGTGCAGGTTTCTGAGCTCTGAGCTTCATGCTTCGCCTCTGTTGTCTCCAAATATATTGTGGCGATAAACGCGTGGCAGACAGGATTTTCGAAGTTTGTATAGGGACTTAGGAAAGATAAAAATGCAAATGTTTGGGGATTTGCACACCATTATTCATGCTCTTTGGAAGCCAGTGGGAAACCTTCCAAAGGATTCTTCCCTTCTGGCCAACAACTCCCACTCCCCAGGCTATGTGGCCATCATCATGTGAGCCCCTATTTCAATTCTCGGCTTTCCATACCACTTAAAGGCAGAAACTGGGTCGAAAGTAAGTCCTTTAGGGAAGCAAACAGGTAAATCAAACATGATTTGGAATTTCAGGAAGCTTTTGTCCTGGGATGTAAATGTCAGTCTTTTATATTTTGTTCCACACAGGTTACATGACCAAAGTGAGTGTGGTGGGATTTATAAAATCCTTGTTCAAAAGTTCCAAGTTTTAGTTTGGGCAAAGATGTATTTTGTAAAACTGGGTGAATATTTAGTTACTTAGCCTTTGTTGTTCTTAAGATTCATGTATTGCTTTTTAAGTATCACTTATTAATGAGAGAGAGAACATTTCATGTCATAGCACACTGGTTGAAGTTGGAAGACAATTTTTGGAAGTCAGCTGTCTCTACTATGTGGGTTTCCAAGGTTCAAGGTTCAAATTCAGGTTGTCAGGCCTGTGAGAAGGCACCTTGCTGGCTGAGCATAGCACGAGCCAAAATTCATGTATTCTAGCTATCAGACTTTGTGTGTGTGTGTGTGTGTGTGTGTGTGTGTGTGTGTGTGTGTGTGTGTACTAGAGGGCACTATGTGTGCCTGTGGAGGCCCCAGGGTGCCATCAAGAATCATCCTGGATTGCACTACCTCTTCTTTACTTTGCTCTGGAGTTTCCCAAGGCTCCACTTTCCAGAACCAGAAGTACAGGCCATTGCCACTTCCACCTGGCGTTTTTATATGAGATCTGTGATCTGAACTCAGAACCTTTTGCTTGTGAGGCAGAGATTTAGCCCTGAGACATCGTTCCAGCCCTTGTTTTTATTTTTTTAATTTTTTTTATTTATTCAATTGTGCATGTGTGCGTATGTATGTGTGAGCACGCGTGTGTGTCTGTGTGTGTGTAGAACTACGGACGAATTCGGGAACCACCATGGATGCCTCCACTTCCTCCGCCCCGGAATTCACAGGCTCCACCCTACCAGGACCAGAAGCGCAGGCCGCCCCTGCTTCTGCCTGGCGTCTATATGTGGGATCTGGGATCCGAACTCAGGACCTTCCGCTTGCGAGGCAGAGGCTTAACCCCTGAGCCACCTCTCCAGCCCCCTTGTTTTTATTTTTAAGAAAGAATAAATTTAGTGTTCTCTAAATATGGGAGAAAATTAGAAAATTGAGCTGGCACATGGGCTCAATGGGTAAAGGTGTGTACAAATCCTATGACATGAGTTTGATCCCAGAGACACATGGTAGAAGGAGAGAAGTGACTTCTGAAAGTTGTCCTCTTGTCTTCACATGCCTACCAAAACATGTGTGTACTGTCTCTGCCTCTCCTATCTTTTCTCTCTCTTTCTCTCTCTCTCTTTCACCCCTATATACACATCCACTCTTTCTCCTCTTTCCTTTCTCTCTCTTATGTGTTTACACTCTTTCCCCCCTCTCATAAATAATAAATAAAATAGTGAAAAAAGCAGAGAGAGAGAAGACTTGTGGCTCATTTATGACTTTTCTGGTGCTCCACCTGATGAGCGGCCGATCCTTCCACCTTTACCTACAAACAAAAATCCACGTGCAAAGGGTTGGAACAATGAGAGGTATAAAGAAGCCACAAATATGGAAAACATATAAGAGCTCATGACTGACGCAAGTAAATTATATAGACGCCAATGATGTCACAGAAAAGATGTCATTATGCACATCCTGGCAATAATCAGGTTCAAAACGTGTTTATGAAGCTTCTGAAGGTCCCAAGGGCAGAGCTTAGGGACCCCTGGAGCACACACACCCAGTTCACAGTCAGAAACTCGCACAGCCATGCGAGGAGGGCTTTCTCACTCGCACTTACCTGTTCCTCAGCAAGCATCCGTAAGGTTTCACTACTTGAAATTCATCTATGACTCAGAATATCTATTTTAAAAAGGGCTTACTTGTGAACTGGATAAATGAGCATCACTCATTGGTTTTTTATTTTCCTGTTTTCAGTCTTGTTTTGAAGACAGCTGCTTCTACGCAGCCCAGGCTGGACTTGAACTTGTGATCCTCTTGCCTCTGTTACTCCAGGTTCTTTGGTGTGTAATACTCTCTTTTTTATAATTTTACTCTTAAAAATTACTTTAATATCAATGTGTGAATGGATGTATATGTGTGTGCAGGAGTATGTGTGTATGCATGTGAATGTGAGTGCCTATGTGTACATGCATGTGCATGTGTATGTGCATGTATGTGCATGTGTGTATGTGTGTGCATATTTATGTGTGCATGTATATGTAGGTGCATGTATATGTGTGTGCATATGCATTGTGTGTATGCATGTGTTTGTGTGTGTGTGCATATGTATGTGTGTGTGTGCATATGTATGTGTGTGTGTGCATATGTATGTGTGTGTGTGCATATGTATGTGTGTGTGTGCATGTATGTGTGTGTGTGTGTGTGATGCCTTCATAGTCACACATGGCAAGGCTCAAAGAGATAATTTTGTGGAGTCAGATCCTTCCAGCTTCACATGAGCTGTCTGAATTCTGGTGGTCAGTATGTGACAGACAAGTGTTTTTCCATATTGAGTCATGTTTCCAGATCTAAAATTTTACTGTTAAAAAATACATATTTATGGGGTATAATTTGTTGTGTTTTGATAGACTTGCCACGTGACATGAATACACAAGGTCAATGAGCAAACCTATCCCCACAGATGATTTTATTTTTCTTGGAAAATAATTAAATTCTACTCCTATTTTAATGTACTTGATGCATTATGACTTAATGTGGTCACTAGGGCTCACTCCTTCACCCCCTGTGATCCACAGCTCCACACACTGCCCTCCCTCCTTCCTTTCAGGTGTAGCACCATTATCCTAACCTCCATTTCTGCAAGTTCAGCTTTTTGGACTCCATGTGTAAGTTCATGTGGCATTTGCTGCAATATGTCCACATTATCCACTCAATGTCCCCTGAGTTCCTTCATGCTGCAAATGATATTTTTACTTTTACATAATGTTTACATGATGAACATTATATAAAAATAGTGTTTCTTTTACTCACCAGCCACTGATTCATAAAAATCAAATCAGGTTGCTGCTGTACCTTGGTATTGTGAATAGTGTCTTTGATGAGCTATTTGGATCACTTTTGCTTTTCAGCAGTAGTATGATTTTTGCTTAGCTGTCCCGAGTGTCCCACCACAGCCCACGGAGCTTGGCTTTCTCCACACTCCTAACAACATGCATCTTTGGTAGTTTGGAAAGTAGCCACTCAGATGGCAGATGCTAGCTCAAGGTGGTCTTACTTCATTTCCTTGTCCACCATGACCCTGGACACCTCTTGAGCTGCCTCTGACCATTCGCAAGTCTTCTTTGATTTTCTAGTTTATTTGGGAGCTTGGAGCGTCTTGCTTTTTTGCTTTGCTTTGGTTTCATTTTTCTTTCGCCTTTTGCTACTTCCATGCTTGAGTCACAATGCATCTTATCCTTGTTACGTCTGCCTTGTCCCTTCACTCTGTTGTCTGTGTTGCTGAGAAGCCTTCCAATTTGGTGCCAACCCTGCTGAGAGTTTGGTTTTTGTGCCTTGCACTTGGGGATCATCTTTGAGAAATCTTCACCCAGAGATTACCCAGATCAGCATCTTACTCATAGACGGAAGTCTCTTTCAGCTCTTAATGAGTAAGTACGGACTTTTTTTTATCAGTTGACTCTTCTGTGTGATATGAGACAGCACTCCAATGCAGTCTTGTTCAGCATGTGGGTGTCAGTTTCCCAGGTGCCATTCACAGAAAGGATGTGTTTCTCTGTGATGGGCTTTGCTGAGAACCACCTGATAATAAGTGGGCACCTCTTTTCCCTTGGGCTTTGCACACTGTTCCATCAGTCAATGCATCTATTTTTACACTAACGCCACTGTGCTAATTTTCATGAACTCCAGGATTCTCTTTACACATCACCAGCCAGCGTGTCATCGCTATGGATCAGGACTGTGCTCTGACACCATAGTGACCAGGACATTGTCTGTTGTCCAGAATTAGAGAAGTCCCACAACATCGTCATAGACAACTAGATCATGTGCTGAGACTTCAGAGAATGTAGCGGGACAAAGATTCTTCTTATTCTTTTTTAACTTTATTTTTTCCATGTGTGTCGTGTGTGTGTGTGTGTGTGTGTGTGTGTGTGTGTGTGTGTGTGTATCAGACAGCTTTGTGTGGCCCTGTGGAGGCACAAAGGTGACTTTGGGAATTACCCTCGATTGTTTCTATCTCTATTTGCTTGGCTCTGGAATTTCCCAGATTCCACCCTCCAGGATCATAACTATGAGGCAAAGGCTTAACCCTTGAGCCATCTCTCCAGTCCAAGACAAACTTTTTTTAAATCATATGTTTCTTTGAGGCAGCATGATTGAATGTGCAGGATGTTCACATATACATATATCCACAGACACATAATTAAGCTTCAGCTTTCTCTATTCTGTAAATAACTATATTCTCAATTATAGATGGTCACGTAGCACCAAATTCTTCAAACTGGTACAAAACTGCAAAATAATAACAAAGTAATGGTAGATTAAATACCTTTGTATATTTTTGTTGGTCAGCATAACTGTCACATATATAGATCTCTTTTTTCTCCATGTGTGTATATATATACATGCATATGTGTGTATACAGAAATTTATGTGTGACATTATATATGTATATATATTTATATATAATGTCTGTATACATACATATTATTGCATTCACACACATTTCTACATATCCAGACTGTTGTAGTCCGGCTGCATGGTTGCTGATAAATGACCATCAAGCGACTTGAGGGAATAAGGGGTTTATTTTCTCTTGCAATTACTGGTTACAGTTCTCAGTTCAGCTTGATTGGAGAGCATGCACCAATACCAGGGCTGAGGGAATTGGTTACACTATCTCTAGGTAATGGCTGAGAGAGGGACAGTCCTTACTTGCCTGACCAGCATGTCTGGCCAAGAGTACAAAAGGATGCCAACTTCATCAACCAACTCTCTGTATTTTATTCACCTGTTCAGGGCCTAGTCCCACCCAACATGGGCTGGATCTACCACATTAAGCAGACAATCTCCTTCAGGTTCACTTTGGGTTTAACTGTTAATTCTCTACAAATGTGCCCAGAGCTCAAACCCTCAACCATCAAGTTGACACCTGTACATAACCATGACACAGACATACATGTAAACTCCATTGTATTTCACATTATCTTTTCTCATGATAAGTTCACACTAAAATCACAACATGCAGTCATTCCTTTCTCAGTTTTATTCTTGCTCTTATAAAGGAAAAAACCTGGTAAGTTTATGTTGGCTTTCTCGCTCAGCTATGTATTTGAAAATTACTCATGGCCCATCAGCTGGTATTAAACATCAAATTATGATGAGTGTGTGAGTATTAGCATGCCTATATTGTAATAAAGGTGGCGTTGATCACATCAAAACCCATTCCTTATGTACTGAAGATTCACTGCTGAGCACTTCCATCCAAATGTACAGAGAAACACTGGAAACAAAGGACCCTGTGGTCATCTTACCAACATGTTGAATCGCAGAGGAATTCTCTAAGAAAGAAAGAAAGTTACTTATTTTTTTCTTTTAGAACCACATGAATTGAAAAACTCATCATAAGAATAAATGTTTATGTCCAATGACTCTGGGACCTTGGACAGAAGCTGGACACCAGAGGTTAAGTAACAGCAACAACGTGACCTGAGTCAGGAGTGTGGTCTACAGTTTTACCCCAGTACAACAAGGCTGTGTCCCTCTTCTGCACCTTTCACTGCCACACATGGGAATGGGAGATGATTGGCTTGCATACAAATGAGTCACTGAACAGCAGCAGCAAAGACAGTGATCAGATGTTACTTCACTTGTAAGGTACTAAGAATAAAAGACTTAACACATAAATATGGATAATGTTGATAATGAATACAATCTTCTTAAACTAATAGCCATGGAAGCACTAAGATGGTTGTATGTCTAAAGTCCCAAAAGGAAAAAAGAAATAATTAAAGTTTGAACCATTGAACAAATAAACCTGTTAAATGCATAATATTACCACGTGAAATAGCTATGTGTTTATCACTTTGCCACTGTAATTATGTTCACTGAAGTTCCTTATGAATATATTTGTATCTCACTAACATTACGGAGGCGAAGTCATAAATTGCAGAAATAGGCACCATTTCAACCAGAAAGAGCATGGTGAAAATACCTATTAAAGACAAAACTACAAGGTCTTGAATTTAATGTTTCGGCTAATCGCTTTCCTGAGAAGCAAGATCCTTATAACTCCACATGCACTGATTTCACATGAGAAACCGTTTGGTTCCACCACTTGGAGGGGGGGTAGACAAGTCTCAAGATCAACTCTTGCAGGTCTACCTGGGGGTCAGATAGACAAGTCACTTCAGCCTGGAAATGAGCCCTGACTGCTGTGTCTGTGTAAACAGACTGAAATAAATGTTTTCAAGTACTTGTGATGCATTTGCAAAGACCTTGAGTAACTAGAGACTGAATAGATTGGGCTCTGGTAGATGTGTTGTTGTTAGGAGTAAGGACAGATCAGGGAATGAATTCCCAAAGGGTGTGTGTGTGTGATTCTGCATCCAAAAGTGACTCATAGGACGGAAGGAGTCTTAACAATATCAATGCCAAAGGGTACATGGGAGAATGAGAGAGAAAAATAAAACAAAACATAAACAAGGTTATGCGTAAGAAAAAGCGAATGAAGGAGAGGAAGGAGAGAAGGCAGATGAAAGAAAACCAGTGCATGTGAGTGGAAAGCATGCAATGAATCTTTATTGCAGAGTTAATAAAACACTGTCAATGTCATCAATAAATTATAGAAATGGTGATTGAAAAAAATTCAATAAAACCACATGCTTCCCTAAGCCACTGTGGCAATTCTGGATTGTTCCCTCCTGAATGCTTCCTGGAGCTAATTGATTTACTTTCATTTAGACCGAGATTAACTTCCATACATTAATGTTTACTTTATATTTAAAATGGAGTAGGGGAGGAGAGGGCTGTGGGGTAAGGCATTTGCTGCATAAGCGTGTGAAGCCAAGTTCAGATCCCTCGTCCCCAGCGACCTTGAAGCAATGACTTAAGCATCTGCAATTCCTACAAGAAGTGCGAGGTGGAGACCTGAGGCCTGTAAAGACTCACTGGTCTGCTTCGAGAAGCAGGAATGATGGGTGTCTTATTGAGTGACAGATGATGAACAGCACCTAAAGGCTGTCCCCTGGTTCCATGGAAGCTTTGGGAATGTCTGAGTGTGTAAACATGTACATCACACATACCTCATGCACGCCCTTCACACACACATCATATACACACCGCACCACACACACACATTTCATGCACACACATACACATACATACACCTCATGCATACATGCCCCACATGCTCATACACACCACACCATATACACATATATACACTCACACATAACACACATAACACATACACATCACACATACACATCACACACACCTACATACATGCCACACAGACTCATATACACCACACACCACACATACCTCATGCACAGGCACCACACACACATCATGTCAACACACACAGCACACACACCTCATGCATACCACAGACATACCACAAGCACACACACATATACCTCATGCATACATATCCCCCCACGCACCTCATTCACACCACACAAACACACACACACCTCATGTACACATCACATACACATCACATAAATGTTACATATACATACCACACATTCAGACACACCATACAGATATTATATACAGAAACCACTCATACCACATATTCACACAGACCGTACATACATTATACACACATACTCACACATCACATATATACATATAAATGCACATACCATATATACACACACAATATCTGAGATGCATGGGGAGCCTAGAAACAGAAACATCATGCAAAGGAACATAAAGGCCCATAGTCTTTATCATGATTAGCATCCAAACATAATGACAGCAATTTGAGCTTTTTCTCCAAGGACTGTACTTTATTTTGAAATTAAGAAAATCTAATCTTCATTAAGTGAAAATTAATATGTTGCTCCTTCTGCGTGACTCATTACCAATGTTTTCCAACCTTAGTTGAAAACTAATTTTTCAAAATATTAGTAAATAACATGAAATGTTGGTTTTCCACTATTCATCCTGGCCTTTTCCCAACTCTCCTTACTGCCCCATGCTGCAAAGGGTATTTCCTGAACTTAATCTAAGAAATATGACATTGTTCAAAGATATTTGAAAGATTTGCTTAAGTTTAAACAAGTAGTTAATCAAGGAGCCAATACTAGGTCTTTATGACTCCTAATCTTGATTGCCAGCTTATGCATGTAGAATCCTTAGAAAATACACCTTGGGCATGTGTGTGAGGGTATTTCCAGAAAGGGGAAGCTGCAGATGGAAGACCTAGACTAAAAGTGGGTAGAATTGGCCTTGGGGGGATGGCTCAGAGGTTACTGACTTTGACCTACAAGCAAAAGGACCTGAGTTCAAATTTTCAGACCTGGTACAACTGCACAAATGTTGATAGAAATAGTGATGACCTGCAGTTATGGCCCTGGAAGGGCTGGGAATACCCCACTCCCCACACCCTCCCCAAATAAAAGTCATAAGGAGCTAGATGATGCCCAGTGTCACTCTTGGGCCTCACAGGCACATACACTCAAGTGCCCTCTTGCACACTTGCACCCCACTACTGTACATAATATGCACCCCATGCTGATAGATAAAGAGCCTGGGAGAGTGTTTCCAGTCATAATAGGACTAGAAGATCAGGATCTTGGTTATGTGAACATAACATCAAACTCCAGCCCGCTGCCGCATGGCACTGTGCCCTGGGGATCACTGAGCTGGTGGCAGGGAGTCCTTTCTACAGGAAATTTCTGGGAGGGATCAGCTGTCCTGGAAGAGTGGGGTTCTCCTCCGCTAAGCCTGCATGCAGAGGGTCTGGCAAAAGGTCCACACACTGAAGACTTGGTTCCCAACACAGTCACCGGGGAGGTGCTGGGTGTCATGAAGGATTGCAAATTCATGAATAGATTGACCCATTGGTGAGCTTATAACTGAGCCAGCTGTTAGGATCCACTGGGCCTGGTTGGAGGAGCGAGGAAAATGCTCTTAAAGTGGGCATTCCTCCTCCTCTCTTGATCTCTTTCTCTCTGTCTTTGTGTCATCTCTGTCTCTCTCTCTGTCTCTCTCTCCCTCTCTCTCTCTCCTTTCCAGCCATCATGGGATCTGCAAACATGGCATTTGACCATCTCCCTGTCCCAGAGAGACGGGGAGAAAGAGATGAAGCCAAACTACTACCATGTCATAGTTATGCTCTCTGTTGCTGAAAGACAACACTTATGTACAATTTAAGGGGAGAAAGAGAGATTTTTATTTGGTTTACAGTTCCAGAGGGGAACTGCTATCCATGATGAAGGAAAAGGCATGGCTGGCTGGCAGAAGCTGGAGGAGGTTTAGGTCACATCAGTTGTGGAGGCTGAGAGAACCAAGCGCAGACTGTAAGAACAGATTGTCCATGGAAGCAGGGCAGGGCTGACCCATCCCCAAGCCCTCCTCCTGTGACGTGACATGACTTCCCCCAGCAAGACTCCACCTCCTAAAAGGACCATGACCCTCCCAACCTCTGACAAGGCTAAGACTACCAGCCTCTGAGCCTGTGGGGACAGCTCATGATGTGACAGGAATACTTTGAGGTGCTCCCTGACAGGTCATCCCTGAGCTGATGGTATGTGTCGCACTGCAGTATTGGAACCACAGCCCTACAAACAAGCTTGAGGTACGTAGTTAAAAAAGCATCACTGAGAGACGGAGCCGAAGAAACAAACCCAACCCCCGCGGCCTCGTATCGGAGAAATATAAATAAAACCAAATAAATCGGAATTTTTCTGCTGTTGCTGTGTTTTGGGCCTATAAACATTTTATTACCTGACCATAAAATTACCTTGAAATCTGATCAGGATCCATACCAACGAGGACAGAGCCTTAATGGGCTGTTACGTCCCGTCTCAACACTCCCATAGTATCTTCGGGGACAGAGCATTACCGTTTGTTCAGAATACAAATGAGAGCTATGTGAACCACGAGCTTTCTCAGTCTCTTCTCTCCTAATTGAAATTAATTAAATTAAACCTGCTTTTTTTTTTTGTCTCTATATAGACACGAAACTGAAGAAAACAGTTAAAAAAAAATCCCCCAATGACTGGCTTGTTTCCAAGGGGCAAATGTGAAATATTGCAAGCTTACATTAGCAGGCACGGTGCAGCCTGCTATCTGGAGACTCCATGCTAGATAAATCTTGGAAATAAATGCATAAATAATATATTAACGCCCCAGGTCCCGTGTTCCCCAGACTTACACAGCATAAACGGGATGCGGGAGACTGACAATACCTTTAATTTATGTAAATACCAAAATTGGATAATTCAGCCACAAAAAAATATATGGTAGCTTAGTGCTTATTATTTTAAATTTATGTTTTATGCATCTCCAGCATGTGAGTTAATGTATTTCTTGGTCTCTACACTTCCGTAGTACGTAGAGCGCCCAAATTGTTGAAGGGCAGAGCAAAATATCAAGTAAGCATTAATCCATAAAGATGAACTGGGCTTATGCATCTCGCCATCCCTCCAAGAGCAGAGTTCCTTCATAATGAGGAGTTTGTGGATGACATGGTAAAGCATTTCAATTGGCTTTGACAAGCTGATTCTGAGACCAGCTTCTCGGTCTCTGCCCACACTGCTGTGAATGGTGGGTGGGATTCTTCAAGGTTCCTCTCTTTGGTATCAATGACCTGAAGGACAGAACGCTTGTCTTCTGCTGGCTGACGGTTCAGCTCTTCCACGGACATGCTCTGTCTTTTCACTGAATAAGTAGGGGTGAGAGACGAAGTGTCTTTGTTCAGTTCTGGAGCGGAAGGTTTCTCATCCCCTTCAGTGCATCCTCTTAAAAAGTCAGGCCTGAACATCATCTCTGGACACATTTAGAACTTGCTACGCATTTCCAGGATTTTTAAAATCAACTCAATTGTGCATTTAACATGTGTGAGCTCATTCCTCACGCGTCTAAAGCAAATATAACAGCTTCCATCTTGGTCACTGAATCAATTTCTCCTTTTTCAAGCAATCAACCAAGGGTCAGGTTCACGATCACGTGGCAAGTGGTTGACTAATGAAAAACATAGAAACATCTTGGGCACTGAGGCTTGAAGAGTTTGTAGTTTGTGTGGCTCTCTCAAGACCTGTCAGCTATTGGACCTCTCTCTCTTTCTCTTTCTCTCTCTCTCTCTCTCTCTCTCTCTCTCTCTCTCTCTCCTGTCTCTCTCTCTCTCCTCTCTCTCCAGGGAAGAGATTTCTTTCAAGATTCCATCACATCTGGAAACGAATGTTAATATCATGCCTCCCTCAAAGGAGTGTCATGTCATATGTCCCTCCACACATTCAGCAGAGAAAGCATTGATTAATTCATTAAACTGGACAAAGCTTTTTTTTTTTTTAAGAAAAGCCTTAGGTTCTGACAAATGATCAGGAATAAAATATCTGAGAGACAGTTCTTTGATCAGTTTTTTGGCTTACATGATGATGTGGATTCTATTTCAAGCAAGCTTTTGTTTCCTTCCTGTGTGTTCTGAACTCACTCTCCCCTTGTCGGCACACCTGTCCTGGGTCCCTTGAAGAGATTCAAGTCCAGTTACAGAAAGTAAAGAATGTTGGAAAGGTCTTGTGTATGGAAATGTCTTCTCTATGTATTTGCTGATGGTCAGTGCTGCCACGCTGCAGGAATTTTGCAGTCTTGAGAGAGCAAGCACAGTCCAGTCACAGCTATTGTGTGAAAGGAAGAGGGGAATCAATACCTGAGCCCAGACAAACAGACTGAAGGGATGGGATGGAGAATGTGTTGGTGGTGCGTAGACAATTCTGCAGGTGGACAGAGAGAGGCAAAGTGCAGCGTTGCTTTCTGTAACCATGTTTCCTATTTAATTGAATCAAAACAACATGTAGGATTTGTTTGCCTGCAGCTCACAGTTTCAATCCATCACAGGCCAGGACAGTGATATAAGAAAGGAGAATGAGAGAATAAGATAGGGAAGGGAGGGGAGAGAAAGAGATAGGGAACGGGGAGAAGGGGAGGGAGGGAAGGAGAAAAGGAAGGAGGGAGAGAGGGAAAAAAGGAGAGAGAAAGAGAGAAAGAGAAAGAGAGAGAGATAGAGAGAGAGAGATTGAATAAACAGGTCCAAAGCTGGGTCAGTTCTGGGCAGGAGGTTATCTGGAATTGGATTCTGATAACATTTGTGATTTACATGATGGAACTAGTTCAATCCATCATGGCATTGATCTTGTTTCCCTCTTTTTCCCTGTGTCTCACTTGAGCTTTTGTCATTGCTCAATGAGCACATACTCTGTGCATGTTCCATGTGAATTCTTTGTCTATATAGGTGGCTTTCGGGGCTTGTCAGATCTTATTTAAAACCTCGTTGTGGTCTCTTCAGCCCCTGGGGGTCTGGCCTCTCCATGTTCCTGTGCCAGCCACACCGACCTCCATGCAAAGAGGCAAAGGCCATGCTGGTAACCAAGACCACAGGGAAACCCAGGTGTCACCAAGCCATGACGGGGGGGAGGGGGGCAGCAGAGCAGCAGGAAGGAGGAGCCAGCCAGGCTCCTCCCCGCGGCAGTGCATGCTGCCAGTGTGCCAGGCAATTCCCTGGGCTGTAGATAATGAGTAGGTGACCTGCTGGAAGGCAGAGCACCCCGTCTGCCCCCAACACTGAGGAGAGGAGGAGCTCTCCTTGCACCCCAGAACTCAGTCACACTCTGTGACTTTGTTACACACTCTGCACTTTGCAGCAGCCAGTTACTCATTACGCTCTGAGGAGATTTCTGGAACACTGGTATGTGCCGCAGCAATAGCCTCTTCTCCATGTTCTGTATAACCCCTGGCGAAGGGCTGAGTGTCTTTGGCCATCTGAGCAGCAAGAGAAAGAGGGGGCAGATGATTGGGAAGGCCGGGTGCATGGAGAGAGAAAACAGGGTCCTGTGACCTTCGCTTATGGTGATGAAGGAACATGAAATATTAAAAACCCAGCATTGGGGAACTGCCTCATGTGCACTAGTCGCCCTGCGGAGCGTCACACACAACAGAAGCACAGACACGTACAGAACCAGAAGAACTGCATTGCAAGAACGGCATCCTCAGAAACACATCTTAGGATGCATTGTGACAAGGGACACCCAGAGCCCTGTGATGCCTGGGGTCACTCAGAGAAGTCCAGAGGAGAGCAGTGACTGACTTCCCTTCCAGCATGAAGAGGTGCAGGACCCGGGGTACCCTTTGATTTACTCTGTGTTCCCATGGGTTCTCTATGGTGTCCTGGTGGAAGTAACAACCTGGACACGGTGGCCCCGTGTGAGTGACCATGTGACCAGGCCAATCTAATTTTCAGATGGGAACTCCCTCAGCGTTCCTTCCACTTGGCCAGTGGGGGAAGTAACAAGACACAGAGGAGGGAGAGCCTGAGCCAGTGGCCACCTGAAGGGAAGAGGACTCTGTGACCCAGCAAATTAGTGACACACATGCATCGCTGCTGCAGCTTCTGCTACCACCGTCCTGTTGTGAAAGAGATGCTCGGCGCAGAAGAAGACCAGCCACCCAGTCAGACAGGTCTGCAATCGCAGCACTTGGGAGGCTGAAGCAGGGGGCTGGCGAGGGTTTGAGACCACCCTGAGCTACAGAAGGAGTGGTTTTCTCCAAAGCACCCAGAAAGAAAAGAAGATCAATGACTTCGTTCATGTTGGAGCTGCAAGAGAAGGCAGAAGGGGAGCACTGGCTAAGTCTTTCTCTTGATGACCTCGTTTGTTGCCGGAGATTCAGAACTCATTGCTTCCACTCCCAGAAAATGTAGCGAAGATAATAAAGGCAAGTGTCCACATCGCGCCTCTCGATTCCGCACCCCTCTCCTCCCCTGCCCATTTCTCTCCCTGTCTCTTTCCTTAACTTAGGGGACCAAAGGCTTTATTATCACTTGTTTCTCCATCACACTTCACCAGCACGGCAGAGTTCATACCAGCATCAGGACCCAAGGGAGCAGGTCACAGCATATCTACAGGAACTTTTCTGAGTGAGGGGTACCCTTCTTACTTATGTGACAAGTATGACAACCAGCTCTTTCTAGCTTATCTACCTGCCCAGGTGTTCTCACACAGTCAGAGACAATCTCCCACAGGTTTGCTTAGGTCTTGTCTTAACTACCGATTCTTCACAGAGGTGCCCAAAGCCTCTGTCTTCAGTTGTCAAACTGTCTCCTGCATCTCACTGCCTCATCCAGGCCTTGAACATGCCAGGCACTCTATCTACCTCTGAGCTGCATCCCCAGACCCTTGCATCCGTTTCTATAGAATACCAGAAAAATCGTCTATTTTCTGCAAATCACTGACCTGTCTTTGTGTGATAGCTCTGAGGAAAGTATAAAGGGATGTGAATTGTAGACATGAGCTGGTATCTTGAATCATAAATAAAAACATAGTTCAAAAGGCAACAGCTGCCACATACCAGGAAGATTGCTGTGGTAGAACATCCGTAGCGTCAGGCAAACATGATTCAACCGGGAACATGTGACATCAGAAGGAAGCCATTAACATGAAAAGAGAGAAAGGATGTTAGGCTGCATTGGAACGTGCAGTATATACTAACATCACTCAAATTTGTGTGTGGTCACTAGATAATTTGCCTCTGAGGCTGGTGCTAGGTTTCTAGACCTTGCCGTAAGGTACTACTCTATCCAAGTGATTCCTGAACCCCTAGCTAATAAACCATCCGAATCTACAGATTGAATTTATCATCTTTTCCCAGGGCTCACACATGCTCTTCAAATGTGACCAAGACAGGACCTTGATCTACTCTTTTCCCTTGTTATTTCCATGAAAGGACATGTTCCAATTTGCTTTGTTTCCTTAATCAGTTGTTATAATATTGCTCATTCTCCTGCTGTTAGATCAGGAGCTCCAAACACATCAAGCTGCACCTTGCTTTCTCTCTCTCTCTCTTTCTGTCTCTCTGAAAGTCCTGCTGTGGGAATTGATAGCTGTGCCCACTATACCCTGCCATCTGCCAACTTCCCTTGAGATTTCCAGAGCCAGCGGCAACCTGAACATGAACAAGTACTCTGGGTACTGACTAACCACGTGGCATGGAACATCCTGTACCCCTTGAAACCTATGAGGGGAGGAGCCTCACTGTATCTCCTCTTCAGGGTTCCCTGCTGTGCTCTCTGTGGCATTAAAAGCTCTCCTCTGAAATCTCAGAGTCTGTCTATGTCTCGAGTCCTTCTCTGGAGTCCCCATCATATCCCCCCAATATCATCTTAACTCCTGACAACCAACACCTCTCCAGCCTGAATCCTCCGGGCTGCCAGACAGAGACCCCTCACAAGAATAAACACAGACAGTCCTTCTTTGTGATCCGGTCACAGTCTGTCGGTCCAGGGTTTCTTCCTGTATTGACCCTTACTTCATTTCTTTTAGGCAAGGAACTATCCCTGACGCTGGCTGAGCACATTCCAAAACCATATCCTCAAAATTCCTTATCCTTCTTATTTTACAAATAATGAAACTGACACAAGACGGCAAAAACATGGTCAGTGTCGCCTTCGATTCACTGGCAGAGGTGGCATTGAACCAGGACCAGTGTTCCTGAAGTCTGGCTGCTTAGCTACCGCGCCATATTTATTCTTCAAGCATATTGATTTCTCACAGCTTAAAATCGTCACAAATACTTTGTCCTTTTGCTTGGGGACACCCTTCTGCCTTGATTACCTTATCCACTGGGTCACTCCATTAACATGATTTAAAGCACATATCCAAGACAATTGCTTGTGAGCTGGCTAGACCTCACCAGTAATGTTGAACTCTTCCTGAGCACTTACCTAGAGCTTAAAATGCTGTGCGTTGCCTTCTTAGGGTGACACATTTTCTTCCCTGGCTTTCCAGCATCATGTGGAGTGATCCACACATAGTTCTCCTGTCGGGTATTTGCTGCATGGGGACGAGCAGAAAAAGCCTTGTCTGTGGATTGAGCTGATATTGTTGGGAATCTTAATGTTTCTGATTCTAAATTAGAAAACAGTCAATTGGGAAAGAGGGAAGTGTGTATACCCTGGTCACTTGTACACCTTTCACTTTCAGGAGATCATTGAAAGTGACACAGCTTCGTAATTAATTGTATAAGCAAGTTGACCTAAACTAGAAAGAGGAAGTAACTCATTCACTGAGATACTGTAGCATATTATTATAGTCGGTCTCTCTCACATGTATACAGAAATATCAAAATCCCCCTCTCTGTGTCTCTTCTCTTTCTCTTTCCTCTCTTTTCTCTTCTCTCTCACTCTTCTCTTTGTCTCTCTCTTTTCTGTCATTCACATATAAATACATCCTTTCTCTGCTACTAAACTGATTTGATAAATGGATGTGTTTATCAACAAAAGCCTTTATTTGTGGGAATAGTCCAGATTAATAGAACTTATTGGTTTATCTAGAGGATTATTTGTAACTTTACACTGAAAAAGAAGGTGTGCTTCTACTTTTCTCAGGTCTGGGAAATTCTACCCAGCCAACAGTTGTCAAGCAGATGATCAATATGGAAGAACCAGAGTTTATCAACTTCCTTTCCCCAGATTTTCCTACTTGCTTCTTTCTCCACCATCGCATCAACAAACCTTGGGGCAACGATTGTTTTTCTATTATAATTTCTGCAAAATGTTCCATGTGTCTTCCCATATCCACTCATGCAACAACCTGTTAGATAAATGTAATAATACCAAATGTACAAATGTAATGAAATCCACTGGGCCACAGAATTTTTTTTTTTTTATTATTATTTATTCAACTGTGTGCATGTGTGTGTGTATGTGTGCGCATGCGTGCGTGTGTGTGTGTCTGTGTATGTGTAGAACCACGGACGAATTCGCGAACCACCATGGACGCCTCCACCTCCTTCTGCCCCGGGATTCACAGGCTCCGCCCTACCAGGACCAGAAGCGCAGGCCGCCCCCGCTTCCGCCCAGCATCTATACGTGGGATCTGGGATCCAAACTCAGGACCTTCCGCCTGCAAGGCGGAGGCTTAACCCCTGAGCCACCTCTCCAGCCCTGGGCCACAGAATTTTTAAATGACAGAAGCTGCAGGTGCATTTATAACACCCTGGGTCCCAAAGTTCAGGACTGTAGCCACTAATCTAGGCCATATGTCAGCAATGATAAGATTATTTATTTAGAACAACCGAAAGTTAAAATGAAGGACCTAGAATCTATATTAGATATTGTGCAGACACTTGAAAAAGCTCAAAGGGAGATACTAGAAAATACATGAAGCAACCTCTCCTTGGACTTAATAGTTTTGCAGCCTTTTCTCCATTTTCCTGTATCACATAATAACCCACTTTTCCTTGATAAATATGGGTGACTAACTCTGCTGAACACTCCTGTGAATATATACATCCCCAAAACACATGCATATGCATGCACATATATCAATGTCATGTCCATGTATTTACAGTAATTCGGACATTGGAATAATCACATGCCTGTCAAAACACCACCAACGCTGCATGTTTTGGAGAGAATTGCAGTATCATTACCACTGCCATGGCTCGGTGGGATGGATGAATGTTCCTTAACCACTGCCTGTCAGACTGACTTCCATCAGCACACCCAAATTAAATAGCCCTGGGCAGATGCTCTTGGACTTGGCCAGCCTTGCATGTCAATGCACAACTTCAATGGTCCAGATGGTTACTTCTAACCCTTAGTCCAAAATAGCATAATAACCCACTGAGCATAGATTGAAAGCATGTCTACCCTACCCATGGGCTGATAGTCCCATGCTTTGTCTATAGATTCTGTGTTCTCTGCACAATAGATGCCAACATGGTGTTCTTCCAATGACCCATAAGAGCTAGGGGAAGGAGCAAGTGTTATATGGCATTTTGCCCCTTGCATCTAGTCCTACGTTCATCCTTCCCTTGAGATTATTACTGCAGCACAGTGTCTGCTCCCAGAGTTCCCTTGAGCAAATATCTTTCATGCCTGGACATAGTTCCTTGATCTTCCCCACAGTGACTTTGAAATTAAAAGCAAAACAGCATGGTGAAAAGTATGTCCAAATGATCCAGCAAGTCCCACATGTTCTGCAGGAGGAGTGGTGCAGATTGGGTGGGACAAGTCATTTATCAGCAACCATTTCCCCATGTAGAAATCCTTGTCTGCTGCTCCAACCCCGGACTACAGTCCCAACCTTATAATATGTCACTAGGAGCTGACAGGTGAGGAGTCTGGTGTTTCCCCTCCCAGTCGTCAGTGTCTACATCATGAGGGCTGGATGGATCCAAGGACACGGTATGGTCTGGCAGCCAAGAGCACAGACAAGGAATAGTTTTAACACTGGAAAAACCTTCAGAAGCTGGAAGAGAACTTGCGTTCAGGACAGAAATCAAAGGGGCCATTCTCTGGGGAAACATCAAACAGCATGTGCGGCTCTGAGCGGCCTTCTGTGGCATCTTGTCACCCAAAGATGGCATCTTTGGCGTGGACTCTTAACACCTGATATGCCACCAGTTAAAGGCCTGTGCTGAGGAGAAGCTTGGCACAGACGCACCTTCTGTAGCTATTTGGCTCTCGACCATCTGAAACCCTCCAGGGCTGTCAATCAGGGTTAATGTACGGTTTTGGCCACGCCTCATAACTAATTCATCCTGAGCAGCGCTCTACTCCAACACTCTGGCTTCTAGGCAAAGATACAGACACAGGTGAAATGTTCTCTTGATGGGTTACCCAGTGGGCTCTGTGGCCTTCTATCGCTTCTGCATCCCACCCTAATGACATCCTGGGGTGACATATGCAATGCTCACAGACTCAAAGGCCAGAAGGACCCCCATACCTCTCACTCATTCAAAGCAACAAATCACTTCTTGTCAGTACTGATAACATGATCATTTTGAAGCAGCCAATAGGCGAAGCAAAAGTATGATCTTAGTCAGGCCTTAGACCAAAGAACTACACAAATGACGTCACCTACCAACAGTAAATGACTAGCAAAGTTTTAGTTAGCAAGGCAGACCATAAATATTCTCAGAAACAGGTGAGCATTTTAAATTGTTGGGGTTATTCTTCTTTGTTTAGTATAGAAAGAAGTAAGCATCCAACATGTCTAGACTTCCTTACCTCCTATTTATGCGTCATAGCTCTCCTATGTATTTGATTGAGCTAGTACCACCTTTTCCTCAACTAATAGAGACCATCCTTGTCATAAAACATGGCTTTGCTTTACCGCAATGAGATTGGATGGTTTTTTTCTTTTGATATCTGAACCACAAAGCAACCGGAAGGACTTTGCTATGTGTTTAGAAGAACCTATACACATGCTTAATGAGTGACCAGTTTTCTCTTCCCTTGGGGAGCAGAGTTCAGTGGTCTACTTAATTAAATCATTAGACATCTCTTCCAGAAGTAGTCTCTGTTTTTTAAGGTTAAAGCTTAACTTGTGTTTATTGGATACAAGAGGAGAGATGTGGATGTATTCAAACCAAGATTATTCTCTCTTTCTGTGTGTGTGTGTGTGTGTGTGTGTGTGTGTGTGTGTGTGTGTGTGTGTGATGGGAAGATACTCCCTATCTTAGAAAGCTCAGTCCTGTCTTACTTTATTGGACTATTGGCATGGTCAATATATACTCTCCATTGCATATAGAAACTTGTTTTCCATTTAAGAAGATTTCACTCAAATATTAATAAAATGTTAAATCAAAGAAAAAACATATAATTATGTAACAGAACCAATCAGAAGGGGGAAATTAATAAATAAATGGAGGCTTCGGAAGACCTAGCAGGGCTCTTAGTCTAATTGCATGTATTAATATTTATCGAACACTTTGTACCATGTGCTTTACATATTTTATCTCAATTAGTATTCTGAACAATCCTGTAAAGGAGACATTATTATTCTAAGTGTTAACGATAAGTGTCAGGAAATCGGAGTCGATCAAACTAACCTTAACAGTTGCTAAGCACAAGAAAAAAAATTAAGCTCCAATCTCCTAAATTAAGGATCTGTATGCCCCCCCCCATCACCACCACCATGCTGGCTGGCAGCCAGCTGAACCAAGCCAGCAGACGCTTTGCACGGCTGATTTAAAATGTGTTTCTCTGATTTGAAGGGATTGTGTGCAGGTTAAGGACCATTAGGTAGCGGTGCTCAGAAGCCTTGGCTGAATCTTCTCTTGTAAACTCTGCTTAGAAAGACTCAAGCGCAGAGTCTAGCGCAGTTCAGGGTTGCACTAGGGTCTCCATGTCCCTTCATCTTCAGTCCCCTCTTCCTCCAGGCCTGGTCTCCACGGATGTCCCACCGATGACGTGCCCACCTTGCCTGGAAAACTCAGCATTGAAGGAAGTTTGCCCATCCAGGAGTTAAGTTGTCCCAATTGTAGCCTAGAAGTCAAGTGAGGGTCAGGTCCAGGCGACCCCACGGTGTTTCCATACAGTGACACGAAACATCAAGACATGTCAAGAGTCCCGGAAACTTGGAAAGAGTTTTCCAACCTGCTTGGTACCGGCACTAACCAAAGCAAAGCAAGACTTTGTGAGAAGAAAGAGTTGATTGTTTGCCCCAGTTTCATCCCCATAGTCAATAACAAAGGTACATTCATGGCCCAAGCCCACGTCGCCTCTCTCTGTCAGTCAGGGGCATGGCGGTAGCCCCAGGAGAACTTCCCTTGCTGGCACGTGGTGCAGAGTGTGGTTCTAGAAGCCCTGGCTCCCTACGCAGCACCGTCTCACGTGGACTTTAGGAACTAGCAGTTTATTTGTACAGCATGCATGCCATCATGCAAAGAAAAATGCTTCTCCATTTATAGCTCCACAGTTAGAACATTGGCGTCCCAGCTCTGGATTGGGCAACAAAGGTTTCTTTTCAAATCCAGACCCTGAATATTTATAAGAGCTGCCTTGAGCCCAGGATTGCTTCTTCAGTTATTGTCAAAGTGGTAGGTCAAGTCCGAAAATGATTATGCTTTATGTTTGGTTTTGCTCTTCTTTTTTTTTTAATATTTTTTAAATTTTTTATTATTATTATTATTTATTCAACTGTGCGCATGTGCGTGTGTATGTGCACGTGTGTGTGTATGTCTGGGTGTGTGTGTGTGTCTGTATATGTGTAGAACCACGGTCGAATTCGCGAACCACCACAGACACCTCCACCTCCTTCTGCCCCGGGATTCACAGGCTCCGCCCTACCAGGACCAGAAGCGCAGGCCGCCCCCGCTTCCGCCTGGCGTCTATACGTGGGATCTGGGATCTGAACTCAGGACCTTCCCCCTGCAAGGCGGAGGCTTAACCCCTGAGCCACCTCTCCAGCCCTGGTTTTGCTCTTCTTGACAGCCATTTTTCTTATTATTATTCCTCCTGCTTTCTCTCAGTGAGACACAAATTCAGGATAATAGACTCGTGAGAGACACCTGATGCTCCGGATCACAGCATGATTTTATTTGGGCACACTAGCCATTTGCAAGTATTACTTCAAACCTTGGTGGACACACATAGCTTTCAATAAGCAAAGGGACAAGTGATGTGCTAGCACAAATGATAAAAAATGGCAGTTTTTGAGCAGAAACTTTCCATATTGACCTCTCTGCTAACCTTTGAATAGCAAATGCAATTTTACTCTGTCAAGAATTGATCCATTGTGATCTTCAGTGGAGACTATTGTGGTTCTGTTACACAACCCACAGAATGGCGTGATCCATGCTCACAGAGGGTCTGCCCTGGCCCTGGCTTGGATGATCCTTTTTGAAAACATCCGCACTGACACACCCAATCATGCATCTCATTAATACCTGAGGTCTCTCTCTCATGTGTGTGTGTGGGGGGGAGAACTGCGTGTCCCTGTGGAGGTCTAAAGTGACTTCCGGACTCATCTTGGATTATTTCTACCTCCTTTTTGCTTTGCTCTGGGGTTTTCCAGGTTTTGCATTCCAGGGCCAGTTTGGTGTTTTTACATAGGATCTGAGGATCCAAGCTCAGGTCTTTCTGCTTGCAAGTTAGAGGCTTAGCTCCTGGGCCACCTCTCCAGCCCTGTCCAGAAATGTGTCTTAATTTAGTTAAATTCATAATCAAAATTAATTGAAGGTGGCATTCTAATATATTTTAAATCACTGCAAGGATCATAAATATCTATTATTTTACTGACCAGTCCACCCTGCAATTTCTTTTTTTTTATTTTAGTTATGCAAGAGTAGTATTCAGTCATTCCTTTCCATTTCTGTAGATTGCTAAGGAGTCCAGGTGGATGAGGTAAATAGAACACAATAAATGTGTTGTTAATTTACATTGATGCCTAATAATAGTGTTATGCACATGAGTTCTCTCTTTCTGTCGACTGCCTCAAGTCATTCAAGTCATAAGGTGAACGTTTGCTCTTCTTTTGCACAGTACACACCACATAGTGTCTTTCCTAACACTCGCATAATTAAAGCTAGAAGCCAACTTTAGTTTGTAAAATTGGTTTGTCCCCAGGGTTCTGAGTCACTCTTTCCCTTGCTAGCATCCTAATTTGTCAAATGCCACCCAGTAAATATTATGATTTTGTTTAAAGAGAATAGTTGCTTTAAAAGAGTGGGGAAATGTTTTCCAATTGAAATTATGAAGGACAGCATGAGAAACTATGAGTTAATAGTATATAGTTCTTTGAAATCACAGTTAAGGGATATGTTTAGTTGCTGGAGTATAAATTCAGCTCTCGTTCAATGGCGAGAGGCTAATGCAGACAGGATTATAACAGATCAACTTGGCTCTGGACTTATTGTACAAAAACAGTTCTGACAGAGGGGTTAGGGACTTCAAGTTCTTAAGACTTTTTAGAGAATCCACAAGATCAAAGAACTCCTCATAATAAGCCGAGATGCTGCCTTGCCTGAGATCCACCTTCATGAGCGTCTGCGAGCCATTGCCTCCTTTGAAGATTTCCAAGGAATGCTTCTGAATCACCAGTTCTGCATTTATGCTGAACAACTAAAATAGCTAGTGTGATTTCTGGAGAGAATAGACCATCAAATCAGTTAAAACAAAAGTATCAAAGAAGATGGTGGATGTACATAGAAATGAGTGCAGTGGGCTGTATGCAAGGAATTTTGCAGTAGTGGCCCAAGCCAGCTTCCAGGCAATGCATTCCCAGGCACACTGCACACAACGAGCTCAACCAGAACTTTCTCCAACATCAACAAGGAGAAGGCATCATTAACTGGTCTTTTTGTGTTCATTCATTTTCCACATACCTACCTGTTACTGGTTGTTCCCAGGAAATATGAGCGTTAGTCACTTCCTCGGAGAACACAGGATCAAGGCAGCAAGTCCTAACAGCAGAAATGGCGAGCTCAACGGACGACATTCTTTGTACTTTGTTTTCTTTTCTGATTTGAGTCATGCAAAACCCTGGAATGACCGCATCCATGAAGCATGGAAACTTGTTCCTGTTGTCTTATTTTTGGTTTGGTTTTAGTTTGAGATCAGTCCTCATAGGTCCTCACATGTCTCAGAATGCTGTGATCAAAGGTGTACATGCATGCCATCCGATCTTCTCTCCTCTTCATCAGTGAGGCAACGGAAGTTTAATAGCTACATTAAGTACTAACAACCATAGTGCATGAACTTTCATATCTTAGCCAGCAAAAGAATACAGACCACTTTCTCTGACCCATGGATGAGAATGCTAAGTTCATGGTCTTGCATGCACAGATTCCATCCCATATCACTGGAATCCCATTCTCTGTTACATATGGTGTGGAGAGGGGCAAGAAGAGAAGGCCCACCTACCTCTTAACTCTGTCAGCCTGAAAACAGCACACTCTATTCCTACCCATCTATTGGGTATGCAAACAGACTAAAGATTTGTTGTGGAAGTTACCTGGGAATGATTCCTGGGATACCATCGAGCTTTGTTTACCAATTATCTGGAGCTGAGATCACTTTCCAAGTACACTACTTCATGTTTGGCTTGTTCTTTCATTTTATACTAAAGCAGGGCAGAGACAGAGGCAGCGAAGTGAGACTTTCCACAAGCAGAAGCAAAGGTTACTAAGCATCAGCTGAGCAGGCTGACTGCAGAGGCCCCAGACCTTGGCATTATCAGTATTAGCTGGAGGCAGTAAGGGTGGGGTGGGGCCTCTGCTCTCGAATACCTTTGAGATTTTAGTAATATTCCATTTCAACTTACACTTAGCAAACAACCACTTAGCAGTACATGTTTCTGCTTCAACTAACAGGCATGAAAATAACATCAGGAGACTAAAGTCACCAGCCCGGATGCTGCTGTCGGGCAGAGTCTCCATGCAGTGGTGGAAACACAAGCTGCTGATCGGCTGACAGCTTCCCCAGAGGTGTGCTGCTATCCCAGGGAATTCTTGGGAAAGAAATAGAATCTGAACCCAAATCTCAGCACTTATGTGTGCTGTCATATTTGCCCAGATCCCCTGATCACTTGCCCTGAAATCTGTGTGAGTGAAGCTACGGGATGTGGAGGGATATCAGAGCATGCACTTCACGGCACATTTTCCATCCAAATGATGTTGAGAGTGTCAGTCATGGTGTGGTGGCCGTGCTCCTAAATTTGAACACATGTCATGAAAGACATAATTTCCAGTATCTGAAGGACACAGGTTTTTAGTATGGTGTGTAATACAAAGAGAGAATGAAATTTAAATAGGAAATTTACCAAATCAAATATTAGCCAGGAGTGCCTTATCTCTTGTCTGTATCAGTCAGCTTCCTGGAATGTGTTTAGCCTGGAACAAAACCGTGCTTCCTGCCAGGGAATCTCTAATAGGTTGGATCTTTGTAAATTCTCAATAGAGGAGACAAAATGAATGAAAATGCCACAGTGGTCATTTTCTTTTATAAAGACATTTGCCTTGCATATCTACAGCCATGAAGGGCGGAGAGTACAGGAACAGCAGGTCCAGTAGCAGGACCTTTCCTTTCCTTCGTAGCAGCACCATGAAACACCCCAGTGAAGCTTCCTACCTCCAATGCAAAGGAAATTGAGCTTCCCTGCAAGTATAAACAAAATAAAATTGTGACATAGCTCATTAATTCAGCAATTTCAATTTTATATTTATTCATTCAACCATACCACTGAGATTAGTAACAGGTAAAACCATCTAAATGACAGCCTATACGGAAAACATACAGTAAGAACAGTATCTTGTTATTCCCAAACTGTGTGTTAATGATAATATAACTAAAACTTCAAAATGAATGGTACCAACAATGTATACTTACTTTTAATTTATATGGAAAGGTGAAAATAAGAACTATAAAAGAATTTTAATGTTATCTTCCTTAACCTAAAAAACTAAGATAAATATAACAAAATTAGAGGTAGATAGACAATTAGCTCTTCTACATTGATATCACGATCTTATTGTGCAGAAATTGTGCAATTCACTGCATTAGACTCCAACAAATATGAATGAGTCATTTCTCTTTTCTTAAGAGACTTCCAGTGTAGTTGGGGAAAATATAGACATTACTACTTCCAAAAACATTAAAGCAGCATCTATCAATATGAATCTTCTTGTGGATGACCAGAATCAAGTCTGGAAAAAGGCTGCATATTCTTCTCATCTTTATAAAGACCCCAAAGGTAAAATGTCACAGTTGACAGGAGGAACAATTCTGGTGTTTTACCACATGAATATGATGGATAATGACCCCTTTCTTTTTTAAATTTTTTATTATTTATTTAATTGTGCATGTGTGCCTGTGTGCGCACGTGTGTATGTACGTGTGTGTGTAGAACCACGGACAAATTTGGGAACCACCATGGACGCCTCCACTTCCTCCTTGTTTACTCTGCCCCGGGATTCACAGGCTCTGCCCTACCAGGTCCAGAAACGCAGGCCGCCCCTGATTCTGCTGGGCGTCTATACGTGGGGTCTAGGATCCGAACTCAGGACCTTCCGCCTGCAAGGCAGAGGCTTAACCCCTGAGCCACCTCTCCAGCCCCATAATGACCTCTTTCATCCGTTCCAATTTACCAAGAACAATCACAGTCAGAGATTCAGAAAACTTTGGTAACCAATGGACTGAGACCAGTAAAACATGTTCAGTTTTGGCATGGCACTTCCTCTTCCTAGCTTGCCACGTCCTTCGCAGAACATGCCAGAAAGCTGCTTATTGTCTAATGAAGAAAGAGATTGCTGTACTTAGCAACTATTACTGGTTATTATTCTAATAGCATTCATGTATGCAATATGGAGCTGGAATGTATGGTTAACAAGAGGGTGTGTGCACGGACATGCAATTTCAGTAGAAGTATAATGATAAATCACCATTCTCCTATGCTTAGTAAACTGTCGGGTTCTACTACAATTAGGAAAAGCAACAGGATCTTAGGCTGAGGAACATGACTGATAGAAGGAGCAGCTCACAGCAGGGCTCACAGGTGGAATTCTAAAACAAGTGGATATAGACCCAATGGTTAAGGTCCTTCTGTCGCGATCCCATGTAGAAATTATGATTGGTTGTGGCAGCTCACCTGTAATTCTGACCCTGGAAGGCAAAGTCTGGGGATCCCCAGAATAAGCTGGCTAGACCAACTAAACCTAATGGTTATTCTGGATTTAATTAGAGATCCCAAGTCACAACGATGAGATGGAAGTGTGATCAAAGATGATTCAGAATGTCACTCTTGATTCTACATAGGCACACACACTGTAGTATACTCCTTCCTGTACAGATACCTACCTATATGCAGACACCCATACCCTTTCTCTCTGTTTCTTTCTCCCTTCTCTTTTTCTCTCTCACACACAGCCCATACATCCTTTCATGAACTAAAATATAAATAAAGAAAAAGGTATAACTCTCAGAAGTTGAGAGGTGACAGGGGATCTCGGAGGATGGGGCTATCGGGACAGTTTTGAGGGATAATGCTGGTCCAGGTAGAACATCACAGGGATAACAAGAACAATTCTGGTGTTTCACCACATGAAGATGATGAATAATTCTGCTGCAATGAGAAAACTTACCCCGAAATTTGTGCCATGAGCCCCCACACTGCCACAGCAGACACAGTTCCTGGGGCCAGGGGCCAGGGATTCGTTTACATCAATTTTCGCTTTACTCGCTGCTCCAGATATGTTCTAAAGAGAGACAGAGGAATAGCAAGCACAGAGTCGCAGTGGTGAGTTTGGTGCCCATATAAATCCGTCGGCTTGATGGAGTCCATCTACTTGGATCGCAGGTTTTTATTTCTGAGATGTTGCCGCGTGTCTATAATCAGCCCATCTTGTGACTCGAACATACTCTAGGGTACGGTATTCGAAGGAAAGAGAAGGTGATAAAATTTGATTTTCAAGGTGGAAAGAAATCTCCTCTCAAACATGAGGCACAGCGCAAAGTCCGTAAATTTCTTCCAGGTGGGCGGAGAAAGGGTGCGATGACATTATCAGGGGGCGGAGCAGCATGGTCAGGTGCGGAGAGGGGACCAGGGCAGCGGAGAACTGTTGCCCCGCAGCCCGTGGAGTTCCAACACCTTCATCATTCAGAGAGCGACAGACGCTTTTGGCAGCTTCCTGACTTCTTGTTTTATTCATTCTCTCAGGTTTTCCTGTCATGAAGCATGAAAAGTGAAGCCGGAGGTCATGGTTACTCAGAGCATCGTGCTAAATGACCCTTCCAGTCCTCTTGGCCATCTGGACCCAGAGCAGCTTAGTGTTCGGAGAGGAGATGGTTGTCCAGCCCTAGAGTGAGCCTTTCTTTTCAGAACAGGAATGACTTGGCTCCTTTTTTTTTTTTTCCTTTTCATGAGAATTCTTCCAGGGAGAGGGCCACGTGGGATTCGAATGAGGGGAAAGAGCCAGAAGCAGGAATCTGGGTGTCAGGGAAACAAAGGAGCCACGTAGCAAAATAAGTTCAGAGAAGTTGCTCTGTGGGCTTTGTCGCACACGGAGACTGAGGTACGTCTGTCACCAGACAGTACTAAGCACACAGTCTTTAAAGTAAACCTTTGTTCCAATTCCCTCCAGACCAGAAAATGCTTCTGGGCTTTGCTCAAGCCTCGTCTTTATCCCTTGCAGAGGAAAAGTGGAGCGAACCGCTAGATAGATTCCCAGGGGCTCCCCTGGGTCTGCTCGCTTAACTAGCTCCGGCCCACCGGAGTCTTCTCTCGCCCACACAGCAGCACAAAGCCTACTTAGATGCTTTATTTTCCTTCCTTTAGGGTTCCTCAAAGACGAGGCGTCCCAGAGTGGAATCCTTCATAAATAGGTCACCTGAATGATTGAAAAGAGGAAGGAACATTCCAAAGATAGAGCGCTTATTGCTACCTCAGTCTCACAATAGTGCAGAATGTCTGACCCAGATTCAGCTCATCGGAATGTAGGATTGTCATCTGATATCAGCACAGGACAATAGGACAATATTTCTCACGTTAAATTTCCTTCCCAAGAGTCTCCAGCACACTAGGAGGAGACAGCCAGCATGGAGAATGGGCCGTTCTTCCAAAGCAGGCCTACACCTGCATTATTTTACCAAAATGAGCAATCACTTGATTTTGAGAAAGGCCAGGAAGTGTGCTCACTTCCAAAGTCACAAGCTGACCCACTTTTTTTTGAGACCGGGTGACAATTTATTTTTAATAGCTTAAATTAAAAAATGATGTCTTAATACTACAGCCAAATAGAGTAAATATTTTAGTTGACGATATAGCATGAATTTGGGAACAACATATCAAATATAAAAGAAAGTGGCCATGATAGGTTCTTTCTCCAGCCAAATATAACAAAATCATTTTATTTTCTGACTGTTCTTTTATTGATATCATAAACTAAAAAGTGCTTTAACAGCAAAAATGTAATGAAGTAGAAAACGCAAAATAAAGGACATGAATTACATGTGATGATTTTCCTTCGAAGATGGCCAAAGCTTAAATATTTATCTTTTTTCTTCTTTTTTAAGTTTTATTTTATTTTTCTACTTTACAAGCATATTGAGTACACATCCCTGCTTCCGTCTATCCCTCCTCCCTCCCATTCCTAATCCACCTTTTTTATAGTGCTTTGCCACTGAATTCTCTGATATAGATCTTTGATATGCATTTATTTCTTTGGTCGCAATATCAGTTGCATTGCAGAATTGCAGAAATTTTCCCAAGGTGTATTTTCAGGTTCAGAATCAAAATGCTCACTTTCGCTTCTGATGATAGTAATAGCCTTCACTCATCTGTGTCAAGGGCTGTTAGTTATGAACAACTGAAACCCGCTGTATAATTTTAATAGGAAAAAATAATTCCCATGAAGGGAATTATGTTGCCTGGATCAGCAGGAGCTCGAGGGTCAGTCTTTGGTAATGGACTGCAGATAAGAGACCTTGTAGAGATGAGAAACAGGAAGTGAAAGAAATGTCTCATGCAGAAATGTCCAGCTGGGAGGTCCAGCTACTGCCACGGATACCAAGGCTGTTGGCATCAGCTTCTCGCTGAGCATCCCCAGAGCCTGGAACACAAACATCTTCACCTTTTCTCTCCATTGCTTGACTGCCTCCTGCGACAGCTCCCAGGCTGGAAGGCCAGGCCCCGGGAGCACAGTGTTCTGGTGTCTCCGCACACAAGCCCTTCCTACGGATCAGTCTCAGCCACAACGGCTTGTTTGAAAAGGTTTTCACAGCAATACCAAACTGAAGCACACAAAGAAGAAACTGGCCTTCTTTCATGCGGCTACACCCCACGGAGCTTCACTCTCACAGGATGACTACAATAGTTACTCTCCTGTGTTGCTGTGAGAGAGCATTCAAAGTCAAGAAACTTTAGGGAGAAATGGAGATTTATTCAGATTACTGATTCCAGAGGGGAGATACAGTCTTTCGTGGTGGAGGCAACATTCCTGGTGGCTGAAGCTGAGACAGACCAAGTCACTCCCATCCGTGAGGCTGAGAGCTGCAAGACTGCTTGCTACAAAAGCAGACTCCTCCTGGAGGGTGAGTGGGACTCATCCATTTCAAGTCCCAACCCCCGTGACCGCCTTCCTCCAGCAAGGCTCTACCTCCCAAGATGCCATGACCACCGTCGCAAACACATGAGATTGAGGGGGACACTGTCAAACCATGACAATGACTATGTATGTGCTGACAGTAGCATCACATGGTGGTCGGGCGCTGGCACCCCTCTGTTCTATCCTGGTCAGGACTTTGAGCTATACCTCAAGTCTGCTTGTTAGAACCACGAGTTTCCAGAGCGCTCACCAGAACCAACAAAGCTTTTTCTTCTCTTCCTGGTTGTTTCTTCTGACAGCCAGGACAAAAGTAGCCTAGGGTCAGGAGGCTTTCTTTGGCCAGCCGAGTTCTTGAGGGACCGAGGAGACACAAAATTTGTAAGATGACACTGGCCGGCAGCAACTCGGTCATTCTGAGACTGTTTCTCCATTTCTGGAGAGAAACAGAATTTTCAGAAACTGCAAAGTTGCTTTCCATTTTGATGCAGCCCCAGGTCATAACAAGTGTGCAAGGTATTCTTAGAGAAGACAAAACACACACACACAGATACACGCACTCACACATACACACGCACATACGTACACAGAGACACACACATACAAATACATACACACACAGATGAACATACACCAATACACACACACACACACACACACACACACACACATGCACACAAACACATACACACAGACACACACACACACATACACACACAGAAGGGCTAAATTGTATTCTTTTCAATGAAAAGGAAAAGCAATGATGAACGAATAGACGAGAAATGAAAACAAGCATGCTAGCCACATTTTAAGCAAAACACACTGGTGCTGAGTCCACAATCCCAGTTACCTCCAACTTCAGGGACAGAGTGGACCAAACGGCTGTCTGATGATTATCCGGGCCACAGTTTAACATCTAAAAACCAGCAGATTTCACTACTTTCAGATTTCTTAGCTCCCAATGGCAAAATGAATGCCAGAGACTCTTGAGAGACTCTCAGAGAGAGAGAAAAAGAGATCAGGTGAGTAAAACAAAATTAATTTAAAAAACTAAGTGAGTGATTTTGATTATTTAGTTCTCCTTCTACAGAAAAATCTTGGGATTTTTATCTTTAGACTTATTTCTTCATATTTAGCTTCTGCTGTAAATTAGATCTCCCTGTGGTTAATTCAAACATCTCTCTTCTCTAGAAATTCAAACTGAAAATTTTGTCAGAATATTTGGGATGAGGACAGAGCAGTTATATTATCAGATCGTTGTCAGCATTTTTGGCTTGTTCATTTAGTAATTCTGCAACCAATCAGTGGGAAATGGTCTACATCAGTTTTAGCAGTAAATGTCACAATGAAGGTCTATATTAATTTTGTAGGAGAGAGGTATTCTGCGTCCTATGCATGAGACTAAGCAAGTAGATGTCAGGATGTGGCAGACTGCATGAGTCAAGCTTTCTGGACGCTGCCATAATCTGTCATTCTGCTTGATTGTTTTTCTTTTTCTTTGTGGACGCTAATGAAAAGCCATTCTGAAGACTCATTCCCTCCTTCTCCCCAACACACACACGGAGGATTCTCACCTTACACTCTTGAGTAGTGGAAAACTGAGACTTGTATGGAAGTTTCTTGTCCAGGAAATAGGGACAAATATCAGCTAGTTTCCCCAGCTCTTGACTTTTGACATATCTGACATAGAACAAGTCCAGCTCACCCCTCCCCCTCTTCTCTTTCTCTTCATCTGTCTCCAAGACCCAGTATGATGGGTCCCACTTGATTCAAGGTCCAAAATTCCCACATCTTGGGTCTCACTCTATGGTACCTTTCAAATCAATTATAGCAGAGAACACAGAGGCCAAGGCTTGTGATCTTTCTGGAAACTTCCGAAGTGTTTTTCAAAATATAAGGCAAAAAATATCTCCACTGGTATTCACTTGAGCGGAAAGGTGGTTGTTGACCAGGAGCCCAGCTGAGCCTCAACTCCTGCTACACAGAACACATTGACTCTTCACTCTGAGTTCTACTTCAGCACACCTGAGGTTAAGAGCCTTTCTTTACAGGAATTCTGCAGAGATGGTCTGTGGACCTCCCAGGAGCAGCAGACCATCTTTCTACACCAGAGAGTCCAGAGATATTTATATAGGTAAAGCTAAGCTGTCTTAGAATAATGAAAGGTTTTGCTGTTTTGGGAGAAAAAGGAAAAGAGATTAATAAAGTGCTCTAAAGCCCTTTTCTTTAAGCCCAATGAGGAAGAAAAATGGAAAGTAGAGCTAGAAATGCAGGAAAAATTGATTTGGACTTGGGTTAAAAATCGGGCTGCATCTTAGTGGCAGAGGGCTTACCCAAGGATCAATTCCCTGTGCTATCAGGAAAAAAAGATAAAATTTCATAATTACCAGACAGAATTAAAAAGCAGTGATTCCATATTTCTCTCCAATGATCGACATGCTGTGGGGGCAGCTGATGGGACCAGGGTAAGCAGTGGGGAGAAGACGCCAAAGCCTATGCTCTCTTGAGAACAGATTCACTCTGAATAAAACCACATCATGCTATAAACGTTAAAGATAGGCTTATACTTATCCTATGTCAGCACAACAGACTGTACACTGGAAGCTGTTTGAGGGTGCTTTGAAGGAAGGGGTTTGGGAAACTTTTCCTTCTGGTTCTCGTGCTCCACCTGGCCTGAGAAAGGAGCAGCAGCACACATGCGAATTGAAAAATATTCTTGTGCTAGCTCAGGGAGTGCTAAGGTTCTCTGAATGCTACAAGTCTGCAAAGTCTTCATCTTCTTTCTGTATTTTAAGACCTTGGCTTCCAATCAAATATAGAACAGTGTTGTCGTGTCCCTGTTCTCTCAAGTCATCCTCTTGTGGTGGTGTTGGTCAAGGATCATCTTGGTTCATAAGACTGAAAGAAGAAATAAACATGTTCCAGGGAATGAAACAGTACTGGGAAGATTTCAGAGAAGTTAAGAGCTTCAGAAAGAAAGTTGCTTAGTTGTATGTGAATTCTGGCCCTCCATGAGCTTTCCATGTCCTGTGGTACTGGCACAAAAACAGAGACATCAATCGATGGATTAAAATGGAGGACCTAGATATAAGCTCATACATCTAGTTATTTGGTTTTTGATAAGGGTTCCATACGCATTGGAGAAAAGACAGTATCATCAACAAGTTTCTGATAAAATTGGATATCTACATGTAGGAGAATAAAAATTGACTGTTGCCTCTCACCTTGTGAAGAAATTAACTCCAAATGGATCAGAATGAGAGATGAACTAAGGGAGAGAGATAAGTCACATATGGCTGTATCTGACCCACATGGGACAAATTAGAGCCAAACTGTGAAGTATTTGAAAACCAAATCAACCAAAGAATTCATGCAAAAATTACCTTTTCTGTAGGATTTCAGCAACATTCAGAGATTCGACATGAGCATGGAATATTCACATGTGAGCACAAGCAACACAGCATAGTGGAGCCTGGAAAGTACCAGCTCGTGTGGGAGAAGATGAGGATTTAAGAAGAGGTACGGAAGTAACTGTGGAATAATTCCTCAGATGCCAATTAGGGTGGGAGAGAGGAATTTTCTTCAATGATAATCTGAAACCGAGTCAGTCCAGAGTTTAGCTTGTACTTTTATTTTACACTAAAGCAGAGCCAAGATGGAGCGAGTGAAGCAGGACTTTCCAGAAGCAGATGCAAAGGTTGCTAAGTGTCACCAGGCAGACTGACTGCAGAGGGTCAGGACCTTGACTGCTATCAAAGCAAGTGCAACCCACGAGGGTGGGGTGGGGTCTTTGAAATGTCCTCATTGGACTGCCGGTGGGATTTCAGCAATTTCCCATCTCAACAATTTCCCATCTCAACTTAGGCTTAGCAGTAACAATAGTTTACATTTTCCCACCTTGTTGCCATGGTGAGATGATGGGAATCTTCTTGATTTAAATTTAGCTGTATGATATTCCAGCAAGAAGAGATGATGGAGATACCTGAAAAGCAAATGAATAGAAATAGGAGAAATGAAGATCTAAATGAAAGTCTTAGAACTAAAAACTCAGCTTATGCTAAGGTATCAATAGCAGAAAGATGGGGACAAAGGAAAGGGCCAGAAAACTCCCAAAAGCTTGAATAGATTATGATACAAAATACGGAGAAGGTAAGTAAGAAGCTTTGGGGACCTGCATGAAGGGCAATGCTCAAGGATCCAATGTGCCTATGGCCCAGCCCAGTGTCAAAAAGAAGGACAATGTGTGAGGTTGAAAATACTTGATAGAATCTTCAAATTTGGTGAAAGACTGTCTACAGAAGACTCTTCCTGTATTCTGATAAGAGGAGCCAGAAACTAGAGAGAGTTTAGTTTGTCTCTTGTGGGTTTCCGTAGCTTTGGTTACTATGGCTGCCATGTTACAGCCAGGGTTTAGCAGCAATTATTTCCTTTGCTACTGTCTATTTCCAAGCTTTCACAGTATGACAGTTATATAAGTTGGATACTTGAATAATAAGGTTTGCTGAAGAACTTAGTAGTTCTGTAATGTTATTTTGAATACGAAGATGTTTTCTTCTTTAATTATTCTATAAGTTGATTTTACCTGTAGAAATCTTCATCAAAGGATAGTGTCTTGACATAGAGAAGTCTGGGTCCTTTGTGAACCCCCTATTCAACTATGGCCATTAAACATAGCAATGAAAATTAAATGTAGCTATTCCAACTGTTCGAACAAGCCATCTGATATGAATTCCTTTGCTTGAAGCAGCTGAAAAATTTCCAGCGTATGGGCAAATATGCTGGATTTATTAAATAAATAAATAAGTAAATAAAACCAGAAACCACATGTTGAATCTTCTTTTTTATACTGATCTGTGCCCTGACTGAAGTTCATAATCACACCTTTTTATTTTCTTAAAGTAAAATTTCACCTTTAAGTGATTGAATTTGATTACAACAGAGTAATTTTTCCCAGGTGTTTCTTTGAATGACTCAATTATCTCATAGATAAAAAGTGAAGCTAAGTGATTAAAAGGAAATTCACTGGGTTTATTCGTTTATTTATAATTTTGGTCTGGAAACATGAAAGCGCTTCCTGCTTTTTTGTACGTTATCAGTTCATGAACTTGGGCGACTTCAGCGACACTTCATACATCAGCTCTGCGGAAGAACGGATCGTACTTGTAAGTCAGTAACTAGGCGGTGCGATTACTCTTCACCGCCTTGACTGGACTGAGAATCATCGCAGGGAAACGTTCTTTTAGATGTATCAAGGTGCTTCCAGGAAAAGTTCAACGGAAGAGAGAAAGCTGGTCCCTGTGTGTGGTACGGTCTCCTGGGCTGGGATCCTGAGCGGAGCACAAAGCAGAAAACAGGCTGAGTGCCAACATTCGCTCCTCTCTGCTTCCTGATGTGGATGCCTTGTGTCCATGACCTAAGCGCCTGCTCCCTTCCCCGCCATGGTAGACTGCGTCCTCAAAGGCCAAGCTGAAATAAATCCTCCTTTTAGCTGCTCACCGCCAGATATTTTGTCCGAGCCACAAGAGAAGTAATTAACATGCTAGGCATCTCACTCTGGACACAGCCGGTTTGGAAATCATGACGTAGCCCGGCTCCAGGCTTGAGCAACCAATCCCTCCCCACAGGCTCCGTTGTATCACTCTGTCTCCCTCCTTCCTTCCTCCACCTCTCCCTTTCTCCCTGGCATGACTCCCCTCTTTTCTGTTTCATTTAGTTTCCCCCAAAAGCTCCCATGGGCACCTCAAGCATTTCTAGCACATCAAGTAAACAGGATTCACAGGAAATTTCAACAGCGACTAGGGTGACTCTCTTATCATTGTTTTTGGGGTGTGCCTGCGGACGTCTGAGCCCCAAAATGTGGGTGGCTTCCAGTTGTTACAAATACCCTGAATTAATTAAAGTTGCTAGAAGCTACAAACATTTCACTGAACTCCTGAAAACATGATCTCCCAGTTTGTTCTGAGGCCTTTCTTCTAATGTGGCTGAAATCACTATCACTTTTAACATCTTCATTCTTCTTCACAACCCCCAAGGGAGGACTCTACTGTTGTAATTATGTTGCATTCTTCTGCGATTCCATAATGAGCTATTATTTTGCTAATGGAATATTCAAGTAGTCTGCAGTAATTTATCAAATAGTCCTAAGTCCCATTTTCTCAGTGTGAATCTTTTTGTTCACAGGTAAATTGCTGTGTATGGGGAGGGAGGTTATCAAAGTTTTATTGTAATTCAAATTATCCATTCCACCAACCTTCACAAATATATGTGTGTGTGTTATATGTATACCTCCTTAAGAGAAGACTACAAAAGTACTTGGAATTAAAATTGTACAGACTTCATAAAAGAAGCAATTTCTGCATTTTAATTTGTTTTGTGATGTGTTTGCATTTTGATGCCTGATTTGGTAAATGTCACTAAGTTGCAGAGGGATGAAGGCAAGAATCCAACTCAAGTTATTGCTCAGTGAGTGTGCCAGCATCACCCTGAACCCCAGCAGAGCCGCACAGCAACGCCGGAGGGGCAGAAACATGTCCAGGCACAAGCTCTCCTGTCTGCCTCTAGCAAGAGAAAGAAAGGGAGGAAGAGAGAAAAAGAAAGAGAGAGAAACATAACTCACATGGTAGATTACATCTATAATCCCAGCATTTGGGAGGCTAAGGTTAAGAGGATTGCCATAAGTTTGACGCAGTCTGAGCTACATAGTGAGAGTCTATCTCTACAAGAAACAAGTGAAAGAAAAAGAAAGAAAGAAAGAAAGAAAGAAAGAAAGAAAGAAAGAAAGAAAGAGAGAAAGAGAGAAAGGGAAGGAAGGAGGAAGGAAGTAAGGAGGAAGCAAGGAAGGAAGGAGGAAGGAAGAGAAGGAAGGAAGGAGGAAGGAATGAGAAGGAAGAACCGCCCGCGGGAAGTCAGACAGGAGGAAGAGAGGGAGGGAGGGAAGGAGGGAAGGACTGAGGAAAGGAGATAGGAGGAAAAGAAATTTAAGAGCAGCAAAGCTCTGACTGGCATGGACACAACTCTTTGGCAGCTCTCTCAAAGGGTCGTAGATGTGAGTGGCTAACATATAATTCCTGAAACAAACAAGTATACAATCATGCAAACAGGCTCACCTTGAGAGAAGGGTATTGTGTTATAGACTGAGTATTCCTTATCAAAGGGATTTGGGATTCATATACTTCCTGAGACATCTTGGGGATAAGACCCAAGTTTAATCATAAGATTCATTTTGTTTCGCGCGTACCTTTTATGTCCAGTGGCCTGAAGGTCATTTTGTCTGGACTGAAACTCAGTGAGTGAGGTCCAGTGCTGATTTCCCACTCAGCATGCTATGCTGGTCTTCAAGACATTTTAGACTTTGGGATATTTGGACAGTGATTTTTCAGATTAGACACTCAGCTGATGGTGGATGAAATAGAAGAGAACTGCATGCATATGATGGTTAATTCATTGTCAACTTTAACGAATCTAGATTTTCCTAGAAGGTCTATCTCTGAGTCTATATTGCCAATGGCATTTCCAAAAAGGATTAGTTGAAGAAGGAAATCCTGCCCTGTGGGCACATGGCACCATTCACAGGTCAAGGACCCAGACTGAATGAAGAAGGGAACAGAAATAGCCAGATGAGCCCCAGGATCCCCTGCTCTCTCCCCCAATCCAGAGACGTGAAGAGTCACCACTGCCTGCCTCTGCTGCCATGGATGGATTATTCCCTCTTCAACTGTGAGCTGCCATAAATCCTTCATTGCTTTAAGTCGCTTCTGTCAAATGTTTTGTCATAGAACCAAGAGCAGTAACTAATATAATTTGGAATTAACCAAACAACTGCCCTAAGAGATCCAGCCTCTACTTACCTAGTGGTGTATAATTTGCTATGGACGATTCAAATGTTGTACAGAAATTGGTGGGTGACTTTCGTTTCTTTCTCACCAGCTAAATATGTGTTGAAGGTTTTTATCTGCCATTTATATCTCCAATCTTTACTCACATTGTTTTTATTTCCTCAATTCTATTTTCTGAAAGAATCACTCTTTTAATTACTAGTAATTTCCATAATGCCAATAAAGCTCCTTATTATGTCTCATATTTATTACAATTTTGTAATATTTTACTTTTAGTGTACTGATAATAACTAATATTGAATAAGTGCTTATTTGTGTTCCATGTAAACTATTGTTAAGCATCATTTAAGAATGTCTATTTTTTAGAACCCCAATGAATAATATGCTATTACCCCTTATAAAGTGAACAGAGTGAGTTTCAGAGTTTAGTTTCTATAAAGTAAATAAAAGATGAAGGAGTGTAGCAAGGACATGTGGTAATAAGGCACTTTTATCTCAAAGCCCACACTTCTGCCCACCAAGACACATGACAAGCTTGCTTTGTGCACATCAGCTTGCCTCTATTCCAACTCATTCCTTCTTTCTTTCATTTGTTTTCAACACTGGCTACTTGACATTTTAAATTTTATTTAATTGTGGTGAAATGCAACCTAAAATTCAAAGCTGTCTCCTCAGTGTGCTGTTTGGTTCTGTGAGCATGGACATTGCATAGCCTTCTCTTGGACTCTTTATTTTGCACAACTGTAACTTAAAGATACAGTTCTGGGTACAATATTTGCTTAGCGGGTCTGAAAACCTAGGTTCCATCTCCAGAACCACACATAAGTGAATGAATGAATGAATGAATGAATGAATGAATGAACGAAAAATCTAAAAGCAAGCTGCAACTCTCTTCCCCCAAATTACACTACCTCTATTTTTTTCCTTCCCCTCCTCTCCAAAAGGCTTGGATTTACCTTTTGATTCTCTACCTCATTCTTTATGTTGGCCAGCTGTTTAACAAACTCACTACTACTTACTTAATGTGGAATGTGGGACCTTTGTTCCCTAAAACCAGTTAGAGTGTAAAGTAAGCAATGATCTACACAGTTTTTATTAGAACTGTTTTCAAAGTGTGCTCTTCCTTCTGTGTACAGTAACATCTTTATACTAAGGTGTGGAGTTATTTTAGAAGGTACGTAGTTTACTTGTGTGTGTGTGTGTGTGTGTGTGTGTGTGTTTACAAGAGAGTGTGTGCCTGTGGAATTCCAAAGGTGACTTCAGGAATCATCCTAGATTGCTCTCACTCCTTATTGCTTTGCTCTGGGCTTTCCCAGACTCCTCTTTCCAGAACCAGAAATGCAGATCACTGCCATATCCACCTGGCATTTTTACAGGGCTCTGGCTTAATGTCCCTCTCTGTTATTGCCATAGGTTGGCTTGATTGTTTTTACTAATGCACATTCTAACTGAAAACACATGGCATTGGAGATATTTAAACCCCACGAACATAAGTAAGCAAACTTTTCATAATTCAGCTTTCCCCTGGACTATGTTCCAATGAGATTTTCCATGGCTGCAGATGTTGGCGCTCACATCAGCATCTGTGTCTGAGCAGAGGCTTGGATAAACAGAGTGTGACCCCTCCCTGATGCAAACCTCGCAGCAGACCCCAGAGAAAAGAATGGAGGGAAGTGAGGTCTCAAGAGAGACAGATCTTAATTTTGTGGCAAATACTTGGCTGCCTTCCAGGCTTCGGTATCAATATGTCACACTAAATTATTTCATTAGGTACTCCATCTCCTTCATAACCTGTTTGTCTTTGAGGATAAACTCTACCTCTTCCATGAACAGGTCTGCCATATCTCGTGTCCAAGGGCATCTGCCAGCTCTTAACTGGAAACAGGGATGCGTTCTTTTTCTCTCCCCTTCATAAATATATATTGCAATTGCCAGTTATTTAAAAAAATTATCCTCTGGTCCTTAGCGCTCCGCTGTGCTCCACCCTCCCTCCCTTCTTCCGTTGACCTTGGTCCCTCAGAAAGACAAGAAGACAGCCTTAAGTGACAAGGAGACAAATTTCATTTTGTTGGGAACTGCCTTTTCAATTATTTCTCTCTTCTCGATTTCTCCTGGCTGACCTGGTCCAGGCCGTTGCTTTGACAGGGGTCCCTAACCTCTAAATTAAAATATGCAAATGGTTATGCTTCCCGAGTCTGGACCAGGACAGTCCACGCATTGTAATTGCAAAAGATCATTCCATTCCGTTTGACGCTGGGGCGAATATAGTCGCCTGCTTCTGCCATTTCCTATTATGAGAAAAATGAAACCCTGCAGACTGTTATATTATAAGCAATGCATTTATGTGCTAGTGTATTTCTGTTTCAAAAATGAAACATTATTAGTTTTTCTGACCCATATTCTGCCACTAGGAAAACAGATCCAGATATACCCACATTCTCTCAAAGAATTGTGGGAACAGTTTAAATGTTTCAGTACTGAGATGGAGTCTAGTTAATTTGAAACATAACTGCACTTTTATTCACTTAAGGTTTGTTTAGCAGACTCAAAGTGTGGGACATTGACTGGCAAGTGTGTTCTCTGTGTCTCTCCTATAGTTATGACAAGGGTGCTTCTGAACTTCCCCACCTGTGTCAGTTCACACCATTCTAGAGAATAACCTGGTGGTTTTCAGGACTGTCCTGAGCACTCTGCCTGTGCACCAAGACTGACGACTTGAGTTTGATCCCCAGAATTCACAGGGAAGGAGAAAACTGAGTCCTGAAAGTTGTCCTTTGACCTTCACGCAGTGTCCTGTGTCGTGCGTGTCCCCACCCCTAAAGCATACACACCCCCCCCAAATAAATAACATGAAGATTCTTTAAATTTCTGTTTCTCCATTTCATAAGAAAATTAGCTCTATAGCCCCTGCCGTGATGATAATCGATAGTACACTGATATTTAACAACTGCTTAAGGCTTATCTTTGAGACGTTTGCCTTAGTTCTTAGAAACCCCTGTCCAAATTCCATTTAGAATGATTTTATGGAATCATTTACCCTTGATAGAAATGGTAATGAGAAAACTCTGATCAGATTCAAGCGTGTCTGTTGCTTTGAGACATATTTCCTGTTTATTCTTTGTCTGGTTGTTTTAAACTATTTTCTAGCAAACTTTTGTGTGTGTGTATGTGTGTGCATGTGCATTCATGCATGTATGTATATATTATGTATGTGCATGTGTGCATGCATGTGCTCATATATATGTGTACATATGAGAGTATGCATTCTCATGTGAGTGTGAGTGTATGCATATATGTGAGTGTATGTTCCTGTCTGTATTTATGTGTACACGTGCATGTGTGTGCGTAGTACATGTTGGCTTATCTGTTACACTCTATTAAAGACCAGAGCAGCAAGGCACTACAGACAGAAACAGGTGGCAGCAAGCACAGCATAGGACAGCTTAAAAATTTAGATCAAATGTCAGAGTGAGATGGGAACATTTCTTTAGTAGCTCCATGAAGCAGTTACACAGCAGCAGAAGACATTTGGACCCATGGGAGGAGACCATTTTGCACCAAGAGACCTGAAAGACCTGATAACTGGGATACGCCTGATCTTAGAAAAATCTGTCTGTGTGTTGGGTGCGCATAGTGTGTGTGTGTGTGTGTGTGTGTGTGTGTGTGTGTGTGTGTGTGTGTATGTGCGTGTGGTGTGATAGAGTCTAAAATACATCAATCGCTTTGAATAAAGAGCATATGATTGCTTTTCACCTTGTATATAAATTGCACAAGGAAACATGGCAAATTTAAGTTGGCTGTAATTGGGGGGAGGAGTCACCAACATCTCTGAAATCTTAAAGAATTCCAGTTCTGTGCCCTGGTAGTGTTCATTTGTAATCATGATTGACTGTTCACAAAAGCGGGAATCCATCATTGCAACACATGCTTCATAGCTGCAAAGGACTGAAACTATCAGACAAATTCTTTAAAAAGATTTTTAAAAAGGCATGCTTTACAATCTGTTTGGGTCTAGTCTTCTTTTAAGTTACTCTATTTAAAGGTATCTCTTTAATTTGTGTGTGTGTGTGTGTGTGTGTGTGTGTGTGTGTGTGTGTATACACGCACAAGGATGTGTGTATGTACAAAGGGGTACTTGGAGTATGTGTGCATGTGGAGTCACAAGGGTGACCTCAGGAATCATCCTGGATTGTTCTACCTCCTTATTGCTTTGCTCTGAGAATTCCCAGGTTCTACCTTTCAGGGCTAAAATTAACAGCTACTGTCATGTCTACCTGGCATTTTTATATGGAATCTGAGGATCTGAACTCAGATCCTTTTGGTTGTGAAAAAGAGGCTTTAACCCATAAGCCATCTCCCCAGACCCAAGATATCTCTTTAATACCAATGTACATCCCACATATGCAGCAACTAATGGCTTTCTAATTGCTCTTTGAAGGGGAATACTGCAGAATGTACCACAATGCCCATAACAGGGTTACAAAGAATCATTTCCCTAAAACCTCCCAGGTCAGTTAGCACAGTCTCACTGGAGGAGACAGTGCTAATCTTTAAAGCAGCAACATTGTCAAAGAAAGAGGTAGGAAAAGCGATTTAGATTGGTAGACTCTCACGAAGGTTAGCTTTCCGATGATGCTGAAGATTTCCTGAGGTGGAAAGATATCACTACTAACTACTATGGAGGGAGAAATCTCACTACTGTGGAGGAAAACTATTGCTATCATGGAAGAAAACTCTTATTGCGGTGGAGGGAAATTACCATGACTGTAGAGGAAAATTAACGCTATCATACAGGGAGAATCTCACTTCTGCGGAGGGAAAAATCCCATTACTTCAGAGAAAAGCTCTCATGTCAGTCTCATGGTATGGAAGATTGCTTTTGAAAAAATAAAAATCACCCAAGGCTTGTTGTATTCGTATGGCCTCTCCGCATTAGGCACAATGCAGACACAGTTACCTGTACTGTGAGACCCAGACTGCCCATTTAAGGACCTGGTGATGGGTCCTGTCATTGGTCCTGACTTTGATATTCTGGTGTCCATGGGCACAGGATTGCACCGGAGCAGCAGGATGGTGGGAGGCATGGCACTGAGAACTCACAGTCATTGATATTGGCAATGTTGGCATGGATGGATGCTGTATGGTGTGCTTCCTCTGGGCACAACTTGATGCCACCTTAGACTTGGACCCTGGTCTAACCTAAGGAGGGTCATGATTAATAGCCAAAGCATCCACATCCCAGAGGATGGCTCAGAAAATAAATTGCTCTTTGGGTTCAAGGGAACCCAAACTAACAAGCTTCAGGGGCGTCCCACTAGGAAGATGAAAAAGATGAGGAGACCCCTGGCTGAGCAGTCTGGAGGAGGCTTTGAGTCCTCCAGCAGTCTGGAAGAGACAGAGAAGTCTGAAGTCTGGAGGGGACTCTCTTAGGAACGCATCACCCAGTAGAGTGCTCCAGGGTTGTAGCTTCCAAGAGTCTCACCCAGCCTGGGGTGGGCTTTCTGGAGGGGTGGGCTTTCTGGTGATGTAGCTACCTTTGAGATCTCCCTGTTGCTCTAAACCACCTAACCATACTCCTGCAAACGGTTCCAATAAACACGTTGTTTCCCCTGGTTGGACTTGTCAGAGTCGTTACTTTGGTCCTTGAATTCCTGTCTGGGGTGGGTAGATGGTCGCGTGGTGTCTACTGCAAGAACACTGGCATGTAGCATCAGGATTCAGCATCGTCCTGAAAACACTTTCTACCAGCAGTAGGAAGAGGAAGAGGAGCTAGTTGGAGTTTATAGGTTCTGATATTTTCCCCTAAGAAAAATAAAGGCTATAAAAACTTTTAAAATTACCATTTCACTTTTAGTGCTACAGTTGTCAGGAGAGACTAATTATTTAATGAACAAACTAAGTGGAAATAAACTCGGGCTCCACAGAAACAAAGGTTTATTTCTCTCCAACACACTGGTTGGTGGCCAGTGGCTTTGAGAGGCATCTTCTCCACTGGGGGGAGCAGGAAGGCTAGGGTGGGGTCTCAGCTCTTGCAGGAGGAAGCCAGGTACTGTTATCCATGGCTGAATCTGCCCACAGGCACCCCAAACTACTTGAGGGAGGTGCAAAGTGTATCAATTGTATCTTGGTATTTACACATTCAGCTGAGACTAAGAAATTCTCTTAAGGAAGGGAAGAAGGAAGTTGGTTAACAGTAGTTCCTGCATTTGACACTCTACTGTCTTTTCTAGGTTGACAGATAAAAGCTACTTATTTACAGAGCATAACATGATGTTGTGATAGATGTACACACTGTGTAATGGTTAAATTAAGCCAATTAGCGTATCAACTGATTTTCCTCGAATGAATGAATGCCATTGGTGTGACATTTGTTTGAAATCCAGAACAATAATATCGGGGGCTTTCCAGCAGAATTTGGATTTTTTTTTTCTAAAAAACTGTATGTACTTTAAAAAAAATGTGTGTTGTGTGTAAGTCTGGGTGTAGGCGTGTGGAAGTATGTGCACACGCATGTATGAGCACGTCTGTGTGGGGGAGTGCACCTTTCATGTCATACGTGGACAGTTGGTTCTCAGCATCCACCTTGTTAGAAGAAAGTCTTTATCTGTCACTAGCTGGCCCAAGAGCTTCTGAGATTCTTTTCTGTCCACTTCTCCCTCATGGCAGGAGCTCTGGGATAACAGATGTGACCTGCTGTGTCCAGTTTTACATGAGTTCTGAGCACCTGAACATGCACAGCAGATATTTCTGCCCTCTGAGCCATCTCACCAGTCCCGTGTGTACTCAGTAACTATTTCCTCCGAGATGTCTCAGTGGTTAAAGCCTTGGTCTTGTAAGCAAAAGGACTTGAGTTTAGATCAACTCCCACATAAAAATGGTGGACTGGTATAGTGACCTGTCTGTAATACTAACCCTCGAAGTCACAACTTGGGAATACCTAGAGCAAGCTGGTTAGCCAGACTAAACCAAATGATGTACTCTGGATTTAATTAAAGAGCCAGACTGATAATAAGGTGGAAGAGACATGGACTTCCTTCCACAGGCACATACACTCAAGTACACTCATTTACATACAACTACCTACGTGCAAACACACACACACACAAGCCAACACCTCATACGCACATACATAGTAGAAAAAAAAACATTCATGATATAATGCTATTCACATATATTCTTTCTTCTTCAAGTACAGAAAATATATATTGTTAACTGTGGCACTGCCGATTCAGGGAGTCCCTAGCCCCGGCTCCCGAATCCAGGAGGTTGGCTACAGACAAACCTGAGCAAGGAACCATACGGGCAGAGGGATGGACAGCCATGGGCGGAGGGATGAACAACCAATGGGAAGCGGCCATCTAACCTGGACACCCAGTAAACAGCTAAATGATTGGTGGCTGCTCTCCCCCCCCCCCCGCCCCCCGAGCACAGAGGGAGCCACACCTGATTGGACCCCGACCCTATATAAGCCCAAACACTTCCTGAGAAAAGTTGAGCCTACAGCCGACTTGTCCTCTGCCTGCTGCTTCTCTCCTGACTCCCGGGGTCTTGGGTGCTGACCCCGTCGGCTGCTTGCCCATATCGCCACGCGCCCACAAGACCCCGCCGTTTCCCCTCTTCCCCCGGGCTGGTCCAGTGGGGATTCGGCAACAGTTAACTGGGCAGAATTTTAAAAAAAGGAACATCGTGTGGTATAAAATACTTCTCAATTTAAAAAGGAAACAAACTAAGCAAACAAAAGTTTGCTAGAAGTTGTAAAATAACCCCTTGGAGAATCTCCCATGCTTTCTTTCTGTTCCTGGCCAGTTAACCTCTGTTTGCTAGACTACTGGACCTAAGCTTATTTTCTGGTCAGTCTCGGTGCCCCCCCAAGCTTGTTCCCCACTCACACAGCAGCACATCTCCCTCTATGACTTGGAGCACCCAGCCAAACCGTGGCTGTTAATTCAGAAAAATGACAAGGACAATCAAATCCCACAATCCATTTGGAAGTAAGTGACCTTTTCCCTCCATCAGGCCTTGAATAAATTAGTTATGTTCACTTCCTTATTTGTTAGTCAGTCAGATTTGAGGATTCTGACCACCACCTCTTATCCATTACCTGCACGTTTTACATGATCTGCCACAGGCTCCAAATGTGCTCATTTATATGCGGCCTTTGGGCTCCCCCAAGCTATCACAGACGGGGGCTGACCTAGAGAGGCTCCTGGCTTCTCTGAGGAACCCCTACTCCTGCCCCACTAGGTGACATTAAGGGCAACCATTTATTTAAGTTTCAAAGCTGGAGAGTTGGCCAGATGGCACATAAGCTGTGGATAGCAAAATAAACAAAGACGATCTTAGAAAATAAAAAGACAGAGTTTTAATTGTAAAATGCCCTGTCTCTTGTTAGCTCCCTTATCTTTCAGATGTTTCACGAGGCTAAATCATTCTGGGACACCATTGTTTTTGAGCAACACAATTTTCACCTCCATTTGCATTTTCTCTACTAACACGTTGAGCCCATCCCTTTAATGTAATTGGCATAATCACTGACATTATGAAATCATTTTCCTCACTCCAAATAAATGACCAAAGGGCACCTTTTCTCTGCATTCGGGACTGTTTAAATAGTTCATTATCTCCCAAGTGACTATGGAAAAACACTACATGGAACGGAAAGGAATGTTGCGCATGCCCCACCATAAAGACCAAACACTTCTTCATAAGAACAAACTCCCCTCAAACATCTGTATGTCAGGAAGGCAACGGAACACACGAGAAATCAAAGCGAACAGAGCAGGGGATCAGAAGATTGTGGATCTGTCACTAAATAATTAGAAATATTTGTAAGCCCAGCATTCTTGAAAAACATGACTGTGAATCCTGTCATGGGTTAGCTGCTTTTAATAGGTTTCAAATCTAAATGTGTATCTAATAAAAACGTTGTTGACACTGTGTATGCACGTGTTTTCATGTCACAGATCATGCTCTCGATGAAAGTATCACGGGATCAGATGTAATAAGATACTTTAACTTTTTTAACCATTCATTTATTTATTTATTATTAATATATTTTTATTATTTCAGCTCATACAAACTTAATAGGTACACCAGTTCCCTCCCTCCCTCCTCCTCCCCCCGTACCCCCTGCTCCCCCTCCCTACCCTCTTCCTTCCCCATCCCCCAGTGCCTCCCGCCCCAATTCCCAGAGAGTCCTTTCTTGTGCATGCCTGATTTTCCTCTGGGCCCTACTCTCCAATGATGTACAAGGACCCAGTGGCCTTTCACTGAACCCTTTCCCGTGTTCCCCTTAGGTATAGGAACACTGCTGTGGCTGCCAATCCCTTGCCTCCAAGGATCTTGGTGCCTTTAGCAGATGCTAGACATTGTGAGGTCAATAGTTTGTTGGACAATGTGCAGGGCATGTAAAGTCCAATTTTGATTGCTTCAGCCCTAACTTGTATGGAGTATCTTACATATCATTGCTCCTCCCATCCTTTTGCTCTTATACTCTTACCGCCCCCTCTTCCGCAAATTTCCCTGAGCTTCAGGATGGGGAGAGATTAGGCTGGCCTAGTGCTAGGTGGTTGATATAGAGTCTCTGAAGTTCTGGATTGTGGTTTGTTGATTTTCTTTTGCAGTTTTGCTGCTCCTGCAATGCCCTTCACTCCATCCTGGTGGGCATTATATGTCACCCCCTGGCCAGAGACAAAAAGCTGTTAAACTAGAGCCTTGTGATAAAAGCACATTCAAAGGTAGATATAATAAAAGTGGGAAACCACAGTGAGGGAGGGGTCTATCACCCATATGCAAAATGGTTACTTTTTATCTGCCAGACTATATGCCCTCCTTTTCTGGTGAGATCATACCCCCTCAGTAGTAAATGATCAGGAACGAAAGTCTGTGAACTTAATCAGATATCTCATTACTTATTTGAGTCTTTTACGGAGGCCTATTTTCTCTGCTGTAACATAGTCCCCTCTCTCCTTGTTTCTGCTATGGCCCTCCTACCCCATCCCTCCTGTTCATAATCCTTGCAATTACTGTATTGCAGAGATTTTTCTATGAGTGTCTCTAGGTGGGCTGGGTGGGTTTGGTACTAGGAGCCACCTATTAGGGAGTACATACGGCGCTTAATTTTCTGGGTCTGGCATACTTCACTTAATATAATTGTTTCTAATGACATCCATTTCCCGGCAAATTCCAGTAATTCATCATTTTTGATGGCTGAGTAGTACTCCATTGTATAGATGTACCACAGTTTCCTTATCCACTCCTCAACTGTTGGACATTTGGGCTGATTCCATGACTTTGCTATTGTAAACAGTGCTGCTATGAACATGGTCGTGCTTGTGCTATCGAGGTGAACCTCTGATGTATGGGGGGTTATTCCCAAAAGTGGAATAGCAGGGTCATATGGCATTTCAATCTTTAATTTCTTTAAGAATCTCCAGACGGCTCGCCAGAGTGGCTGTATGAGCCTGCATTCCCACCAGCAATGTAGGAGAGTTCCCCTCTCTCCACATCCTCTCCAACATTTGTTGTTGTTTGTATTGTGGATTTTTGCCACCCTGACCGGGGTAAGATGATATCTCAGGGAGGTTTTGATTTGCATTTCCCTGATGGCTAAGGAAGTGGAGCATTATTTCAGATATTTGTTAGACATTTTAATTTCATCCCTAGTAAAGTTTCTTTTAAGTTCCAGGGCCCATTTCTTAATTGGGCCATTGGTTTCCTTGGTGTTTAGTTTTCTAAGTTCTTTGTGCACTCTGGACAGCAGAGTTCTATCAGATGTGTGGTTAGTGAAGATTTTCTCCCATTCTGTGGGTTGCCTTTGAGCTCGTGTGACAATCTCTTTATCTGAACAGAAGCTCTTTAATTTCATAAGATCCCAACTGTTGAGAGTTGGTAGCAGTGACTGTGCAATTGGATGTCTGTTTGGGAAATGTTGGCCTAGCCCAATCGGCTCGAGGGAGTTCCCTATCCTTTCAACTATGGTTTTTATAGTCTCTGGCCTGATATCAAGGTCCTTGATCCATTTGGAATTGAGTCTTGTACATGGTGACAAGTATGGGTCCAACTTTAATCTTCTGCATGTGGAGATCCAGTTTTGCCAGCACTATTTGTTGAAGATGCTGTTCTTTTTCCATTGGATTCTTTGGGCCCCTTTGTCAAAGACCAAATGGCTGTAACTTTGTAGGCTTATATCTGGGTCTTCAATCCTTATCCATTGATCTGTGTGTCTATTTTGGAGCCAGTACCAGGCTGTCTTTATAACTATGGATTTGTAGTATAGACTTAGGTTTGGTATGGTAATACCTCCAGCTGTGTTTTTGTTACTCAGGATTGTCTTTGCTATCCTGGGTCTTTTGTGCCTCCATATGAACTTTGAGATTGTTTGGTCAACTTCTTTGAAGAATTGCTTTGGGATTTTAATTGGTATAGCATTGAATTTGTATATTGCCTTTGGTAGGATGGTCATTTTTACAATGTTGATTCTGCCAATCCAGGAACAAGGGAGGTCTTTCCACCTTCTGGTGTCTTCTGCTATTTCTTTCTTTAGGGTTTTAAAGTTTTCATTGTAAAGGTCTTTTACCTCCTTAGTTAGGTTTATACCAAGGTATTTCATTTTTTTAGGGGCTATAGTAAATGGGATTGTTTCTCTCATTGTTTCTCTCAAGGCTTTTTCACTTCTTTCATTCTGGGCATATAGGAAGGCCTCTGATTTTTGCACATTTATTTTGTATCCTGCCACTCTGCTGAACTTCTCAATTAGTTCCAGGAGCCTCCTGGTGGAGTTTTTGGGATCACATAGGTATAAGATCATGTCATCTGCAAATAGGGATAGTTTGACTTCTTCCTTGCCGATTTGAATCCCTCTTATGTCCCTTTCTTGTCTTATGGCTTCAGCTAAGACTTCAAGTACAATATTGAATAGAAGTGGTGAGAGTGGACAGCCTTGTCTAGTTCCTGATCGAAGTGGAAATGCTTCCAATTGTTCCCCATTGAGCATAATCCTTGCTGTGGGCTTGTTGTATACAGCTTTTATTATATTGATAAAGGTTCCTTCCATTCCTACTGTCTCTGGCGTTTTGATCATAAAAGGGTGTTGGATCTTGTTAAAAGCTTTTTCTGCATCTATTGAGAGTATCATGTGGTCTTGGACTTTGGACTGGTTTACATGATGAATTACTTTTATTGATTCTCATATGTTGAATCAACCTTGTGTGCCGGGGATGAAGCCTACTTGGTCCCTGTGAATGATCTTTTTAATGTGTTTTTGAATCCGATTTGCTAAGACTTTGTTGAGAATCTTTGCGTCTGTTTTTTCTCAGGGAGATCGGCCTATAGTTTTCTTTTTTAAGTGAATCTTTATTAGGTTTTGGGATTAAAACTATAATAGCTGCATAGAAGGAATTTGGTAGTGTTCCTTCCTTTGCTATTTGATGGAACAGTTTAAGGAGTACTGGTATTATTAACTCCTTAAATGTCTGGTAGAACTCTGTGCTGAATCAATCTGGTCCAGGACATTTTTTGGTGGGAAGATTTGAATTGAGATTCAATTTCCTTATACGTTATAGGACTATTTAAATAATTCACAACTTCCTGATTCAATTTATGTAAGTTGTGTTTACTTACAAATTCATCCATCTCTTTTGTGTTGTCAAACTTCACAGAGTATAAGTTTTTGAAGTATGATGTTATAATTCTCTGGATTTCTTGGGTATCAGAAGTGATAACTCCATGTTCATTTCTGATTTTGTTAATTTGCGTTTTCTCTCTCCTGCTTTTGGTTAATTTAGCCAGGGGTGTATCAATCTTATTGATTTTTTCAAAGAACCAGCTTTTTGACTGGTTGATTTTTTCTATCGTTTTCTTAATCTGGATTTCAGATATTTCTCCCCTTATTTTGCTAATCTCCTCTCTTCTACTGCTTTTGGGATCAGATTGCTCTAGTTTCTCTAAAGCTTTAAGCTGCATTGTTAAGTTGCTTATTTCTGATGTTTCCATTTTTTTGACGTAAGCATTAAGAGCTATGAACTTACCTCTTAGAACAGCTTTCATTGTGTCACAGAGATTTTGGTAAGCTGTATTTTCGTTATCATTCACTTTCAGGAAATCTTGAATTTCCTTTTTAATTTCTTCCTGAATCCAGTTCTCATTCAGCATCATATTGTTAAGTTTCCAGCAGTTAGTGTATTTTCTCTTGTTTGATGTGTTGTGGATGTCCAGCTTTAGGCCTTGGTGGTCTGGTAAGGCACAGGTTAGAATTTCAACTTTTTTGTACATGTGTAGATCCGTTTTGTGGCCCAGTATGTGATCTATTTTGGAGAAAGTTCCTTGTGCTGCTGAGAAAAATGTGTATTCTTTGGTGTGTGGGTGAAAAGTTCGATAGAGATCTGTGAGGTCCATTTCTTTAAGGGTTTGATTAAGGTCCAAAGTGTCTCTATTAAGCTTTTGACCTGTTGATCTATCCCATGTTGAGAGGGCCGGTGTTGAAGTCCCCAAGAATTATCGTTTGGGGGTTGATTTCTTGCTTTAGACACTGTAGGGTTTTCTTAATGAATGTGGAGGGGCTCATATTGGGTGCATATATGTTCAGTATTGTGAAGTCTTCCTGGTGAATTGTACCTGTGACTAAAATGTAGTATCCATCTGTGTCTCTTATAATATTCTTTGGTTTGACGTCCACTTTGTCTGATAGCATAATGGCTACCCCTGCCTGTTTTCTGCTTCCATTAGCTTGTTGAATTGTTGACCAGCCTTTTAGTTTTAGGGCATGCCTATCTTTTGTGGTGAGATGTGTTTCCTGCAGGCAGCAGATTGATGGATTGTGATTTTTAATCCAAATTTGTGATCTGTGTCTGTTGATTGGTGAGTTAATTCCATTAACATTTAGTGTTATAATGGAGAAACTATTTTTGATTCCAGACATTTATTATGTTTAGTAGTTTTTATAAGTATATTGCTTTGCTATTAATGGTGTTATACTTGCCTTCTGTTCTCCTGGATATGTCTGTTTTTTTCTTCAAGCTTGAGTATCATTTCCAGCATTTTTTGAAGGCCTGGTTTGGTGGACATGTATCCCTTCAAGTTGTTTTTGCGCTAGATTTTTCTTTCTCCCTCGATCATGACTGATAATTTTGCAGGGTAAATCAGCCTGAGTTGACATTTTTGCTCATTCAATACTTGAAGTATTTCTCTCCAAGCTCTTCTTGTTTTTACTGTTTTGACTGAGAAGTCATTTGTTATTTTAATAGGTTTACCTTTAAAAGTGACTTGTTTTTTCTCCCTTGAAGCTCTCAGCACCAGTTCTTTATCTTGAATGTGGAGTGTTTTGACTATTATTTGCCGTGGGGAGCTTCTGTTTTGGTCATATCTGTTTGGGGTGTGGAATGCCTCTTGTATATGTATGGGGCTCTCTTTTTTTAGATGAGGAAAGTTTTCCTTGATGATCGTTTGAAAAATTTCCTCAGGGGTGGTATTTTGAGATTCTTGCTCTGGTATTCCATGAATACGCATGTTGGGCTTCTTCAGGGTGTCCCATATCTCCTGAATATTTCTCTCAAGTATCTTTTTGGCTTTAACAACCTCTTCCATTGAGTTGGTTAATACTCCCACTTTATCTTCAAGATCTGAAATTCTGTTTTCTGCCTCCTTAGTTCTGCTGATAAGACTCTCTGTGGTCTTGGACTTTGGACTGGTTTACATGATGAATTACATTTATTGATTTGCGTATGTTGAACCAACCTTGTGTGCCAGGGATGAAGCCTACTTGGTCCCATGAATGATCTTTTTAATATATTTTTGAATCCGATTTGCTAAGACTTTGTTGAGAATCTTTGCGTCTGTGTTCATCAGGGAGATCGGCCTATAGTTTTCTTTTTTAAGTGAATCTTTATTAGGTTTTGGGATTAAAACTATATTAGCTGCATAGCAGGAATTTGGTAGTGTTCCTTCCTTTGCTATTTGATGGAACAGTTTAAGGAGTATTGGTGTTATTAATTCCTTAAATGTCTGGTAGAACTCTGTGCTGAATCCATCTGGTCCAGGACATTTTTTGGTGGGAAGATTTGAGATTGAGATTCAATTTCCTTATATGTTATAGGACTATTTAAATAATTCACAACTTCCTGATTCAATTTATGTAAGTTGTGTTTACTTAGAAATTCATCCATCTCTTTTGTGTTGTCAAACTTCACAGAGTATAAGTTTTTGAAGTATGATGTTACAATTCTCTGGATTTCTTGGGTATCAGTAGTGATAACTCCATGTTCATTTCTAATTTTGTTAATTTGGGTTTTCTCTCTCCTGCTTTTGGTTAGTTTAGCTAGGGGTGCATCAATCTTGTTGATTTTTTCAAAGAACCAGCTTTTTGATTGGTTGATTTTTTCTATCGTTTTCTTAATCTGGATTTCAGATATTTCTCCCCTTATTTTGCTAATCTCCTCTCTTCTACTGCTTTTGGGATCAGATTGCTCTAGTTTCTCTAAAGCTTTAAGCTGCATTGTTAAGTTGCTTATTTCTGATGTTTCCATTTTTTTGACGTAAGCATTAAGAGCTATGAACTTACCTCTTAGAACAGCTTTCATTGTGTCACAGAGATTTTGGTAAGCTGTATTTTCGTTATCATTCACTTTCAGGAAATCTTGAATTTCCTTTTTAATTTCTTCCTGAATCCAGTTCTCATTCAGCATCATAATGTTAAGTTTCCAGGAGTTAGTGTATTTTCTCTTGTTTGATGTGTTGTGGATGTCCAGCTTTAGGCTGTGGTGGTCTGATAGGGCACAGGTTAGAATTTCAACTTTCTTGTATATGTGTAGATTCATTTTGTGGCCCAATATGTGATCTATTTTGGAGAAAGTTCTGTGTGCTGCTGAGAAAAATGTGTATTCTTTGGTGTGTGGGTGAAAAGTTCGATAGAGATCTGTAAGGTCCATTTCTTTAAGGGTTTGATTAAGGTCCAAAGTGTCTCTGTTAAGCTTTTGACCTGTTGATCTATCCCATGTTGAGAGGGCGGTGTTGAAGTCCCCAAGAATTATCGTTTGGGGGTTGATTTCTTGCTTTAGACGCTGTAGGGTTTTCTTAATGAATGTGGAGGGGCCCGTATTGGGTGCATATATGTTCAGTATTGTGAAGTCTTCCTGGTGAATTGTACCTGTGACTAAAATGTAGTATCCATCCGTGTCTCTTATAATTTTCTTTGGTTTGAAATCCACTTTGTCTGATAGCCACATGATACTCTCGATAGATGCAGAAAAAGCTTTTGACAAGATCCAACAGCCTTTTATGATCAAAACACTAGAGACAGTAGGAATGGAAGGAACCTTAATCAATATAATAAAAGCTATATACAACAAGCCCACAGCAAGGATTATGCTCAATGGGGAACAATTGGAATCATTCCCACTTCGATCAGGAACTAGACAAGGCTGTCCACTCTCACCACTTCTATTCAATATTGTACTTGAAGTCTTAGCTGAAGCCATAAGACAAGAAAGGGACATAAGAGGGATTCAAATCGGCAAGGAAGAAGTCAAACTATCCCTATTTGCAGATGACATGATCTTATACCTGAGTGATCCCAAAAACTCCACCAGGAAGCTCCTGGAACTAATTGAGAAGTTCAGCAGGGTGGCAGGATGCAAAATAAATGTGCAAAAATCAGAGGCCTTCCTATATGCCCAGAATGAAAGAAGTGAAAAAGCCTTGAGAGAAACAATACCATTTACTATAACCCCTAAAAAAATGAAATACCTTGGTATAAACCTAACTAAGGAGGTAAAAGACCTTTACAATGAAAACTTTAAAACCCTAAAGAAAGAAATAGCAGAAGACACCAGAAGGTGGAAAGACCTCCCTTGTTCCTGGATTGGCAGAATCAACATTGTAAAAATGACCATCCTACCAAAGGCAATATACAAATTCAATGCTATACCAATTAAAATCCCAAAGCAATTCTTCAAAGAAGTTGACCAAACAATCTCAAAGTTCATATGGAGGCACAAAAGACCCAGGATAGCAAAGACAATCCTGAGTAACAAAAACACAGCTGGAGGTATTACCATACCAAACCTAAGTCTATACTACAAATCCATAGTTATAAAGACAGCCTGGTACTGGCTCCAAAATAGACACACAGATCAATGGATAAGGATTGAAGACCCAGATATAAGCCACAAAGTTACAGCCATTTGGTCTTTGACAAAGGGGCCCAAAGAATCCAATGGAAAAAGAACAGCATCTTCAACAAATGGTGCTGGCAAAACTGGATCTCCACATGCAGAAGATTAAAGCTGGACCCATACTTGTCACCATGTACAAGACTTAATTCCAAATGGATCAAGGACCTTGATATCAGGCCAGAGACTATAAAAACCATAGTTGAAAGGATAGGGAACTCCCTCGAGCTGATTGGGCTAGGCCAACAGTTCCTAAACAGACATCCAATGGCACAGTCACTGCTACCAACTCTCAACAGTTGGGATCTTGTGAAATTAAAGAGCTTCTGTTCAGATAAAGAGATTATAACGCAAGCTCAAAGGCAACCCGCAGAATGGGAGAAAATCTTCACTAACCACACATCTGATAGAACTCTGCTGTCCAGAGTGCACAAAGAACTTAGAAAACTAAACACCAAGGAAACCAATGGCCCAATTAAGAAATGGGCCCTGGAACTTAAAAGAAACTTTACCTAGGAATGAAATTAAAATGTCTAACAAATATCTGAAATAATGCTCCACTTCCTTAGCCATCAGGGAAATGCAAATCAAAACCTCCCTGAGATATCATCTCACCCTGGTCAGGATGGCAAAAATCCACAATACAAACAACAACAAATGTTGGAGAGGATGTGGAGAGAGGGGAACTCTCCTACATTGCTGGTGGGAATGCAGGCTCATACAGCCACTCTGGCGAGCCGTCTGGAGATTCTTAAAGAAATTAAAGATTGAAATGCCATATGACCCTGCTATTCCACTTTTGGGAATAACCCCCCATACATCAGAGGTTCACCTCGATAGCACAAGCACGACCATGTTCATAGCAGCACTGTTTACAATAGCAAAGTCATGGAATCAACCCAAATGTCCAAGAGTTGAGGAGTGGATAAGGAAACTGTGGTACATCTATACAATGGAGTACTACTCAGCCATCAAAAATGATGAATTACTGGAATTTGCCAGGAAATGGATGTCATTAGAAACAATTATATTAAGCGAAGTATCCCAGACCCAGAAAATTAAGTGCCGTATATACTCCCTAATAGGTGGCTCCTAGTACCAAACCCGCCCAGCCCACCTAGAGACAGTAATTGCAAGGATTATGAACAGGAGGGATGGGGTAGGAGGGCCACACCAGAAACAAGGAGAGGAGGGACCATGTTACAGCAGGGAAAATAGGCCTCCACCAAGGACCCAAATAAGTAATGAGACATCTGATTAAGTTCACAGACTTTTGTTCCTAATCATTTACTACTGATGGGGTGTGATCTCACCAGAAGAGGAGGGCATATAGTCTGGCAGATGATAAGTAACCATTTTGCAAATGGGTGATAGACCCCTCCCTTAGTATGGTTTCCCACTTTTATTACATCTACCTTTGAATGTGCTTTTATCACAAGACTCTAACAGCTTTTTGTCTCTGGCCAGGGGGTAACATACAATGCCCACCAGGATAGAGTGAAGGGCATTGCAGGAGCAGCAAAACTGCAAAAGAAAATCAACAAACCACAATCCAGAACTTCAGAGACTCTATATCAACCACCTAGAACTAGGCCAGCTTAATCTCTCCCCATCTTGAAGCTCAGGGAAATTTGCGGAAGAGGGGGCGGTAAGAGTGTAAGAGCAAAAGGATGGGAGGAGCAATGATATATAAGATACTCTATACTAGTTAGGGGTGAAGCAATCATAATTGGACTTTGCATGCCCTGCGCATTGTCCAACACACTGTTGATCTCACAAAGTCTAGCATCTGCTAAAGGCACCAAGAGCCTTGGAGGTAAAGGATTGGCAGCCACAGCAGAGAAAGGGTTCAGGGAAAGGCCACTGGGTCCTTGTACGTCATCGGAGAGGAGGGCTCAGAGGAAAATCAGACATGCACAAGAAAGGACTCTGGGAATTGGGGTAGGAGGCACTGGGGGATGGGGAGGGAGAGGGGTGGGGAGTGGGAGCAGGGGGTACGAGGGGAGGAGGAGGAAGGGAGGGAACTGGTGTACCTAATAAGTTTGTATGAGCTGAAATAAAAAAAAAGACTCTCTGTGGAGTTCTTGGTTGAAGATAACTTGTCTCTTAGCTGGGTTTTAAACTCTGCTTGAGTCTGCTTTAACTGCTCTATGCCACTTTTTTTTCTTGCACTGTTTTTCTCAACTCCTCCAAGTGTCTGTTGTGTTCCTCCTCAAAGCGATTGATTCGATTATTTAATTCCTCCCGGATTTCCTCTTTCATAGTATTGAACATGGTAATGATCATATTTTGAAGGTCGTTATCCTGGGTCAGGCTTTCTTGGGCATTTTCCATGGGTTCTGGTTGGAGTCTAACATTATGGGATTAATTCCTTCAGTGGGAGATTTGTTTACTTGAGTGTTGTTTCTCATGGATTTGGACTTTGACTTTGGCATTGTCGTTTTAACTCTTAAGATCTTCTTTTAATTTCTGTGCATTTTTCACTAAACTGAATAATTTGGCCTGGGGTTTTGAGGGTGGGCGGAGACGGAGCTTACCTAGGTGGAGATGAGTCCAGGCTGGACCCAGCACATCCCGGGTGGCGGAGTGGGGAAGGAAGGATGGGGCGTTGGCGGGTGCTATTTAACCTGGGGGACCTGGGGGCGAGCCCGGGTGCAGGGGGGGGGCCCTGTCCTCCTCCCAGGCCCTGCAAGGCGGCTCAGGCTGGATGGTGGGAGGAGCTGGGTCCCTTGGGCGGCCTGGTGTTCTTGGGGTGGGCGGGGACAGAGCTTACCTAGGTCGCGGTGAGGCCTGGCTGGACGGCGCACGGGCGTCCTGGGCGGCGGAGTGGAGGGGAAGGGCTAACCATTCATTTATAAATAAATGTATTTCATACATAAATACAGTGAATCTATCATAATTTATCCTTATTCTCCCTTCCCTTCCCAAGCCAATCTTTATTCTTCTCTGCCAGTTTCCCTACTATTATTTTTTTTTTTTTTACATGAGTGGCCCATTGGGTCTCATGTGGATTGCTTTTGATGGCATGTTCCTGAGCATTTGCTGGAGAGTGAATCACATAAAAATTACTCTTAATTTTGATAAGAGCACATTTTATAAGTCCAACTGTAGCTTCTGGTCTGAATTGAGAACAGTTTTAAAATGATTCCCAATTTAAATAGCCATCTAATAAAAACATTTATGTATGCTTGACATTTCTTATTTCATGAAATCAAAAAGAATATGAAGCATTTAATGAATATCAATTTAATTATCTCACAAATACCTTCTGTTAGTAATGGCTTTACTGCTTTTCAATATGTAAATTACTTAAAATGGAGAATATATTATTTTCAATTTTAAAGATATAAGTAAATTTGTAAAGTGAAAAACTGATTTGTGGTAATATAATATATAATAATATATAATAATATGCTATAATATTAGTTAATGAGAGGAAATAGATTTCACAGAACCCAGCTGTCAGTAAAAGTCTGAAAGTATGGTGGTTCATCTTTGCCTGACACTGGTTGGAATCATCTGGAAGACACCTCAGGGTGTGGCTTTGAGGGGTTTCCAGCAAGTTGTAATTAAGGCCGAGGACCCACCCTGAAAGTGTGCAGAATCGTACCAGACTCTCTAGAAGATGGAAAAGGAGACATGAGCTAATTGTCCACATTCCTCTCTCTCTCTGTCTCTCTGTCTCTCCCCCTTTTGTGATCTGGCCAGATATGAGAAAGCTCCCATGGCCACAGTCCTCTCCTGCTGCTTTGCCTTCCTGCCCACAATGAACAGTATCACCTTGAGCTGTGTGCCAAAGAAACCTGTCCTCCTTCGTGTCTCCTTTGATCACAGTAATAAGAAAAGTAACACGTACAGAAAGCATTTGTTGGAAACATCTGAAATCTCTGTTGTCTCAAGTACAAGGCTCCAAGATCGTCCCCAGCATCCTGCTACCCAGGACCGGGAGTTGTTTCCATCCATGTTTTCATCCCACAATGGTCAACACCTGCCCTACATGCTGTAAGATATTAAAACCCACGGGAGTGACAGTCCTTTCAGAAATCAGTGGCAGAGCTGATTTTAATTCTCATTTTTCTTACATGCTTGCAGTCTCAACAATCCTGCATTCATAGTCCTACTACTTCACTGGGGGCAATACAACCCCTTGGTGAACATTTAGCTTTCCTTTAACATGTGTGTTCTCATTTTTTGCTGCTTGGGGCGATTTCTCTTCTAGGCATCAAACTTCATGCTGCTGAGCACCTGTGGGCGCTGCTGTGTGCCGTGAAGATGAGCAGCGCTCATGAAAGCTTTTCTGGTGATGACTTTAAGGATCTCAAGAAATGAAGAAGTGGCCTTGTAGATAGAATTTATTTATGATTTTTCATTACTCAATGGATTTATATCAAACTATGACCATCATCATCATCTGTTAGTAAAGTAAAGCAAATAAAATCAGAATCCAATGTTTATCAGAGTTGTAATGTACCAAAAGAATGCAGGGGAAACTAGATTCTCTGGATAATGATGGGAGAAGACTTGATACAGTGATTTTGGAAGACTACTTGCAGTATTTAATGAATCTAGAAGTAAACACACCAGCAGTTCTCCTTGTGAGTGTCACACAGAAGTTACATGTGCAAACTCCAGTAGCTGTGGGAAAAGATTATACCACACTATCATAATGTTCCAAAACTTGCATTAGAAATATTATCCCATCTACAGCAGAAAGGAGAGAGAAGAGGTAGTTATGTTACCATGGAAGAGCACACAGACACACATACAAACACATGCACATATACATGCATATATAATATGGGCACATATATTTGCATGCTCATAGAAGAGTACATAGATGCATATACACACATGCATACACAATATAAGCACACATAAATACATGCATGTAGAAGAGTACACAGACACACATATGCACACATACGGGGGAATATACATATGTGCACACATAAGGCACAAAGATTTTAAAATGCATACATATACCTGTTAATATACATATGTATACCTACAAGTAAACACATATATTCACAAAAATATATGCAGAAATGCAAACATACACACATACATGCACATGCACACATACACATGCACATACAGACACACATATACACAAGTTCAGACATACATACATGCACATAAAATACCTACATACACAAATGCACATGTATGTACAAATATGCATACATATATGCGCACATCTAGACACACATCCACATAAACAGACATACAGACATACACATATATATCTCAAGTGAAAAGAAATTAAGATATTCCAAAAGATAATTGAACATGGAGCAAATAAAGAGTACACTAGATACTGCATTGTTATTTTTATATGAGGTTAAAGAACCAGGAAAAATTTGTCCTTGCTGTATTTGGAGAAAAGGCCTGAGAGTTCTTCATCCACCCATGTGTAGACAGAATGTTCACATACATAAGCTGACTGTTTGTCTTCTCTGCTCGCTCTTACAATAATTCTAAAATGGCACCATAAGTAAACAGATTTTCTATGTTTGCCCAGGTCACAAGCGGTAATTCATATTCAGGGACTGATCCATATTATCCAAGCAGCTGACAGTCATATAGAAAAACAGAACGTCAACTCACCAATTTCAATTAGAAAATATCACTGTTTCATGGTCCAAACTTGTGTCAACATGATTGACACAATCCTCCATGAAAACAAGCTTACATAGAAAGTAATATTATGCAAATAAATTTGACTAATGACCTTTCTCTTCCCCAAGTTCAGAAACTGCTATGCCCAATAGGAGGGAAAAAATCTGTTAATTTGTAGGTCATTAGCTTAGAATTTAACCACTCAGGCATTCATTTGGTCCATACTGCACCTCTCTCATGGATACAGATGCAATTTTGATATCAAAAGTCATGTGCGATGTTTTTGATATACCCCCCCCTGCTCCCAGCTCGGTTCCTCCCATCTCTAATGCTTACATTCTTTCCACCCCCTCTTTCGTGATGCTCTCAGAGCCTCAGAAAGGTTATCAAATGTCCCACTTAAGGAGGAGCAATCCACCATCACTAATTCTTAGCACTTGTCGCTGCAATAAGACACCCCTCTGACCAAGGGTGAGAGTGCCCCTCACCCACAAATACAAACACAGAGTTCAGGAGGCAGTGTGACTAGGCCTGTGTTCATGCAAGCTCTATAATCCAACTCAGTGGGTTGCACACAAAAAAATAAGACGTTGAAGTAGAAGGGACACTTGTTGGAAGGAAGAGGGGCATCAGCAAGAAGCTGAGGTGGTTAAGGGAGTAAGCAGGTTACAAGGGAGAAATGACTAAACATGTCATACACATCTATGAAATGTGAAAGAAGAAAAATGGAAAAATTTAAATGGAAAGGTATCACTTTGACACATTATGTACAAGTGTCGTTCCACCTGAGTCACTTCTGAGATGAATGACCTTTTATCCATCGGTGAACTTTCCAGAGGACACGCACTTCAGAACGTTTCCCAGTGACCCCCAGATGGGTGCCCTCTTCCTTCCCAAAGAGCTGATTTCTTGCAACATTATAGTGTCCTGGTTGCATTTATAAAAACTGAAGTGATAGCTAAAGCAATCCTGACTCACATTTGTCTGGAGAGAATTTTAAATGTAAAGAGAGAATATTTGATTGTATATTGCCCATGGATGATACAGAGATTTTTTTTCCAGTCAGAATTTGTGTAGTGTTTGCTGGACCAAATGTTGATAGCCGGCTTTTTCCACAGTGCCACTCACTTCTGGCTAACAGAAAAAAGGACTTCTGGGATATATTTTCTAGGTGTGGTGGGAATATCGCCTCTAGTCCTGAGATGCAGGGATAATTTTTATTCTCTCTTCCCCCAGGGTTCTGCACAAGTCGCCTCCTGAACCGTCAGCTCTGTCCATATAGATTCCAGAGTTTCTGATTATTTGCCAAAAACAGGAAGCTTATTTCTTGCATCTCACTGTGAATAATGAGATCACAAGCTGCTTGACATCTTCCTTCAGGCAAGAGCCAGGGAAGCTCGGACCCTTGTCTCCAGACTAGCTGTCTCTTGAGTCACCCTGGGCTGAATCCAGAGATGGGCCCTGACATCTTTAGATCCAGGTGTGAACTTGACAGTTGACATTTGTAGAGAATTAGTAATTGAGTTAAGCCCAGAGTCAACTTACAGGAGATTGTCTAGCCGATGGGGAAGGCCCAGCCCAGGGACTAGGCCCTGGAATAAAATACAGGCAGCTGGTTGAGGAAGTTGGCATCCTTGTGCACACTTGGTCAGACATGCTGGTCTGGCAAGTAAGGATAATCCCTTTCTCAGCCTTTATGTGAATATGGTGTGGTCAGTTCCATCTGCCCTCGGTGTGGCAGTGGACTCTCTTGCCAAGCTGGACAAGAATCAGACTGTCGTGAGAATAAAACCCTTGTCCCCGTAAGCAGTTTTGTTGTGATTTTATCATCAACATGCAGAGCAAGTGCAATTGGCTCTGAGCAAATGCACTCTCACAGGCATGTAAGGGAATGTGTGCTCACTAGCATGTAAGGGAATGCACTCTGACCTAGCATGTAAAGGAATGTGCTCTCACTAACATTTAGGGGAATGTGCTCTCACTAATGTGTAAGGGAATGCACTCTGACTAGCATGTAAAGGAACATGCTCTCAGCATGTAAGGCAATGTGCTCTCACTAGCATGTAAGGCAATATGCTCTCACTAGTGTGTAAGGGAATGCACTCTGACTAGCATGTAAGGGAATGTGTGCTCACTAGCATGTAAGGGAATGCACTCTGACTAACATGTAAAGGAACATGCTCTCAGCGTGTTCTCTCATTAGCATGTTGTTCCTACAAAAATATCCCGTCCACTGACTATGCCATCTTCTTTCTCCCCACCAGATCTCCCTTTCCTTACAGAATCTGACTTTTAGACCATCACACAGCGATTGATCCCTATGGCATGTGTTACTGTCCTTCCTCTTTTACTGCCGGTCAAGCAAACAAAGAAGTCATATAAGGTATTTTTAGAATTAATATTTGTGCTAAAAGAACAGATTTATAGAATTTCCAAAGCAGTCAGAGGGGAAAGCTTTTATCTCAGCACGTATCAACCAATAAATTGCTAAGCTTTTAAACAGAAAAAGTTGAGTGCTAACATTTATTCTAAGTTCTCTGTGTACCAGCAAATTCACAGACAGTATTCCTTAATCGTGACCACAGCCGCATGCATTTGAGTTAGAAGATCCTAGCAGATGTTCAAAGGTGAACCTCACCCCCAATCACCTCTAACCCATCCACACTTTAACTAGTCCATTCATCTTTTTACACTTTCATTGTTCACTCTCCAAAGGATATGAGAAAAAATAAGGATGCATCAACCTCAAACCTTTGCAATCTCCCACCATGGTAGCCACTCACAGATGTTGCATCCAACAGAATGGTTCTCACACCTTTGACTTGTAAGCAGGCAGAGGGTCCGTCCCTGCCTCTCCTTTGCTGAGTAAGTCTGGAACAGAGAGTCCTGGAAGCTCAGTTCCCCCAGCCTCATCCATCCTTGATAGACTTTGATGAACTTTGATGGACTTTGACGGACTCCCCTGGGTCTGCCAAAAGAAGTCATCTCCATGGAGCCTTGCCCACTGCAGGAGCAGCTGCTGGAGCAGCCTCCCCCCGCCCCTTGGCCTCTTGACATCATCTGTCTATCCACAGGCCTCTTACCCCACTAGTCCCTGGGTTCCACTCCTAGGAGTTGGTGGATGTGGGGATCCCTGTTCCTGGCACCCTCCCCCTGACTACAAGTGAAGGCACAGATGACAGATGTGGAGCCCGCTTCCGCTCAGAATCCCCTCAGAGGCCCTCAGAGGGTTTGGTCTTCTCCACTCTCCTTTCACCTCTTCTCTTGGGGTTTATTCTTGCTACTGGCTGCTGCTGTGAGTCTATGTTTCCTGGCCCTAGGAGTCCCACTCCTGCTCTTCTTTCTCCACCAGAGTTTCGTTCCCTTTCTCTCTTCTTCCTTTTTCTGATCTTCAATCCCAACACTCACACTTGCTCTTTGCTGGACAAAATGGCAAAGTTCAGCAGCTGTGGAAGGTGAACCTCACGTTTGGTAGCCCGGAGGTAGATATAAACATTTATTTTTAGGAGAGAAGGCACTTAGAAAAGGGACATACGGAAGAAAGTTCACAAATCCCAAGGGACGATATGTGCTTCAATCTCTACTTGTGACGCACAAGGTCACAAGCGGTACACACCTGAGCAGGAGGACTCAAGTGTTACCACACACATCCACCGTGGGATCTTCTCAGGAATTAACCATATTTCTGTTACAAAAAATTCCACACATGCTGGCCCACAGAAGCACAGCATTCTAAAATCAAAAATATACAAATTCACCCATATCAGCATATGGGTTAGATACAGGTATCAATTTGACAGTTGAAGGTTTGGAGCTTTTGAGCACATTTATAAAGAACAGATAGCTGAGTTAAGCCCTGAGCGAGCCTGCAGGAAATTATCTGATTGACAGGGAGGCCCAGTCCATGTTGGATGGGGTTAGTCTCCGGGCAGGTGGATAAGATGGAGGGAACTGGTTGAGGAAGTTCTGTGTACTTGACCAGACATGTTGTCTGGCAAGTGAGGATTGTCCCTCTCAGCAATCCAATGGATTTGGTGTGGTCAGTTCCCTCGGCCGTTGGTGTTGATGTGGGCTTTGTTGGCAAACTGGACAAGGAGCCATAACTGGACAATCGTAAGTCAGAATAAAACCCCTTGTTCGCTTAAGCTCTTTGGTCATGGATTTATCAGCAACCATACAGAGAAAATGCCACATGGGGCTTGCTGACCAAGTACAAGTATCTTTCCTTGTGACCGAAGAAGCAATGTCTCCAAACTGCAGAATCTCACACTGCTTCCCAGCCCACGGGGAACAGCACCCGGAAGTCACTCACCACCGCATAGATGTGTATACGGATGCCACAGCAGACGAATGAACAGGCCCTAAATACCATCCTTACAGGTAAATATCCTCACCAGTGTGGGGGTGCCAAGACGTTGACCTCATAGTTGTTTAGAGAGCAGCTTCTTGGCTGTCGGATGCTGCAAAGGGGAAAGAGCCTGGGCAGAAAGGAGGGCACAGATCCCCTGTGAACAGAGTGTAATTGCCAAGATTCCAAGCACAGAAGAGAAGCCACCATTAGTATTTACTGTTTCTTTCAAAATAGCTGCTAAGTGGATTCTGAATCATCCCAGCACAAAGAGATAACTGTTCAAGACAATAGGCATATTGATGCTGACCTGCTCATTCATTACACATTGTCCACCATTACTGAACCATCACAATGACTTAATAGATACATAAACCTACCATCACTCCGTTTTAAGATTTTTATTTTAAAAACTGTAGCTATCAGATATTAGCTATGACTATCAGCATATATGACATTATGGATTATTTTTATACCTCAATAAATTATGAAAATGTAGTACAAGAATGAAGTCTTGCACTGAACTCAGATACAATTGTAGCTTTTTAGAGCCAGACAACCCCATGTCATTCGAAGACAGTTACTAAGATGTCTCCGGCATGCCAAGGTAGAAATCATGTGCATTAACTGAACAATTCTTTTTATTTTATCCAGTTTTCTCAGTATTATAAATGCCTCAAGGAAATCACATTTAATCACACGAAGCTCTAAAGAACAGAGGTGATTTTCTCAAACATATTTTAAATAGACTTTCATGTTTTTATAAAGATTGAGAAAGAGAGGCGAACATCAGGAGAGAGGTTCACTCAGACGCTGGAGAGACTCTTGTAGGAAACTCAAGGAGCCATAAGTAAAAAGTCGTCCTTCAGGATTTCGCTTCTGTTTCAAATGACACACATTGAAGTTATGTTTCACATAATACCTGGGAAAAACACGAGTTAGCATTCACAGGAACCAAAATGTGCAGAGCTTACATAAGTATATGTGTGAATGTGGGCGCATGCCTCTGTGTGTGTGTGTGTGTGTGTGTGTGTGTGTGTGTGTGTGTGTGTGTGTATGTGTGTCCTTCTAATTCCACATTACTTACATTTACCTCGACATTTACCTGGACTTTCCAATGACATTTAGACTTAACAATTTATTCCCCACACGTCTCCTACAATGTTATTCTCAGAGGAAGCTCTTAGTAAATATTGGCCAAGGATGAAGAATAATGATATGTCAAGATAGCTAATATTGGCTTTGACTTTTAGCAAATCTTCTTCATTTCTATATGCTAAAAAAATCAGAAACCATTAGCATTCACAATCGGAGTCTAATATATGTCTCACGAACAGTTCCAGACCCAGAAATAATTTCAGTGCTGTGGGAGAAAATTTGAATAATTTTATTCTACGTCATTGGGAAACATGACTAGCTGAAATGGCTGAATTGTGCTTGCTTTCTCAGAGATGCCAACCCAGCGGCTTTGACCTTTCAGGATGAGCTTCTGGAAGTTCAGGGTGAAGCCAACTAGACTGTTCACTGACTCCACATAAATGCATTGACTGCTTTTCACCGCTGTATCCTGACTTCCTGCCCAAACGAGCTAGATGGAAATGTCTCCTGCTTTGTTGATTTCATAGCTTAGGTTGATTTCGTAGCTTAGATGGAGAATCCTGAGAAGTACATGGGTGATCGTAATCCAATGTGTGTTTCCTAACTGAAACCACTAAAGCTGGTGTTCCTGATGTTTCTTAAACGATGGTTTAGCATCGGTGAATGGTACTAAGACCACACACTCTCGAATATTGCTCCAGTCATCCCAAAACAGAACCTTGTTATTGGACACCAGGCCATAGCAAACCAAGAGAATCATGTCCTATAGGTGGGGCATCTCCCAAAGGGTGAGAAGTTAGTGGAATGTGTGCAGAGTTGCCGTTGGGAAAGGCTCAGTACTGGAGCAAAGCCAGGGGCCCAGAATCTGAGGGAGTGGAATATGTGACACCCTAAATATCAATGCGTGATTATTGCAGGTGCATTGTTGCCCACCCAGTAGAGAGGAATGCCAGACACGCACATGACAGAGAAACAGAAAACTAGCAAAATACATTCTCGCACATGCAGGACCCTATAGGGCCTGGGGAAGGGCATAACAACTGGAAGTGTTTGGGCTCTTGAAGCCCAGGAGAGAATTAGCTCCGTGTTGCTATTATCCACCTGACTCCGAGTCCATGTGCAGATGCTATTAACACTCACCCCTGAACAGAGCACACAAGGAAAAAAGAAGTCTCCGGGTATTTGTGGTTTTGCTTGCTGTAGTTTCTGTGACCATTGATTAACTGTGGTCTGAAAATATGAAATGGAAAGTTCCAGAAACAAGCAATTCATGGGTTTTAAGTTGCACACAGCATTTTATGAAGCATGATGAAAGCTCATGCCATCCTGCTCTGTCCTGACCAAGATGTGGGTCCTTCATCTGCTGAATGTGTCCCCCTCATATGCCCTGCCCACCTGTCGGTAAGTCCACAGCCTTCCTGGTCACTCCAACAATGGTTGCATAACACAGTAAGAATGTTCAAGTAACTGTGCAGTGTCCTAACATGATGTCACATAGCTGCCATCATTCACCCTGGTTTTCTCATCATGCAGTCATTATAAGAAGACAGGCATGTGCAGCACCACAAAATATCTAGGAGAACAGAGACCAATTCACATAATGTCCATTGTGACATACTGACACCACTGTAGCATTTTCGTATTAATTTTTACATTTTAACCTCTTGATGAGCTCACATTTATGAAAGGCTCTATAAACAGGAAAAAGCATCGAATGTGAGTTATCAGAGTGTTCTGCTTCTACTGTAAGGTGGGGTGTCTGGGAACATATAGTGCATGGATTATGGAAGCTGGGGGAACATAGGAAATCTTATTTTGAACACAACTGTGGCATTCCCAAATTACCATCCAGTAGTAATTAATGGCTACAAAATCCTAGGACAAGTTGTGAGTCACAGATGTGGTCTCATAATCTTCAGGCCTTTGACAGCGATTGGCCTCCCTCTTCTCCATACTACACAGTGAGCAAAATTAGGGACGCAGGCGTTAATTAAAGGAGGCGTGGTCTCAGCCTCTACTGAAACCTGAGGATTACAAGAGAGGGGCACACGCATGGAAGGAAGTGAGACAGCATGAGTTGTGCAGGAAATCCTGAGTAACCATTGGCCGTTAAGCAGCGGAAGTCACAGTGACCATGGAAGCAGAGAACGGAACAAGGTGAAATGATGCAAAGGGGTGAATGGTGCCAATGATGGTCACGTGGTCAGCCATCAGTGGGGGCTGTGGACTTCAGAGGGGCAGAGCTGGAGGTGAAGGACATACCCCGAGGTGGGGGAAGCCTTATGCCCCGAAGTGGGAGGAGCCTCGTGCCCCGAAGTGGGAGGAGCCTCACAGAGATGGGCAGGAAGCTTATAGGAGGGTCCAGGTTGGTCTCTGAAATCCACGCTGCTATGCGCTAATTTTAATCTAAATGAGGGGCGGGGGCTCATTAGACTGTTTCAAGACAGCTTAGCTTGGCTTAGTATACAGATTTTAAAATATAGCTGTCTGCCTTTTTAGACAATGTAATTTGGATGGCTGGAAGCAAGGAGCAGTATTTCTATCATGGAATACTTGGTTATTACTCAATGATGTATTAATAAAGCAAATCATAGCTGTTTCCCACTCTTTAAGAGATTTAAAAATTTAGGGAGGATTTCTATAAACGAACTTTAGGGAGAGAAATATTTGTCTCAAAAGAGGTTTCATGAGCCAGTTGACTTCATGAGATGTCTCTGTGTAGGAATTCAGATTGGGTATATGTCTACACTAGGGGAGAAATCATTTTTATGTGTGCAAACCTCACGAGTGGTGTAGTTATTACTCATGGTATTGTGTAGAAGAGATCATTTTAACCAATAAGAGTCAAACCAAATCAGTCAATCAATGTTCAGCTTCTAGTTCCCACCCCGAGATTTCAAGCAGCAGGTGTCAGTAAGACTTGAATCTGAGCACTCAAAGAGGACCTGGGAGAGACTGTTGGTCACTTCTCCTCAGCTTTGCCAAATCATAAGAACAAGAATTCTCTTTGAAGACTCTCCATGCATAGACACATGAACTTCTGAGCAGGGAATCCTTGCCTGATTTGTTCAGCAGGTGTTTGGCAGTGAGAAACTTGTGTCAAAGATATATGACCTATATTTTCTTCACTTTTTAAAAATTTTTTTATTATTTATTATTTATTCAATTGTGCATGTGTGTATGTGTGTGTAGAACCATGGATGAATTCGGGAACCACCATGGACCGCCTCCACCTCCTCCTTGTTTACTCTGCCCCGGGATTCACAGGCTCCGCCAGGACCAGAAACGCAAGTCACCCCGCTTCTGCCCTGTATATACGTGGGGTCTAGGATCTGAACTCAGGACCTTCTGCCTGCAAGGCAGAGGCTTAACCCCTAAGCCACCTCTCCAACCCCCTATTTTCTTCACTTAAAGTTAAGCCCAGAACATCGAGGTGCCTGACAAGTCTAGAGCAGAGTACTGTGGCTCTGAGGCAGCTCTCTGCATGCCTCCTTGTTCATACATCCCCACATGAGTGTCTGACCACAGGAGGAGAGACAGGTGTCACAGTCCAACAAACGATTCTCCAAGAAATTCCCTTTCTCCATCCTATATACCTCACACTGGATTTTCAAGAAGCCACGCAGTTAGTCATGCTTTCTTGAGTTTCTCTTGGCTGGGGCCCCAAAACTGTCCTTGCTGAAGATTTATCTCCTCTTTTTCTGCACGTGCATATTGTACACAGAGGTACATGTGTCTGTACGTGAGTGTTGAGGTCAGGATTTAATCTCAGGTTTCCTGCTTTGAGACGGGGTCTTCAAATGTTTTAGAGCTCACCAATCACCTACACGGGGTGCTCAGTGAGCCCTAGGAAGCCTCCTGTCTCCTTCTCCCCAGGCCTGGAATTGAAGTATGTGCTACCATGCTTGGCATTTTTATGAGGGTTTGAACTAACACCCTTGCTTACAAAGCAAGGTTTTGTAATTCAATTAAGCTACTTCCCTGGCTCTCACTGTTTAATTTCTAGTGGTGCAACTTGATGTCTCTTATACACATATGCACACATGCATTTCATTTACTCTACAGCATGTACACAAGGAAATAGTTCAAGCTGCAAAGTTGAATTCTGGTAATGGTACTGACATTAAAGGAACATTCTAGAACAGGGATCTGTTCTTCACCTATAATCTGTCATGACACACTTTACGAATTTAGCAATCTCTATCGATCCCTTTCCTAAAATAATATTCTTAAAAATGTAAGATGAAATACATTGAAATCTAAAAAAAGAGGTGGTTTTGACATAAAGTTTCAAAATTTATGGAAATAATTTTATAATATACAGATGGAGGCAATCAATTCTTGACTGAAACATTAAATAAAAAGGTTAAACAATTGATCCAAAAGCTCTACAATTCTTCAGTGACAATGACCTCAAGTAAAATTCAGTATTATCAACAAAAATTTATATATATAGAAACAGAGAGAGAGGGACAGAGAGACAGAGACAGAGAGATTCTGTGATTCCTATTGGTAACCAAATCTCTACATTTATTAACTTTATCCTACATTCAAAAGTGAAGGAAATACTAAATTCTATCAACAAAATAAAAAATATCGTTGCATTCTTGTGCTTGCCTTTGGGTCTAGAGTCCATACTTTTGCATTTCTGTGCTAGAATCCTCCAGAAACCATGAAGGACCATCAGTTAACTGCATCTTGCAGGTCTCTGACTTTCCCAGTCTCTAAACACATTATTCCTATTTGATTTGTAAAGAAGAATAAGTTGATGTTTGCCTATGGAGTACCTTAAGCCAATCTGAATAGGAACAAGTGATGCATTACCCCATTTGAGAAAAGGAATACCAATGCATTTCAATCACACAACATGAGCAAGTGTTGGGAGACATGATTATGACCTGTCACAGTTAGATACAGATGTCAACTTGATGGTTGAGGGTTCAAGTTCTGGGTGCATTTGTAGGGAATTGGTAGTTAAGCTCAGAGTGAACCTGCAGGAGATTGTCTAGTTGATGGAAGGCCCAACCAAGGTGGATGGAACTAGGCCCTAGACAGGTGAATAAAATACAGAGAGCTGGTTGAGAGAGTTGGCATCCTTGTGTACACTTGGCCAGACATGCTGGTCTGGCAAGTAAGGCCTGTCCCTCTCTCAGCTGCTGTGTGAAGATGGTGTGGCCAGTTCCCTTGTCCCTTTGGTGATGGTGCGTGCTCTCCTGCCAACTGAACTAAGAACTGTAACTGGACTATCCTAAGAGAATAAACCTCTTGTTCTTCTAAGCTGCTCAGTGGTAATTTTATCTGAAACATCACTTCCTTGCGGCAGCTGTGACGACGCACACAGGACTCTTGAAAGAGCAACCTGTCAATGTTTCCTCGCAGAGAGAAGGACAATGAAGGGCACTGCATCCTCGCCTGAGATTCTTGCCACTAGCTCCCTCCTGGTCCTTCTCTCCTCTGCTGAGTGTCATTCTGCCCAGGACTGGGGGGAGGTAGAGGTCCTAAATGGAAGGTAACACAAAAGGGGAGACTCCTCTTTGGTGATATAGCTCTCTGCAAGTGGCCTCTGCAAACTCCCTGATTAAACTTATTGTTTCCCTAAGATTGGCTTGAAAAGAGTCACTTCATTGGCATGTTTCTGGCGACCTATTGGAGATGAGTACACAATTGTCCATGCCTCCCCCAGGAAAAGTCACATTGTTCCAATTAGATTTTAATCCAAATAAGTTTTAGACTAACATCTGCTATAATTACCAAATAGACTAAGAAAATACCTGCATATAACCATGCCTCAAATGGTTCATATTATCCATTCGGCGAACTTGGCAAAATTGCACGTAGTTGCCTTTGCAGATACCCTGACCATTCCCCCTAGATGACATTACACTTGAAGTGGTCTTAGTAGCATTGTGAACACAGGATACAGCTACTTCTGCAATCAGTATAAGAAGAGCCCCGGATCAGCCGTGGAGCCTGAAACACAGAACCAAGCGCCCTCCTTGGTAAGACGAGTCAGTCCTCTGAATCACTGGATTCTGTGCATGAGAGAGGTGCCATGTTGAACGGATGCTTCAGACAAGTCTCAGCCAGCTTTCATCTTGTCCAATTAGAGTACAGTTCCCCCAGCCACAGGTTGAAGAGCAAGCTGTTCATCCCAAGGATCCCTATGCTGCTTACAAACCCCTCCAGTGTGATTGTGATACGGGGATTGAAGTATCCACCATTGGAGATTCGCTTCCCAAGGGTGCCAAGCATCGCCTTGGCATGTGGAATCTTGAACAGAGGAACTAAATGGCCCTAGAGTGGAATCAGAATATGCACATTGCACTATAAAGTGCTGAGAGAAAATTCCTCTAGGCTCTACCAACTCTCTCCCATTTGGCTTGATTATGGCTACTACAATATACCCTCCTAAAATCCTCATGCATTTCTGGATGCCTGACTTTCTGTTCACGTGTCCCAAATCCTAGATATTGTCACTTACTACCTCCAATGACCATGCTTCTGCTTTCTTTTACTATCCCTCACCATGACCTCTTGTGTCTCTGGCTCAACATTAACAACCAAAGCTTTAACAACATAGGACTACAATGAGACCTTGTTCTGATAGACCTAGTTTCTAATAATAATCTCACACTGTTTTGTTAGATAAGAACCCTGATAGCCATCTTTGCTAGTTTCTCTGATTTGGATCCTTATGAAGCAAGAATGAGAAAGCTCTGCTAATCCCAGTTGTTATGCTGGTGTCTAAACTATTTTCTTCTACACAAAGGAGCAGAGAAAATACATCTTCAAAACATCTGCTAGTGGCATTGCTAAGTTATTACAATCTAATCGTAGTTCATTTCTTTTTCTCTGGGGCAACTAATCTCTCCATAACATTTATGGCGATTGATTAAAATACACTCTTTCCTAAAAATTGAGGTCTAGTAATTGATGTGACAACAGACCTGTAATTATTTGAGGCTGTGCTACCTCCTACAGTGAAAGGATATCCAGAAATGGAGAAAGTGCAAATAAAGTATCTCCACTACCACAGGAGCTGTGATAATTGCTGGGAAACAGCCTGCTTATCAGCTGAGAGAGGTTCTGTCCTTCATTAATATGCAGTTCAGTTGGACATCAGAGAAACCAGCCCCATGGGAATATTCTCCACATCTCCCATTATCTCATTTTTCCATATACTTGGCCTGACCTACTTTTTATTCTGCAGTCACGGAAAGGTCTGGCTTTTCACATATGGGCTTTCTAAACAATCAGTTAGCCACGAGCCTACATCTCCAGGGCTCCCCGCAGCTCAGCTGCTGTGAATTTGGACAAACTCATACACCAATAAACCATCGGCTTAAAATGTTCCAGACTAAATATTTTAGAAGTAGACCAAATAAATATTCCAAAGTGCTAACCTGTGAATTTTCCATTCTATGGTGTGTGCTTCCATGTGCCCTGTTTTAGGCTCCCAGTCGGGGCTACTCATCTTTAACATCCTCAGACATATGACTGTCCCCACATGTGCTGTTTCTATCGACTGTGAACTCGCTGCAGAGAGACTGGAGTAACGGGCAGAGGAGATGACTCTGGGGTTTAAAACCTTTGCCTTTACAAGCCAAAGAACCTGAGTTCAGATCCCCAGCCCTCCTGTGAAATGCCAGGCAGAAAAGGTGGTGGATTATACTTCCATCCCTGAAAAGGCAGAGCCTGGGAAATACCAGGGAAAGGCAATCAGGAGGTAGAAACAACATAGGATGATTCCCGAAGTCACCCCCTGGGACTTGATAGAGGCCCACGTGCTCTATAGGGCCCACACTCTAGTACCCTCTGGTTCACACACAACACACATATACACATATACATGGGAAAAATAAATGCATTCCAGCCATAAGAACTCTCCTTCCTTGGTCAGACATGATCAGTGGCCAAGAGACAGAACTGACCATTGAGACCAGTCAAGTTCTTTTGACCTTAGGTCTAGCGAGGCAAAATTTTCTCGGGTCTCTACTTTCTTTAAGTTTGCAGTCATAAAGATTATCTTGCTTGTGAGTTTATAAATGGGTTTTGCTTAAGGTGATGCATAAAATTATAATAAGTAGGAAAGGTTATCTTTTAAGCTTGGAGCTCTCATGCCTCAAAACAAATGCTCAGAGTGGCCGATTAATATGGATTATTTGCCAGAAAGCACAGGTAATTCAGTACTAGTGAGACTGTCTTGAGGTGCACTGTCTGGAGGTGAATTGTTCCCCACAGGCTCATGTGTTGGAAGCCTTCGTGGATGTTTGGGAAGATCATGGTTTGGAAGGTGCAGCCTTGCTGGAGGAAGTCACATCATGGGGGGTGGGGGTTGAGGTTGGTTAGCCCGACCCTGCTTCTGAGAAAAATCTGTTCTTATAGTTTTGTTCTCTTGATAGACATGACTTAATCCTCCTCCAGCTTCTGCCAGACACCCATGCCTTTTCCACCATGAAGGATGTGTTTCCCCTCCGTAATCATAAACCAAATAAATCTCCTTTTCTCCCTTAACTTGAGTTTGAGTGTTATCTCACAACAACAGAGAAGAGTAGCAAGTACATGCTGTAATACTATCTAGCATGGTCCATGAGTCTTTCTGTGTGTTAGGTTCTGTGTGATGTGCTTCACTTATACCATGACGTGTAATCTTCATGACACATAAGGAACGTGTTGCTTGTATTAATCCCAGCAAGTGCAGGTATTCTCTACATTTCATAGATGAGTGCACCAAAGAAGGAAAAAAATGACTTAGAAAGGATGTTTCATGAAGCAAGTACTAGGCCTTTGATCCAAATCAGATCATCAATCCTTTGATATTGAGCAAGAACATACTCAGGTATGCCCTATGTGATTGAATGAAGTGGGTCAAAAAAGAAGTGGCTGTCAATCATTTTATCCAAGTCTCCCTTTTCTAGTTTAAGTGGAATTTTGTCCCAAGAAATCATAGGGAGAGATTGTCATCACGTGGCCCTATTCCACACTTCTGTGACATCTAAGTCTTAGATGCTAATCTTGGACCAATCCATCTTTGGAGCCGATGATACTGCCATTCCAGACTCCTGGGAACATAGAGCTATGTCACCCATGAAAATAGAATCATCCATATTAGGGCAGAGTGAAACTGCTACTGAGAATTGTCACAGTAATATTTTTTAAATCATCTTCCTTAATTATGTATATCTGTTCCAGGTTCCCTGATGCACAGAGAAATTTGTAAATTCTGTGTAAATTGAAAGCAAATGTTATATCATTTATTAAAATTCTATTCTGTCTTGATATTATCATAGATGCAAATTTATGCAAGTGCACATAAATTATACATTTGCACATATAGAACTACTCAATTTTGCTTCCTGCTTAATAATTTAGTACTTATTAACTTTCAACATTCCCATAAAGATATAGTCTCCTGTCAAACATGATGAAACATAAATAAAAGCTTTCTAAGATTACTGTGTTTATTTCCTAAATAAATTTTGTTCCCCATTTTAGAATTTGATGTCATGAGACATCGCTACCAAATTTAACTTCTCTATTTTTCTTTAAGATAAAAATAGAGAAGAAAGCTTTCTAAGTGTGTCAGTCCAAGAAAAACTTTAATTAGAATCCCTGGCTCTAGCTTAGAATACATTCTATGCCTTATTTCAGCTTGACAGTAGAAAGAGATTTCCCCTTCAATTTTAGGTCAAAGCTGGAATCAAAAGTACCTTGAAAAAAAATAAGTTAACTGTGGTTTCTGCTCTCCTGGTTCTTCTACCTGTAAAAATGAACCTATGCAGAATATTTCAAATACATCTCCAGACCACAGACCTCTTTTGTATTTATCACAAAGAATGACAGAGGTGAGCTCCCAAGGAATTTTGGTACAATCAGTTCATGTACTCTAATAAGAATCATTTATTTTGATATTTAATCTAGAGATCCTGAATTTCTACTCTCTCTCTCTCTCTCTCTCTCTCTCTCTCTCTCTCTCTCTCTCACACACACACACACACACACACACACACACACACACACATACCAAAGGGTTTGCCATGGGTCCCAAAAGTTATTTGGTCTGAATGATCCCCATGCTCAAGGTTGGTATTAGGTACTGCCTGAGCCTTGAGTTTTAAAATTCAGGACAGGCTCCTATGGATTCACCTTCTTTCAATTAAGGGCAAAAGGGCCTGCAATCTGTCCATACTGTGACTGAGCTGTCAGAACTGTTTGGTCTGAGAATCAAGAGGTCCACAGCCCAAGAACTTGCGGTCCAGAAAACTTGTGGAAAGGAGGGGTGGAAACTTCTGTGATGATGTGAGATGGGGAGAACTGAGAAGATATGGTGGGAACCGTGGCTGTACTTGAAAATGCTGCCCAGGAAGAGGGACAGCTCAGCTGAACTGGGGAGTGAGTCCCCTTGGGACAATCCTTCTCGAATGCAGAGTTGACATCAGCACCCACAGTACCGTCAATACCTTTACAATGTGTGTGAAGAAAGACTACACATGGATTTGTGCAGTGGTTTGCACTGTAACTGGATAGATACAATTATAAATCAGTTTTCTGGCCTGACAAGCAGATGCTGTAGTCTTCCAGTGAAGAAGTCATCTACAGAGGACATCTTCTTAGGCACTTTTAGAAGAAGCCATGTTGGGATGGTCTCTGAAAGTCTTAGAAAGCCATCCCCCACTGTTGGGATTATCCTGGAGGAATATCCCCTGCTCCTAGGGAGGAACTGACTTCACAGAGAAAAGGTGGTCAACTTCCTCCAACCCTTTGCTTATGAAAGGATATGGGAATTAGTTCTCCATAGCAGATAAGCCCTGCTTTCAGGTCCTGCACAACATCAACTGCCCATAGTCCATGAGTTCTCTAGGGCACCCTTGCCCCTCATGGCACTCCACGTCCAGGTCCATGAGTTCCATTCTTTCTCTTCTCTAATAAACTCTACCTTAATCCTCTATACGTGTTCTGGTTTCAATCTTTGACTCCGAACACAAGAACCTGGATACACACAGACTCCTAGAGAGCAACCTGCAACATTTCTAATCATGAGCATTGTGAGATTGCTCCATGTTGCTAATCCTCCACCTACAACACTGACCACAGAAACATCAGGGATGCTCAATATGCATCTGAAAACAGGAGAATAACTTAATGACTAAAAGCTCACTAAGACACAGCCACTAAAAACTTCAGTTATGTCCATTTGTTTATTTGACTCTTGATAAAGAGCATCTGTCAGGGGTTAAGCCTCTGCCTCAAAAGCAGAAAGTCCCCAGTTCAGATCCCAAGGACCACATAAAAACTCTAGGGGAAATGGCGGCTGTCTGTACTGCTGATCCTGGGAGGCGGAGCCTGGAAATCTTCAGAGCAAAGCAAAGAGGAGGTAGCACAATCTAGGGTGATTTCTGAAGTCAGCCTTGGGCTTCCACAGGTATACACGTTGTCTTCTGATATAGAAACATACACAAGAAACACATACAGACACATACGTAAAAAATAAATTAAAAAAATTTAAAAAGTGGAGGCTGGAGACGTGGCTCAGGGATTAAGCCTCTGCCTTGCAGGCGGAAGGTCCTGAGTTTGGATCCTAGACCCCACGTATAGACGCCGGGCGGAAGCGAGAACGGTCTGCGTTTCTGGTCCTGATAGGGCAGAGCCTGTGAATCCTGGGGCAGAGTAAACAAGGAGGAGGTGGAAGTGGTCCATGGTAGGTTCCAGAATTCGCCTGTGGTTCTACACACACACACACGCACACATACACCATACACACACACATACATACACACAAGTACACACATGCATACATGCACAATTGAATAAATAATAAATAATAAAAAAATTTTAAGAAGAGCATCTATCTGTGGATATTGTATGGGCCACCAACACGTGTACCCTCCTCCATGTACATCAGTTCTTTGAGTAAAACCAGCTCTGGCCCTGAGTCCTGTGTATAATTCAGCTCACTCCTTCTCCGTCTCAATTTCTGTGGTCGCCACACATGTGAATAGACAGCTAATGTCAGCATTCTGAGCAGAGTTTTCAAAAAGGTCAACGAGCATTCAGATTTCTGTTGGTGAAATTCCTTTGCTGTCTTTCAGAAATTTAATGAGAAAGGACAGCTTTGTGAATGGAGACGCAGGGACAGTATTGCTTGAATCAATGTGAGGGTGTGTGCTGATGACCCCCAGGCTGCTGCCACACTGAACAGCCATGTTCCTAAGGTGAAGACTTTCCCTAGAGTGACATCATCATGGCAAGCTGCCCCTTTACAATTACCTCCATCCGTGTTTGCAAATGATGTAGGAAGAGCCATTCATCCAGCCTGTTTGATGCATATACAGCAATTTAGAACACCTCCGTTCCCAGAAAGCCCCATTAAAAAGCAAATAATATATCTCGATGCATGCCTGTAACTCCAGAGGAGGAATCTCCTATTCCCATCACAAGAAAGGAAAGTCCCTTTCTAACCAACAGAATCTGGTAAACATTTTATGCCACCAAATTAGAAGGAGCACACAGTTCCCATTGCATTTGGAAATAATAAATACTTCAAACTGCAATAATTGAAAAGGAGGTATATTTTAATACATACTCCAAGTTTTAATCTTTTCAGAATTTAACCTGTGTCGATGTTCATGTAAACTATTAGGACTTTAAAAATTTTACTTCTTAGCATTCTTGGAATTGATTGTTTTAAGATGTGAAATTGATTGTTTTAAGATGCAGTTTTTAAATTTTTAAGTGAATTTAATCAGTTTAATGAAAAAAGTATCAAATTAAAAAGATCTTCCTCAAAAATCACATGGCCTTCCTGAGCAGAGGATTTTAAACATGTATTTATTTTTTATTAATAAATAAATGAAAAACAGAAAGTTAAGGGTTGTGTTCACTGGCAAGTTGCAACTTTCTCAAACTGGCCTCACCCTGGGGGGCAGAAGGCAGACTATCACTGTGGGAGCTAAAAACCATGGGTGGGCTCTTTGTCTCCTGCAAAATGAAAGCCCTTTACCATCTGCTTACTGAGACTTTGGTTAAGATCTGGGTTCTTTTTTCATGCATCCATTCATACAGCATGAAACCGAGGGAAGGAAAGGGGTGTCCAATATGACAGCAAGTGGCTTGCTTAATAAAACCGACTCAAGACTTTCTGTCTCTCTCAACACTATCTTCAAATCAGCTCTCTAAAACCCTGCTCCTCAGGTCTTTAATGGCACCTCGGATTCCACCACTATTTAATCTCACCAGTTAGAAATCTCAAAGGAATGCAGGGTAGTGTCCAGTTTCAGCCCAAGCTAATTTGACCTGCTTTCCAGTCTCAGTACATAGCCCGCATGACACTTTGGGTATCCCCGTGGTAAGGGGTAGTTGGTGGCTACATTTTGCTTTCTTTTGACCCATTTGAAAAATGGACTCTGGAGCTGTCAGGGGAATTTTCACAAAAGATATTCAGATGTCAAGCAAATATCTTTAAAAATGTTCAACTTTCATGATCATCAGGGGACTGCAAATCAAAACTACCTTATGATACCATTTTATCTCAGTCAGATTGGTTAAGATCCAAAACACAAGAATGAAAGTTGGTGAGGTTGTGCAGAAAAGGGCACACTTATTCATTGCTAGTGGGCGTGTAAACTGGTGCAGTCACTTTGGAAATCAATATGAGGTTCCTCAGAAAGCTAAAAATGGAACTCCCATATGAACCAGCTGTACCATTCCTGGGAATATTCTGAAGGGGCTACATGTCTTAATACAAAGACACTTGTTCTTCCATGTTCATGACACTCTGTTGACAATAGCAAGAAAGTGGAATCAACCAACATGCCCATCAACAGAGGAATGGGTAATGAAACTGTAATGCAAATATATAACAGAGTATTATTCTGTTATTTGGAAGGTTAAACATGTATAATTTGCTGCAAGTGGGCGATCTAGAAAATATAAAACTGGGAGATTTATCACAGACACAGAAAGATAAATATCACATGTTCTTTCTTACATGTCACTGCTAGCATTACACTCTTGGTTGAAGCATTCGGCCTGGAATGCCAACGTGACGATGGAGTTTGCTGTACACGCTCAGCTTATTACAGATACTAATGGGCCTGAGATGCTTGGGGCATCTGACATGTTCTGTGGGGTGGGATTCAGAGATGGGTTTGGGCAGATGGGTGTGATGGCAGCAGAAATGGCCAGGGGTTTGGTGGAGGCTGATACTGTGCATAGTTGGGTGATGAGTTCTGCCTGCTGGGTTGGAACATTTGTATGTGGTGTGATTCTCATTGCCAAGATCTATGGATTTGTTTGGGTTTTTGAGTGGAGTGGGATCCCTTTGAGTTTCTATCTTTATGTGTTATAGGACACACTGTGATATTGCATTTCTGTTTATGGTTTGGGAATTTTGTTTCCTATACAATGTTGCAAAGTTTGCTATTTTAAATTTCTCTTTGTCATAATAAACCTTTTAAAAAAAGCCTACTTTGCTGCTTGAACATTTTTTTACATATTATTAGATTCATTATTTTATTCTGAATGATCATATACTTCATGAAAGCTCAAATAGGAAGTGACGCATTAGTATCGCACATGCACAGAAATGATAAGGCCAGTATCGCATGTCCATCGGAACTCATGACACATATCACTTACTTCCCAGTCCGTGCGGCATGCAGAATATGCTGTCATAGCCACATGCTTCTGCATGTGAGACACTGTGGAGGCCAAACTTACACCACTTACTGGTGCTTCCATGTGATCTGCTGTGATGGAGCTGGTGGCACTGTCAGAAGCATGCATTTGCACAGATCTAGAATTTCCATTGCCTTGACTGAAATTGGTAATGGTAATGTGGTTCCAATTCTCCCACTTGGAAACTCACTTTTAAATAAAATTTAAGTAAAATACATGTCCCATTGACCATAAGTATGACTTGCAGATTTGGTAGGAAAAGGAAGGGCTGGTTCGGCTGGGGAAGCTTTGCTGTCCAAGTGTGAGAACCCGGGTTCTAGTTCCAGCACCCACATAGAAAGCTGGAGGAAATAACCCTCATGTGCACCCCACACGGACAAGCAGAGCAGGACTTTGTCTGGTGTCCTGGACAGTTTGCTGTCTCTGACTCGTCGTGTTGCTGCATGGAGTTTTAGTCCAGCTCGCAATTCCAGGACATGGTCCTTCACTCAGGAGAGTCACCTGCAGCAGACGAGGCAAGAGGGGAAGGGAAAAACCAGTGCATGACAGCCTGCCAGTCTGCCAAGATGCTTCTCGAAGCTCCTCCATTGTATTTACCTGCCTCCTGGGCAGGTCTTCCTGCATCCATCAAAGCAATTCAGACAATCTTCTATGGCTTTCTCAGAGGCTTGCCTTTGCTAAATAATTCTTCACAGAGATGCCCAGCTTCCAAACGTCACACGACAGTAGAAACCATATTAGGGTGACCTGCCTGGTGATTCTCGTGTCATAGTGAAGACCGTATGTCAGAAAACAGGCAGATAGATAGATCCTGAGGAAGAACAGCTTAGGTTGACCTGTGTCCCGTGTGCGTGCGCGTGCGTGCGCGCGCACACACACACACACACACACACACACACACACACACACACACACACACGCATGCACGCTAAAGTCATCTTGCCTCAAAACAGACCATTTCCTCAATTAGCACTGAGCTCATGAGTGTCTCCTTTAGACTTTTACAGAAGGACTGGAGAGACGGCTCAGGTGCTAACACTCTGCCTGGCAAGCAAGAAGGTCCTGAATTCGGATCCCAAGCCCCACATAAAACTGCCAGGCTGGGGGCTGGAGAGGTGGCTCAGAGATGAAGCCTCAGCCTTGCAGGCGGACGGTCCTGAGTTTGGATCCTAGACCCCACGTATAGATGCCGGGCAGAAGCGGGAGCGGCCTGCATTTCTGGCCCTGGTAGAGCGGAGCCTGTGAATCCTGGGGCAGAGTAAACAAGGAGGAGGTGGAGGCGGTCCATGGTGGTTCCCAAATTCGTCCGTGGTTCTACACACACACACATATATACACACATGCGCACACATGCATACACGCACAATTGAATAAATAATAAAAAAAAATTTTAAAACTGCTGAAACAGCAGTAGTCTATACTTCTGGCCCTAGTGGGCAGAGGCTGGGAAGTCCCAGAGTTAAGCATAAAGGAGGTAGAAGCAATACAGGATGATTCTCCAGGTCAACCTTGGTCCTCCACAGGAACACACAGCAACCTCTGGTACACACACACACACACACACACACACACACACACACTAAAATAAAGAACGTTTAGATGTCACAGAAATCTTTATTTCTTGAATTTAGGCAAGGGTCTTTGCAGTCACCACCTAAACCTCTGCTCTGCAGGGAGGCACCAGCCACACTGAATGATAAGACCACCGCCTTGACCGTCATGTCCCTGGCATTGCTTGCAGGTTTAGATCGGGTTGTGCTTTGCATGGTCGCAGCAGCAGGAGCCTTGGGAGTGTTACAGGGACCCAAAGATGTTTCTCTGTGCTGCCTGCACTCCCGGCCTTCCCAAAGCCTGTTTCTTTGAGACACTTAACACCTCCATAATTTTGCATTTTAAGTCATCTTGAAGAGAAGGAAAGTGAGAGATAAATTGCATTATCCAAATTTGTTTTAAATCATTGTCATTTAATTTTTCACAGATCACCAGAGCAACATCCTCAGATAACACCAACTAGACTGTGTCACTCATATTGCAAAGCTATTCAGACGTGGTGTTTCTAAAACAATCTCTGAAGTTATGGATGTGAACCTGAAGCTTTCAGGAAGCTCATAAATATCCAATGTGACCTTCATGCCTTGCAGTCTCAAAACCATTTTCCTGTGACCACACTAAAACGAAGGAGGGAGACTCTCACCAAGCTGAGCTTTTAATTTTTAAAAAATTTCTGTAAGCACTAGTTGTTTCATCACTGTGAAACAAGCACACAAGAAACAATTTAAAAGGAGGAAGGAACCTTTGCGTCTTCGGTTGGCCTGCTGGGTTGCTTTCTGACCATGCTAAAGAGACCATCGTGGCACAGGGATCTGGCAGAGAGACTCCCATGTACCGCTTGGTGTCAGGAAGCAGTCAGAGAGAGACAGGAGGTGGGCCACAGGCTGTTCTTTCCCAGGTCAGACCTGCTCATGTAGGCAGCCCGAGGTTCTTTGGGAACAGGGCATGATTTCCACAGCAATGCCTCCTGGGTACTTCATCAAAGTTCTCGAATGTTCCAGGGAGTTTGCCTGAAAGCAACTGTAGGTGGAATCACATGGTAGCACTGAGAGGGCACAGAACTGAAGAACCAAAGAGCCCCCGAGTCCTGCCAGGAAGCAGGCCAAGGACGAGTCCGTCTCTGGTCCCAGCTCTGCTCCCTACCAAAGTGCACAAACTCTAACCCTTTCGGTCCCTTGACCAGGTCTGTGTTGTCACAGTGATGGCTCCCCTGTCGTCGCCCCATCTTCCCTTCCACTTCTGTTCCTGCTCACTGCTGTGCAACTGAAAAGAAACAAATTCACAAGGCAGATGAAGCATTTTATGGGTTCAGAAATACTGAAAGTATATGCCTGTTATGATCCCAAAAGATAATTCGAAGACTTATTAATTGTCCTTCCTGTGTACATTAAGTTGTCATTGCAGTCTACTCCAGACACAACTGAATCTTAGACGAATTACACTCCATATCGGAGAGTGGATCAACAAACCAAACCACACTTTACTTTTAATAGAAGACCTGGTGAGCTTTGTGGATAATGTCCCAATAAAAGTATGAACAGTTCATTAAGTTTTTAATGATTCTACTCTTTTCACCTTGATTTTGAACTCCCAAATTCATGGAGGGAAATTATCACAGGTACCTATTCACTTGCTATATGACACTGATAATCTTCCTTAAATTGCTAAAATGTGTTTTTATTCTTTCTCAAATAGCATTCTTATTTTTAGAAAAACTACATTTCAAAAGAGAATTCTAATGAAGATGAATGCCATTTTTTAAATCTTTTTCCTTTTTCATATGTATGCATGTGGAGGGTGCATGCATGTGTATATATGCGTGTGTGCATGTGTATGTGTGTGTATATGTGTGTGCACGCTCAAACACACATGTGGAGGTCTAAGGTTGATACTGGGAATCATCCCTGATTGCTCTTCCATCTTAATTCTTTTTCAGAGTGTCTCTAAGCACACCTAGAACTTGCCGATAGGACCAGTATGGCTGACCAGATGTTCTGGGCATTCCCGGAATCTGCCTCCCATAATAAGGGGTCAGATGTTCACACCCACATGGCACTTTGCTTTGGATCTGGGGTTCCAAATCCCAGTCCTTTTATTTGTGTGACAAGTGCTTTGAATCCCGAGCCATTTCCTCTAACTATAAACATATTTTTAGACATCATATATTATATAGCCTCTATATTAAATGAGACCTTAGGTAAAGTGAACCAGTGACAGAGCTAGATATCAGTTATTTATTTCTTAATTCATGAGTACACCTATCCCTTGCCTACCAAACCTTACATTAAGTGTGAAGAATCAGTTTTGTCCCCTAGCTATCTTTATGTGGATAAAAATCTCGGAAAGCGTTCTCAGCAGAAAGGAAAGCCAGAGGACTCCTCTCATACTTAATGTATTTTATCAGGTTACGGGAGAAAAACAGCAACCAGGGATCTTGGTGACAGGGCTGCATGGATACTGGGCAAGGCAGGAACGTTAGAAAGACAAGCACAGTGCAGAGAGGCCCGGTCTGCAGACAGCATCCCACTAACACATTTGGTGTCTTTTTTTTATAAAGACAAACTATGAATTCTGAGCCACCTTGAGCCCAGGAGGTCCCTTCTGATGACTAACAGTGAGTTGTGCACCCCCTCAGCTGCAGCTGCTGCCCCGGGCGTCTCTCCAGCAAAACCAATAAATGATGGGAGTGCTATGATTTAAGAGCAAAACCAAAGCACAGTTGGAGATTCTATGTTCATAGGGCTTCTCGAAAGTCTCATGTCTGGGGTTTGGGAGATCACAGAAGATAGGGAAAGAGAACACAAGGTCAAATCTGCATCTCATGCACAAAGGATAAAATGGTTTCTAAATCTACGAGCTGAAGCTTGCCTTGTAGAGAAGAATACGGGTGAGTCCCCGGACCATTGGCAACAAGCCCTCGCTGCTGACCCGCAGCACTCAGCTGCGAATAATGGCAGTGATTGGGGGAGGCGGGTGGCTGCAGCTGAGCCAGAGGGAGGAAATGCAGAGGGCAGTGCGGCATGATACAGGCCACACTAATTAGTCTCGTGGTAGAATTGCTGGGGGCATCTATTTATCAGCATTGAAACAGTCGGTCCTCACAATATAGCATGAGGCTGCATCTTGTCAGAAACCGTCTGTACCAATTTTTTTTCCTCGAAAACGAGAAGTAGGTGGTATTTATTTTCACCTTACAAGATCAGAATAAAAAGAAGGTGTTTCTAGTATGCAGCATCTTGAAGGAGCATCTCTAAGATTGTGGGAGTAAGTTGTCAATAGGGTATGAAAGTTTGGGCATTAGTTAGCACACGGCATCACTGTAGCGTGAGCAGTTTTGTGTTCAGCCTGGAGGACTATGAAGTCTAACTAGTTCATGGGTTGACTAAGAAGGCCAGAAATGGACTCTGCTGCAAAGCGTGTTGTTTGTTTCTGGATGTTTCCAGGGAGAGTACAGTAAGAGGAAATATTTGTGCATGTGTGTGTAGTTAAGGCGTGTGTGTGTGTGTGTTTTCTGTATTGACCCCTTGCAGTATAACATTTCCATTTCCATCCTTTGTCTCTACAGTGCTTTAATGTGAAATGTGCCCCATGGGCTTTTGTGCTTGAAAATTTGGTCTCTGCCAGCGGCCCTGCTTTGAAAACTTGTAGAATCTACAGAAGGAAGCAGGCCACTGGGAGACTTGAGGTTCTGTAGTCTGGCCCTGCTTCAGGCTTCTCTTGGTTTCCTGATTGCAAATGCCATGTGATTGGCAGCCTCATGCTCCTGGTATGGGGAGGGGGTCCCTGTGATGGATGGGCAGTGGGCTTCCACCAAGCTGAGAGCCAGCAAACTCTTCCTCCTTTGATCAATTCTCAGGTATTTGGATACAGCAATAAGTAAGTGAAACAGTCTTTTCCCCCTCCTCCTTCTCCTCCTCCTCCTCCTCCTCCTCCTCCTCCTCCTCCTCCTCCTTCTCCTCCTCTCCTCCTCCTTCTCCTCCTCCTCCTCCTCCTCCTTCTCCTCCTCCTCCTCCTTTTCCTCCTCCTCTCTTCCTCCTTCTCCTTTTCTTCCTCCTCTTCCTCCTTCTCCTCCTCCTCCCCCTCTTCCTTTTTCTCTTCTTCCTCCTCCTCCTTTTCCTCTTGCTCCTTCTCCTCCTCCTTCTTCTTCTCCTCTTTCTCTTCCTCCTCCTCCTCTTCTTCCTCCTCTTTCTTTTCCTTCTCCTCCTCTTCTTTCTCTCTTTCTCTCCCCCCATCTCCTCCCCAGAATATTACATACTACCCATATGGAATTAAATCTTCCTGAAATCCAAACATTTTATCAACATGAGTAAATACAGCTGGGGTGTTCATTTCTCTTGATAGTCATAATAAATACAAAAAGAGGGTAAGGTTCTCAGCTACCTCATTAATCAATATAACTATTAATGGCTGGACATATCTGTATTTCTTTACCTCCCCTTGCTTGCTGATTAAGGTTCTGACAGGTTAGCAAAGCCGAGCAAGCAAAAAGGCAAGTATGTGGAGCTGTCTGTGTTAAGAAGGAGGCATTGCAAATCTAGGATAGTCTGTAGCTCATCGTTACCAGCTTTACATAGTGTATCTAGCACATGGAATATGTCACAAAAGTCCAGGACTTTAATGAGGGTTCTGCTTGTGAAGCTTGATGGAATACACTCACTCTTTATATATAACACAGTTACTCTTCCTTACTGCTGTGAGACGCTACTCAAAGTCAAGTTACTTAAAGGGAGAAAGGGGAGATTTATTTAGCTTATGGTTCCAGATGGGAGATACAGTCCTTCATGGCTGGCTGGAAGAAGCTGGAGAAAGCCTAAGTCACACCCTTCATGGAGGTTGAGAGCTGCTGCAAGCTCAAGAGCAGGCTCAGTCACTCAAGCAGGGCGGAGCAAACCAACCTCAAGGCCCATCCCCTGTGACTGCCTTCTTCCAGCAGGGCTCTACCCCCTAAAGGTGCCTTGATCTTCTCAAACACATGAACCTGTGCGGGACAACACACATTTCAAACCATGATGCACACCAAATAATAAAACGAAAAACTCGGGCTGGAGAGGTGGCTCAGGGGTTAAGCCTCTGCCTTGCAGGCAGAAGGTCCTGAGTTCGGATCCTAGACCCCACGTGTAGATGCCAGGCAGAAGCGGGAGCAGCCTGTGTTTCTGTCCTGGTAGGGCAGAGCCTGTGAATCCCAGGGCAGAGTAAACAAGGAGGAGGCGGAGGCGTCCATGGTGGTTCCCGAATTTGTCTGTGGATCTACACACACACACACATACATACACACACGCATGCACACACACACACACACACACACACACACACACACACAATTGAATAAATAATAAATAAAAAATTTTAAAAAATAAAACGAAAAACTCAGATGCCAAGACCCTATTTCCTGCCATCTAGCTTTCCTTTACCTTGCACTATGCTTCCCGCAGCATTTAAGCTTCCTAACACACAACAGAATCTCCTCATACACTGCCCTTCTCTGGCTGTTAAAAGGTAGTACCCATTGTCTCCATACTGTTTCCTCAACACATCTCAAACTGCTGATGTGAACATACAGATATACTTCCCAGAAAGACACCCTAGGGATCTTTGTCTATGCATTAAACAGAATCTATGGCATAGTCAATAGCACTATAAATAAATTCACAATACTGTAGAAACAGTTTGCTCTATGAACATGTTTAAATTGGAAACTAGCCACACTTCCTAACAACTGCCTAATACATTTAAAAATGTGCTCTGATCCTGTCTTCCTGGAGGTGACCCATTCATTCCATTGTCCTGCTTATGTCTGTCTCTTCAGGATAGGGCTGCTGTTGGGGAGAGGGGAGGTAGGGAGATGGCAAGTCTTTCCTCAGAGTTCTCAACCAACCTCTTGTACTCCAGACACAACTTTCCTCCTTGAATGAAAACTAACTTCTCTAGGCTTCTCCCCTAATAAGCCAAGAAATGTAAACACAAAATTGTTCTTAGGTTCATAATATTTCAGCCTATTGTAATTTAGAAAAAATAAGATTCTCACCCTGGAACTGAGGGTTTTTTTTTTTTTTCTCTGCTTTGCTTTCATCTTTTATGGCTTTCCAAAGTGCAGCTGTCCATGTAACCCGGGCTAAAATTAGCATTCCCCCCATCTGGGAAGAATGTAAAGAAGCCTGCCCATAGAGAGAGCTGATGATTGACAAGTGTGGACCAGAAGAGCCGCAAAGGCAAAAGGAAAAGAAGAAAGAAGGGCCGAGCTGAGCCTGACTTCTAATGAGGTGTTAGGAAGCTCACCAAGAGAGGTGGATAATGACTGTAGCGGAGAGTGGCCAAGGTGTGAGGAAAAAAGAGAAGGTGAAATGGAGCAATACTTGGTAAATCACAAAACGACCTGACACCTGAGAGGGCTTTGGGGATGAACTTTCGGTGGATCTGGCCGACCTGCTCCCTTCGGTGACCTGCCAGAGCCAGTCCCGCAACTCATTAAAATGATGTGCAAAAGATAGGTCCATCTGGAAAAAAAAAAAAAAAAGGCAAGCAAGCTAGGAAATAATTGGAGCAATACAATTACCATTTCTACAGTTGGAAAAAAAAGCAGTGCTCAAGGACGTGCACTTAAGGAATACCCACTGGAAGATCCAGCACGAGTGGATCCTGGGGAAATAAAGCGAACAGTAAAACCAGCCACGGGAGGGATGAGTCAGGTTGAAGAAGAGGAATATTTAAAATTGGATATGTCTGTATAAAATAGCTCAGCCACCAGTGAGGGAAGTTAACGAAGCCATTGAAGAGCAATATAAAGAAATGAAAGAAGGAGGACTCAGCTTCTCCTGGGATACAGGCAGACTAAACATAGAATCTTCTATCACAGAGCGCCCCTTGCATTAGATACAGGCCTCCAGTGTTTCCCTACATAAAACTGATAAATTGGGCTCTAATTAAGTCTAATTATTCCTTCTGGTTAGTTCTCTGCATTACTGTGAAGGGCAATAAATTAACATTATATATAATGTCTGTTTTGTGCTAGGAACTGTTGGTTGGTATTTGAACATATATATATTTGCATATATATATATATATAAATGAGCTTATTTGCCCCTCTCAGCAAATATGTGCTGTGAAAGTTGTTCTCAGTGCTTTGGGGTGAGGGAATCTGAGATCACAGAGCTCTAAAATGGTGGATCCGGATGCAAGTCTGTTTGGAAGCTCAAAGCCTCTCACCACCAAGTTACTTCCTGCGGGGAAGGAGGCTAAAAATAAAGCATCAAGGGTTCAGGATGCATCGCAGCTGGTAACAGGCTGCGTGGTGCGTTGGAAGCCATGGTCTGATCCCAAGCCCTGTGGGGAAAAGAGAAAATAAGAACATTATCAAACTATTCAAGATAAAAAGCGCTTGCAGAGTTACTGCTTAATGAACTTATTCACGCTCAGATCTACATAGTGGTGTGGTTTGAACGTGAACTGGCCCAGACAGGTCCCAAGCCTGTCTGCAGCTGGTCGTGCTGTTTTGGGGAGATTGGGGAGCCTTCAGGAGGTGAAGTCTTGCAGGAGGAGATGGGTCACTGGAGGAGGACCTTTAGGCTTCAGCCAGGCCACACTCCCTGCCAGGTCCCTGTTCCCTATTCCATCTAGACAGAAAGAGGCAAGAGTCTAGATGTTTGCTTTCAAAGGTCAAGTGGGCATGTGTTGCCGGGCCTTCTTTTCTGGGATGGCGAGAACATCCTCCTCAAACCCAGTCAAGACAAATCTTTCTTCCCTTTGTTGGCTTTGTTGGGTGTTTGGCCACGGCAAGGAGAAGAGTAGCTAACACAGACTGCAACCTGCCCTTTGGTTCGCACTCCTTGAGATCTACCTGCTGAAGCGGTATCTCAGCGAGAGCAGCACGTGTACAACAGTGATCTTGCTTAAATAACTGGTACATGCTTTGTGTGTCTTACAAGGGCTGACAACATTCCCCAAAGTTCTCTGGGGATAGATGTGGAAACAGAGCAAGCAGCAGGGCTTGGCCTGGTGTGTGGGTTCACTGACTCGCCAGTAACCAGGTTCAACATGAACAGGCATGCGGCTAGGCTCTCGGATTAGCCAAGTGACCAGCATTCCTGTCTGCACGGCCTATTCAGCCTGTTGGCACATCGAGTAGAGGTAATTATAGGAGAATGAAGACTCAGACACTCAGGGAAACATGCGGGGGTGCTTTGGAATTCTGAGGGGTAGAGAGGAAGTGCTGCTGGACAGAAGGGGGGACAGAAGAAAAGACAGAAGTTCTTCTCATGGTGCTTGAAGGAGAACAAGGGGCATTTGTTAAAGGACCCCAAATCCTGACACTAACCACACAGCAGGACAGTGAAACACAGCCAAGCTGGCCCGTGTGACCCCTGTGATAGTTACTCTTGGGTGTGTCAGCTTGACCACACCTGGTATCAAGTAAGTGATCAGCTGCCAGACACCTGAAGAACTTACCTGATCAATATGTTGGCCATACAAAGCCCAGTTCTAGATCTGATGGCAGCTCCCAGTAGCAGACCAGGAGGAAGGAGCCATGAAACGGAAGAGAGGAGAAACACTTTCTTGCCTTGTGCTGGAAATCTCTTCCCTCCTGCCTCCCGGCTTCTCCGACCCTCTCCAGCCCTCCGATCCTTCAACTTGAGTGAAGACTCTTCAGGAATCCTCTAGCCTTCAGCTGCCACCAACTGGACTTCTGGACTGAGCAGATCCTGACAGCCATTGGCTGTGTCTCATAAGGTGATCCAATAAATTCTGTTTTTCATATATTCCTTCTGTTGGTTCTGTGGCTCTAGAGAATCCCACCTAACACAGTCCCCATGGCAAACCTTTGGCTATTGGATGATAAACTCTGACCCCAGTCCACAGGTGCCCCCAGCTGGCCTGGTCATCGGGACTTTGCTGACATCTTACCTAGGTGGGATGATTCATTCTGAAATACCAAACGCACTAGCAAGGCATGTCTTTGGGTGAGTGCAGGAGGCTTTTCCTAAGAGATTCAACTGACGGGGGAGACCCCTGCTGAATGTGGTCATCACCATTCCATGGGCTGGAGCTCCTGCCCGAATAAGAAGGACGAGCAGCTGGCACTGACCTGCCTCTGGACGCCCAAGCATGAACAGGTTCCACTGCTGTAGCTGTGAGCTGCCCTGCCAGCATGCTGCCCCGGGCATGTCCCCTGAAGGCCACGCTAAATCAAAGTTTCCTCTTTCAAGCTGCCTCTTGGCGGATGTTTAGTCTCAGCACGAAAACAGCAACTATTGCTGTGGACATTTTCTGGCAGTCCCAAGATTGTTTCAGTGACATTCAAGTTTACAGGTAAATTCAGTCTGCATAGAGAAACTATGTGCTAAGTCACCCTAAGAGAATTGCTTACAATGTCTCCGTCGCCGAGACCCAAAAGACAAGTATGACCAATTTTTCCATATAACGGCAGAGAAACCTGCACGCAAAGCTGGCTTGTGAGGTGAAGACCAGCCACAATGTACGGTGAATACACCCCGTTCCTTGGAACACCTGCATTGAGGGCGGGCTCCAAGGGGTGTGGGTGCCCAAGCACCAGGCTGAGGGAAAAGATGTGCAATTTGTCCCGCCTACCTTCTCTGCAGTCAAGGATTAGCTGCATGGTAAACGTGTGACCCTCATCAGAAAACACCAGAATGCCCCTTGCCCATGTGGGGGTGCATGCATTGTAGACACAATGCCTGCATGTGGTTTATCTGAGACCAGTGACTCAAATAATAGGGAATCTGATTTTAAAAATATATAGCTACTTTGACATTGAGAGATTTGTTCAGGTCCGTAAGAACTGTCCATCAGTCTGGGGTCATATAAATTTACTGAAATTATGATAGAGCCAGCAGCTGCTTGCCTACACATAGACTCCCTCCAAGCATCAGTGTGCAGGCCTGTGTCCCCGACTCTGCTCCAGGTCACGGTGTTCACTCATACATGACAGCTTCTGTTGCCATGGCAACAGGAAGTATTTGACAACTGACCTTTGGGCAACTAGAAACTATCTGTCGTGTGCTTATCCTGGCCTGTTCTGGGGGTTGTGGGTAACATATTGATGCAATTTATTTCCTTCCTCTCTCTCTCTCATGGTTTCATTGAAGAACAAAGAGAATGCAAGAAACTAGGGTAGCATCGCACCAGCATAGTGTGGTGCCAGGAAACATGGGCAGCTTTCTTGAGCGATCCATTCTGCTGTCAGAAGGGAGGGACTTCTAGTTAATTTTACCCCAGATGCATGGACACTGCAGTCCTTGATGTCCCAGACATGTGCTAGGCTGTTAGAAGTGGACCTGGTGCTATATAGAAGATGCTGCACCTTTGCTAACATATTGACCAGGTGGGGGATGCAAAACCCTGGCTGACCGGAAGCAGCACAGTGAGGTGTTCCTTCTCACACATACCAGCAGCGTCGTGCTCTGCTGCGATGTGAGCTATCAGACATTTAGAAAGCTTTGCAAAAGACGTTGCTACGTGCGTGCAAGTGCTGACGGCGTTGTGCACAGTCACATGACTGTTTACACATGTTCCTCGGGAGCTCATGAACACAGTCGTCTGCCAACCACACTGCTTCAGTCAAAGGTCAGCGTGGTCTTCAGTCAAGAATACGATCCCTGAGCGCTGTCCACCACTGAGGCCCACATGCTCACAGGAAAGCAAAAGACAATGCTGGAATTACCGTGTTAACCCCACCATGTTAAATAGCTTCTTCATCCCAAAAGGAGGGCCGCTTTTGTTCACCAGCCCAGGGGAACGTTTCGGAGTTCAGAGTCCCTCCACACACCCTGCTTTCCCCATTCCTGTTGGCTTGCAACTGTCTATAGAGGGGGTACAATTCTTTACAAATACAGCTCCTTGGATTACCATGTTCACTGCAACACTACAGTTACCAAGAAAGCAAATGTATATACCTCCTCTAAATAGACATTTTCCTCTGTTCCTCATACTTGAAACACAAAAGGAACGATGTAAGGAGAGGGTTTCCCACGCTGGTAATCTCATTTTCTATCTTTCAGGCTATTGAATCACTTCAGAAGATGTAGCTCCATAAAAAGCTTATCAAAATCTTGCTCTTGCCTGTGGCAAACGTACCCAACACAGTCATGTGCCCAGATGACTTTTTACACACTCACAAGTAATGTTCGCTAATATATCCTTACCTCATTTCTGAATGTTCAGTCCAAAATAGGAGAGAATAAAAATTCTTTTAATAGGGACTTTATTCAATGAGAAACAACTACAATTGAAGAAAACAGTTGATTTATAGAATAAGGGAAAATGTCTCTGAATGTTTATCACTTGCAACTTTTATGACCTTTGGAAAATTACATACATTATCTCTGAATCTCAACTCTCTCAGGTATATAAGAGAAATGATAGTAGCCATTTAATTGACCAGTTGCATCAATAAAGACATCAAGTACGCTAGTAGTTTTTAACAGATTTGGTATTAGCAGTAATCATGAATACTCAGTAAACTAAGATAAATACCTTATTAATTTCTGAATTTATGGTGCCTTTTTAATGTACAAATCAGAAAACAGAACTTGGGCTTTAGACCAGTAAAATCTATATTTGAAAACCATATATTCTGTGGATCTTAGGAAAAGCTGCTTACCTTCTGAATTATAGTGTCTTTCAGTAGTAAAGTTGGGTGCTAACAACCTGCCTAGTCCTATTACTATAAAAAGTGGACTGAAGGCTCAAACCACCATTCCGTGGTCAGTAACTCCCATTACTGTACTGCAACTGCAACATGCCTGGCACTCCTTGGGGGGCTAAGAGCACCATTTCAAAGTTCTGGAAACAGGGTTGCCTTCAGCTGCTGCCTTACGACTAGTGATGAGTTAGCGTGTTCTTTGGGGAACATTCCAGTATGCATTGCAGACCTCAATCCTATACACAGAAATGGGGCCCGACATTTGGTTATGAGTAAGCACATTTAATAGACCCTCGTATATGTACAAATCTACTAAACATGCAGTGTACATATCTATAAAATGAGGACAATAATCTAATTGTCTTAGGAAAGGTGTTGGAGAAAACAGGACTATCTGAAAAAATCAGGAAAAGTTAAAAGGAAAACCTTACACATTATTCCAAATCAGAAATTTGGCAAAGCATTTAGAGTATCTCTAGAAACTCCATGTTTCAGTGGGTCCCATTCAAACATTACAAAAACCAAAAGCTCCTGCCTATTCATTTGAGAGAGTAATGGTAAGGGACTAGAAACCACTTCCTGTCTCCCTGCCAACACTAGAATGGAGTCTCAGCTCTGGGTGGACCAGATTGTGGGGACCTTCTTTTAAGTCAGTTGGGTCTACCTATCACATGGCAAGGATTCCCACCCCAGGAAAGCTGACCCAGTCTACATGGGAAAAGCCTGTCCTCCTGGCTCCCAGAATTCCCCTTTCCTCCCAGCAAGGCAGACACCAGTGCCAAAGCACTTGTTCACCGAACTGTGGAAGTCTCTTTTCTGTGCTCACTTTTGTCTTGATATTCTCGCTGTTTCTCTGAAGACCAACGACTATTCACTTCCTTGCCATGTGGCTGCTTGCCTACCTAAGACATTGCTCTTGGCACTCAGCTTGAACGTTTCTATGTCTACTTTTAAAACAGATATAGATCTCTGAACTCCTTTCCTACTTGACAATTCATTATTTCATGGAACAAAGGAATCCCAAAACCCACATCATATCATAGATTGGAACTGGCTACTAAGAGTCGTGCTCTGACTACCACAAGCTGGCCAAGGCATGTACCCACCATAATCAACCCAAATAAACAAGAAGAACAACACATTTAACCAATTCTTAAACACCAAAGGAACAGGACTGAGACGACTTGTTTAAAAGTAATGAACGATTTTATTACAGTAGTCTACGGTTCTCAGATCTCAACTTCCAAAGGTATAGTCAACAATTTTTTATCAGAGCCCAAAGGAGAAGAGCAAAATATAAGAGGGAAGGAATATTGGCATCCAGGGACAGAAGTTGGAAGGAGACCTTGTCTTCTCAGTAGGTTACATATCAAATGTGCCGAGAGTTCCCAGAAAACCAGAAAACCAGACTGGGACACGGAGCTATGGAAAGGTCTGGTTTGGAATACCAGTGCTCACACTGCAAAATCACCAAACAGCAAGGGAACCAACCCCCATTTGGAATCAAAAATTGGATAACAGTTAAGTTCAGAATGGAGGCACAGCCAAAAGAGGCTTTCAAGTTTTAACTCTTCCTTGAGCAGACATGGCTCCAACAGTAAGTCTCTTTCTTAGACACCTGATCTAACTGACTGTAGGGAAATCTCGGGGCTCAAGAGATCTGGTGGGAACTACTTTTTCCCACAACCCCTACTAAGAAACCTGGACAAAGTTGGGTTTGCAGATCTTACAAACTTAGGAGCCCCGAAAGTTTTGATGAAAAAAAGCAACCCCCAAACTGCCTGAACAGCAGTTAAGTGGGAGGATGGCATGCTGGGCTGACAGTTGTCTTGTTTCCCCTGAATCTATCAAACTTGGAGAGCTGTTAGGAGGGAGGACGGCAATGGAGGCGACTCTGGCTCCCTCCCAGACCCTGCCAACTGCATCAGCTTAACGACTGACCCTTCCAAGTCCTACAAAGCTGCCCCTGGTCTTATTTCTCCTACTCTGTTGGCTGAAGAGTCAGGAAGGTGGGGAGGAGGGAGGCGTGGGATGGAGGTGGTGGTCACTTCCTGGAGCTGTAACCGGCAGGAAGGCAAGAGGTCTGGTCTCCAAGGGAACGTGGGGCGGGGCAGTGACGACTCACAGGGAGCCCACCGCTCTGCTCCAGGGTTGGAGCTTGGGGAAGGTCAGTGGGGAAGGGCAAGGCCGGGGTCATGTGAGGGCTCCCTTTTGTAAGCACGAACCGGGAAAGGGGGTCCTCTTGCAAACACAGTGGCGACAGGCCTACAGGCTGTTCGGCTCGCCACGCAGCAGCTCCCCCACGTCCTCTGCGCCGCCTCCGCTCTCCAGCTCCATCTGCATCTCTGGGTCAGCACAGAGCTCGCGATCGCTGGTCTCCTCTGCTTGGGGCGCTTCGGGACCCACCAGCCTTGGTCGTTTGGGGGCGCAGTCGGGTGCATCCCCCGCGCTCCTCTTCAGCCTCGGCGGCTCCTTGGGCACCTGTTCAGCCTGCTGATCGCCAGCTTCTGCCAAGGCAGGGTGGTGACGACACTGCAGCACGGCCTCTGCAGCCTTCAGCTCTTCAGGCTCCTTGGTGGCCTCCAGCACGGCCTCCAGCACGGCCAAGGGCTCTGCCGCAGCCCCGGCCTCCTTCACCTCCTGCTTGGCCTCACACTCGGCTTCGACCTTCAGCTCTGGGGCAGCCACAGCCTCCTCTGGGATCCCCAATACGGCCTTCCACTTAGCCTTCTGCGGGGTCTCGGCCTTCGCCTCCTTTGCGGGCTTGGGTGCCGCTGCTGGCTGGGCAAGCTCTTTCACCTTGAGCTCGGCCTTGGCCTCCACCTCTGCCTCGCACTCTGGTGTGCTCTGTGTTTCCGGGGTGGCATCCAGCTTCTTCGCTGCCTCCAACTCGACCTCAGCCTCCAGCTCCCGGGCAGCCTCTGCAGCCTCCTTGGTAGCGGCCTCCAACTCTGGCCCAGTCTCGGGCTCTGCTGCAGCTTCCGGCACTTCTGCTGCCTCGGGCTCATTGGTCTCAGGCTCTGCTGCAGCCTTGGGCTCCGCTGCAATCTCAGGCTCTGCTGCAGCTTCCAGCACTTCTGCAGCCTCGTGTTCATCGGTCACAGGCTCCGCTGCAGCTTCTGGCTCTGCCGCAGTCTCGGGCTCGTCGGTCTCAGTTTCCGCTGCAGCCTCCGGCTCCACGGCTGCCTCGGGCTTCTCGGTCTCAGGCTCGGCTGCAGCCTCGGCTTCCTCTGCTTTCTCCAGCACTTCTGCAGCCTCCAACTGCGCTGCAGCGGGGGATTCTGCTGCAGACTTGGGCTCCGCTGTAGCCCTGGGCTCCCCGGTGGCCTCGGACTCCACTGCAGCCTCGGATTCCTCTGGAGCCTCAGATTCTGCTACAAGCTCCGGCTCCGCTGCAACCTCGGACTCCGCTGCAGCCTCGGCCTCCGCTGCAACCTCGGACTCCGCTGAGGCCTCCAGCACTTCTGCAGCCTCGGGCTCGTCCTCGGCCTCCTCGGTGTCCTCCTCGGTGGCTTCTGGCCCCTCGGCGGCCTCGGCCTCCAGCCCGGCGCCCTCGCCGCTCTCCTCCGCGTCCTCCGGGGCCAGCAGGCACTCGGGCGCCTCGACGCGCGGATTGTTCTCGATCTCCCACAGCCCCTCGCTGAAGCCGCGCCGCTTGCTGGGCTTGCCGAACCTCTCCTTGGACTCCTCGTAGGGGAAGAGGTGCTTGGGGCCCAGCAGGGCCGTCTCGTGGGTCCCGAAGAAGAACACCTGGTAGCGGTTGGGTTCGGCGACGCGCTCGATCCGGGCCGGCCAGTGCGCGTAGCCCTTCAGCTTGGCGAACACCAGGTCCCCGGCCCGGTACTTGGGGCGGCTGAAGCAAGACATGGCGTGCGCTCCGGGACCCAGCGGGGCGACCGGAAGCGCCGGAGCGGCCGCTGAGCCGAGGGCGCGTGCGCGGCCAGTGCGCAGGCGCCCTGGCCAGCCCATGGGCAACGCCCGGGGCCCGGGGGGGTCGCACGGGCCGGGGGGCTTTGTCCCCCGGAGCCAATGGCCGGCGCGGCGGCGCCCCGACGCCCTGGCGAGCGCGATGACGCAGCGCCCGGCTCTCGAGGGGTCCTGGTGGCCGTTATGGCTGCAGAGCCCGGTGTCCACCTGTCAGCGCGGACCCCCGGGCCATCTTGGCCGAAGCTGGCTGCTGCGTTCCAGAGAGGCCTGGGGAAATGGCCGGGGGGGCGACGTGCAAGGAGCACGCAGACATGATGATCACGTGTTTCACTCAGGCCTCCCCACCCCCAGAACCACCTCTCCCATCCTGCGGAATGGGTTCTGCTAGCTGCAGTAAACTGCCAAGTTGGAGGCCACTGGGACTTTCTGGATCTGCATTTCCTGATTTCCTCTGGGGCCACTGTTGGGGATGGAGAACAGAGCGGAAGTGTCAGAGTCAGCAGTATGTATGCGATGTCTAGACAGCATGTCTCTAGGGAGCAGAAAGGTAAAGCCTAAAGCTTTGCACCACGCCCATGGTATCCCAGTGGACTGATATTTCCTTTATTACATGGGCAACTTGGGTTCTCAAAGATAATGATTGGTATAACACTGAGCGGGCAGCGCACTCTCAGACTCTCTTTAGGTTTCCAACAAGAGAAGAAAACTGTTCTCCTTGTGGGATAGATTGGGCACAAGATAGGAAAGGCATCTCTGGAAAAATTGTTTTGCTTTCTTTTTACCTGCTGCCGGTCTTAATCATTAGTTCACGTGGGCAAAGCTGACAATAGGGAGAAGAACGGTGGCGTCTGTGGCACAGTGTCTCTGAAGGTTGGCAGCCACCGGTGTCTTACATTGAGAGCCCTGGGACCGAACGCTGGGAAACAGGACCTGAGTGAGCAGGAGCTACAGAATTAACAGCCAAGGCAATGCAGACAGCAGGGAGGGTAAAGGATCATGAGGAACCAGAGACAAGACCCCCCCCTCTCCCCGTAGCTTTCCAAGGACCCAAGGTCTCAGATACTGCAGAATTGTATCACTAGCTATTGTCCAAGACATGGGGGTCCCAATGTCAGGGTCGGAGAGCTCTAACAGGAGCCATGGGTACTGGAGGGCGGGATCACCGTCAGACACTGCCTGCTTCTGTTTGCTGCTGTGACTGAAGCCGAGAATGGTAAATTATGCCCAGTGCTAGGGCAAGAAAAGCTGGAGTCCAACAGGGAAACTTCACATCCTAAGTCTCTGGCTTCTAAAGCCAGAGAGCATGCACTGTCTTCAGTTCTTGGGGCTTGGTGTGACATTTATCTTGGTCTGACAGTTCCACCCATATCCACAGATATCCACAAAACCCTGGGCTTCCGACACAAGAAGAGTTTCTCCTCACCCAGCTACATTCCTACCAAATATAGCAAAGGGCACCGGGCAACTGATTGACAACATGCTTAAGAATTAGCTGCTGTTCTGCTCCTACAAAGCATGTTGCTGCAGGGATTCCTGGGGACCTGGGTCTGAAGGTGAAAGATCTCAACTGGGATGCCATTTTAGGAAGAGAGTTTGCTTTAGCTGTACATGAGAGTTGTATAAGTTGCCATGTATTTTTCAAGTTCTGTTTTCTGTGAAAATGTACTCTGTGTCATCCAGTCAAATCTATCATCTGGGTGCTCTTGGCTATTATGAAAAGATATTTCCATACTGGTCAGATAGTTAATGGCATAGATACTTTTTTCTAGTGAAATCGGTGGAAAATTAGAATCATGAACCGATTTGAGAATCAGATTTGGGTTGACAGGATTAGAAATCAGACCTTTTACCTTTGAATGATGAAGACTTGTTATGGGGAAAAATGAGGGAGCTGTCAACAGATGGAAAGAGAAGCAATCTTTTGGGGATCTTTGTCCAGCTCTTTTAAGTTTCCTGCTAAGCCATTTGCTTAGACTATCCATCCTTTGTAATTTATATGGTTGTTTGTACATGTGTGTATGTGCGGACACATACACAGACAGAGGATAATCGGTTGCGTCCTTCCACCTCATGGAGGCAGGTCTCACCTGATTTCTTCACGCAATCAGCCAGCAAACTCCAGTGGAGCGGTCTCTGGAGGTTCACAGCAGTTCGGTCTCTTCCTTCCTGTCACACTACAGTGCTGGAATTGCAGATGGGTTCCCAGCAGCCATTGGGCCGGTTTAGCTGTGTAGTGTGGTTGGGTCGCTCAAGTGATCTTGTTTCACTCTTAAGTTCTCTTTCACTCCTTATTTCTTTGCAAATTATCTATCTAAATATCTTTAATTTCATTATTTGTGTGTATTTGTGTGGCGCAGGGCAGCCATATACACTTATGAAATTGGAGTTCATTCTTTCTTCCTACCTGATGTGGGTTCTGGATACTATGTGTCATCCAGTCAAATTTATTATCTGGGTACTCAAACCTAGGTCTTCAGGCTGGTGTGGTAAGTGCTTGTACCCACTGAGTGGTGCCCTGCTCCTAGAAACGCTATCTGTTCTTGCAGGCAGCCTCACCAGATGGGGAACACCAGACACGCTGCTTCAGTCCCCCCACAAAAGGGATCTGATGATCTTCCTTTTGTTTTCATTAGGAAAGTTCCGGAACAATGGAAATACTAAGTGACAGCAGAAGAAATGAGGAAATCGGGGGCAACTAAGAAGCCCACAGGAGAACACAATCTGCCGCTTCCAGAATTAGAGGTCATTCGACTGCATGTGGCCTTTGCCCCAGCTCAGTGTGCTGCCCCAATGCATGTGTGCTGGAAGAAGTCACATTCTGTGCCCCAACGCATGAGGCGTGGAAAAAAATCGCTTTCAGTTCAGAAGAGACAGTGACCCATCAGCTCAGTCTTAAAGTCGAGCCAAACCTAAGCTCCAAGTGTTTCAGGAGAGTGAGTTCACATATTTACAGATCTTGTTCTCTTGCTTCCTCCACTAAGACCATATGGCCCCAAAGATGACTGCCTTGGGAAAGCATAAAATCTAGTTCAGGAGAGAAAGCAGCAGAGAGTTTATTGCTGAGCCATTGCAGCAGGTCTTGAAATGCTGAGTCATAGGACCCCTAAAGGAGTCCCAGGAGCATCATGGAAGATGAGATTTTTCAGGTGGGTTTATAGGAACAGGAACAAAAGATACATTCTGACATCCTCTTTTTTGCCTGAAATTATAAGAGAGAGTAGATACAAGTGTGTCGGTGTCTTTCTTTCTTTCTGTCCATTTTTTCTTCTTTTTCTTTTGATACTTAGAATTTAACCTTGGCTGTCCTACAAGTTAGGCAAATGCTTAATGATGAGCTCCATACAATCCACCTTTTTATTTCTGAGACATAAACTCATTAAGGTGCTCACCCTCGAAATGATCTACCTCAGCCACCTGAGAAGCCGGGGTTACAAACCTGAACGGCAGGACCAACAAAAGTGCTTAGGTCTTTCTCAGCCTCTGTTACTTGAGCTCAAGGATATTTAACATTTTATTTATCTATTCATCCATCCATCCATCCATCCATCCATCCATCCATCCATCCATCTATCATCCATCTTTTTTTTAAAGGGAGAAAGAGGTTTATTCAGCTTACGGTTCCAGAGAGAAGATACAGTCTTTCCAGGCAGAGGTGGCATGGCTGGTGGCCAAAGCTAGAGACAGGCTGTGTCACCACAAACATCTTGGAGGTTGAGAGTCATAAGACTCTTATTTATTTAGAGTCAGAGATGTTGGGGTGGAGGGTTGGGGTACATGCCACAGAACATGGGCAAAGGTCCGAAGACACATCTCAGAAATCAACTCTCTCCTTCCTCCTTGTGGACTTCTGAAGATGTAGCTCAGATTGTCAAGTTTACAGGCAGGTACCTTACCTCTGAGCTATCTCACAATCCTCTTCAAAGATATTTAAATTAGCACTTAGAATTTTCTACTGGATTGTTAGAAATATTAATCTGATTAGTTATGAAAGTCTAGCAAGTGGAAGACATTGGTTATTATGGTCTGTGAGGGGAGATACATCAACAACATTAGCAGAGCCTTGAATATGGGCACTGACAAATGAAGAGGCATCTTCTACCCGCTAATTAGCATACTAGAGGCAATCATGGACATAGCAGAACATCTATGTGAAACACATGAAATTTCTTGTTACTTGGAATTTTGGAAAATAAAATTCTGTGAACATTTTTACTGCCTGGTAACTCATTTCAGCCTGGGGCAAACAAGGGAAGGAAGCTTCTAGATGCTCCTTTGCTTTCATTCCTGCCTACTCAGGACAAAGAGCTGGGGTTGAGGTTGGCGTTACATGCTCAGACAGAGTGATATGATCTCATTTACCAGGGAACCGATGTGCTTTTGAAGTTATTGTCGACTAAGTCAATGTTGCCGGTAGCTCCATTAGGGACAGGCCAGGTTATTATGTAAAGTACTTGTAGAGAGCTGCAATGAGTAAATTTCAGAAATAGGTTTTCATGAGCTCAGGTTCCCATGGGAGGTCCGAAGTCTTCACACCCAAAACTGGAATTCCAGCCGCCGGCCTGGGAACCCTGAATGCATCCCATTTTGCAGTTGCTTTTCCGAAAAACTGGCGGTGGAATTTTAAGAGCTGTTCAACGTTGGTTGTGAGGCGTGGGCAAAGCACGATATAATTACACAGCAGACAATAGAGGTCTAATTGATATTTCCCTGTTTAATTACTTTGAAATTCAATTAGTTTGCTGTAAACTATGATTTAAAAGAAACATAATTGTTTCCTGTGTGCTCTTGTCCTCATTAAAGATATTAACTGCCTCTGGGTTTGTACAGTAGCTGCATTTCTGAATTTGCTATTAGAAACAGGGGCTGCTTTTTGTAATATTCTAGCAGATGCGATTGTGTGGGGAATGAGCTTCTCCCCACCATGGGCAGAACACCCCACTGTTCATCTTTCAAGCAGCACAGCATGTTCACCACCTCTCCGTTATCACCAGAACATTTCAGTGTCATCCTAACTTTGACAGTCTCAGGGTTTCTGAAATGCACGGAATGAACGAAACGTCAGTGGGATCCCTAAGGCTGAAGGAAGGCATCAACGGTTCTCCCCAGGAGGCAGATCTAGCTTTTCCTTTGTTTATTTCATGTGTGTGTGAGCATGTGTGCATGCATGTGCACCTGAGTGGGCACACGTGTGGGGGTGCATGTGCGCACAAGTGTCCTTGCACGATAAGAGCAATCACCCTTAATCACTCTTCCATCTCGTTATTTTAAGGCTGGGTCTCTAATTAAACCCTGAGCACATCCTTAGGGCCAGTCTGGCTAGCTTGCTGCTCTGGGGACTCTCAGGCTCTGTCTTCCAGGGCTGGAATTATGGGAAGGGGGACACACACCTGCCTGACTTTTTTTTTTTAACATAGGATCTGGAGACCTCCATTCTTGTCCTTTTATTTTTGAGAAAAGCAATTTCACCCGTTCTCCAGCTCCTAGAGGGTCACATGTGTGTCTTCCTTTGTTGAAGGGTGTTGGGAAGGAGAGATGAGAGTCCAGAATTCCAAAGTGCTTTGCGTGTTTGTGTGTGTGTGTGTGTGTGTGTGTGTGTGTGTGTGTGCTGGCCATTGATACTTCTCTGAACTAATCACAAATGTTAAACATACTGGAGAGGGACTGAATGTATGGTGACTGCAACACTAACGGTTCAATGACCAGGGACAGAGAAGTGTCTCTAAAAGGAGTGAGGGAGTTACTGGTGATTAATTATATTTTACTATACTGGATGGGGGACTAAAGTGCTCTGAAACTCATTGGAAAAAATATAAAAAGTATTACAATAGCATGAATAATTAATCTTGCTCAATGTTTGTTCAAACCTCACTACAGGAAAATGTATGAACTATTTATGACCTATATAATTATGAAAGTTGAAACAAAACTTATCAACACTGATGAATAATAATTGAAGATTACATGCCCATTATAAAGCGTATTTGCCTAGTAATTATGTGGTCAAATAGCTGTATTCTGTGAATAAGTTTTTAAAGTAGTTTAGTGACTGAAAAAGGCCCACCACCTCAAGTCCAGTAAAAATACTGAAGCACATATATAGCATGGGTAAGTTATGGTGAACCTAGTGCAGCCTGCTTCTTTATCTGAAAAGAAAGCAAGGCCATCCTAGGCTTATCTGGAAGGACGGTCACGTGACAAGAAAGGGAGATGGCTAATGCCAGCGGCTGTCTGGCACCTAGGAAGGATTCAGTTACCATCATCCACTGTTGGACAGGGGTTACAAGGCACATCTGTGACTCCCAACACTTTGGAGGTAGAGGCAAGCAAGAGATCAAAGTCATCCTCACCTACATAGCAAGTTTGAGGCCAGCCTGGGCTACATGAGACCATCTAAGAAAGATAAAATAATTTAAAATATTGAAAAACAGCCAGAACAAGTGCTATTTGTTTCTTTGTGACTTTTTTCTCACTATCTGTTGGTTTGAAATTTAGCTCAATCTTTTGTTACTGCTCCTCGAATTTTTTTTTATTATTATTATTATTATTATTTATTCAACTGTGTGTATGTGCGCGCGCGTGTCTGTGTGTGTGTGTATGTGTGTGTAGAACCACGGACGAATTCGCGAACCACCATGGACGCCTCCACCTCCTCCTGCCCCGGGATTCACAGGCTCCGCCCTACCAGGACCAGAAGCGCAGGCCGCCCCCGCTTCCGTCTGGCGTCTATACATGGGATCTGGGATCCGAACTCGGGACCTACCGCCTGCAAGGCGGAGGCTTAACCCCTGAGCCACCTCTCCAGCCCCTGCTCCTCGAATTTTATAGATAATATTTTTCTTAATGTTTTTGGGGACGCTGTGGCGGTCACACACTGAAAGTATATTTTAAATAACGGCACAAAGCCAGCAAGATGGTTCCACAGGTAATGACACCAGAGATGAAGATGGACATCGACAACCAGAGTCACGTCGTGATGGGAAAACTGACTTTCAAGAACTGTCACTCAGGTCACTGAGATAGCTCAATGGGTAAGGTGGGTAAACTGCCTGTCCGCAAACCTGGAGACCTGTGGTCAATTCCCAGCAGCCCCCATAGTACCTCTCTCTTCTTCTCTCTCTCTTACACACACACACACACACACACACACACACACACACACACACACACACAAAGAAAATAAAGTTTGAAAATTCATATATAATACAAATGACCTTTTGAGCAAATATTTTTAAACAAATATTTTTGCTTTGTTTTTCTTTGCTGGGGCACAAATGACAGACAGAAGGAAAGATTCCATGTAACCATTGCATGTATAGGCCCTGTTTATAGGAGAATTGCTGGGCCTTGCTTCCAGAAGCGTGGATGGTACTGAACTAATTGAGTGCCTCGCATGCATGAAACCTGGGTTCAATCCTTAGCACTGCAGAACCCAGACTCAGTGGCACGCGTCTGAAGTCCTAGCATTCAGTTCAGGCCATCCTGAGACACCCTTCATTATTTCTTGTTATTGGTTTTGGCTTGTAATTTCTCGTTTCTTTCATGACTTTATTCATTTCCATATCCTTTCAGGCCTTCTAAACATATTTATTTTAAAATATGGATATTTTTCTCTCATTTTAATTTAATCTGTCATGATTTCATTTCCTGCTGCCAAGAAGCTTGGCTCAAGCTTCCCTGACTGCGAGGTCACACTCTTCTTTATGCCTCTATAACAGGCTTTCTCCAGCCTGTTGGGTGTGAGGAGTCGCCCCTCTAGACACTTCTGTTCTACTGTGGAATCACATCCCATCCCCCACACAGAAAAGGGATCTCATTGCTTGTCATGTCACAGCTCCTGACAGATCTGACATATTAGTTCCTCCGGACGTTATGTGTCTATTTCTGTTTCTGATTGATCAGTACTTGCAGCAACTCTAGGTTATCTAATCTTGTCTTTCATGTTTGATCTGGTATTCGCCATGTGTTGGTCATAAAGGAAATATTACAAGGCATGGACTTGCAGTATCTTAAGTAGTTATAGAATGTCACCCACAATCTTCCACTAGCTGTTTATTGTTAACTGGGAGAAATAGTCTGCATTAAATAGCCAGGAAATAACAAATGGCTTCTAATCAAAAACAAAAGCACACATCAACATAAACACAGAAGGGGAGACTTTGGGGGTATGTTAGCATTTGAGATTTTTCTCAAAGAATAGGATTTGCATGGACAAAAAACTTAATGAATTTTTTTTAGCTTCTTTATAGGTTCTTTGGATTCTGTGCCTTAAAGATGTCGTCTATGAAGCCCTGTGTGTGCATTCAAAAGCTTTAAAGATACCATCTTAGTCAGCTGGAATGCCTATGATAAAAACCCATCAACTAGTTATCCTACAAATAACAGAAATTTATTCTTCCCAGTTCTAGAAGCTGATCGCTCTGAGGCTGAGGAAGCAGCAGACTGGTCCGAGGTGAGCGGCCGCATCCTGATTCACTAGTGTATGTGTGGTTACACGCTGCTCACAGCCAAGCGAGCGCTCGTGGCTGGCTTTCTTCCTTCTTTTCTTCCATCTTTTCCTTCTTTCTTTTCTTTCTTTCTTTTCCTTTTCTTTCCTTTCTTTCTTTCCTTTCTTTCTTTTCCTTCTTTTCCTTCCTTCCTTCTTTCCCTTCCTTCCTTCCTTCCTTTCCTTCCTTCTTTCCCTTCCTTCCCTTCCTTCTTTCCCTTCCTTCCTTCCTTCTTTCCCTTCCTTCCTTCCCTTCCCTCCCTTCCGTCCCTCCCTTCCCTCCCTTCCTTCCGTCCCTTCCTTTCCTCCCTTCTCTCCCTTCCTTCCTTCCCTCCCTTCCTTCCCTCCTTCCTCCCTCCCTCCCTCCTTTCTTTCTTTCTTTCTGTCTTTCTTTCTGTCTTTCTCTTCTTTCTCTCTCTTCTTTCTTTCTTTCTTTCTTTCTTTCTTTCTTTTCTTTCTTTCTTTCTTTCTTTCTTTCTTTCTTTCTTTCCTTCCTTCCTTCCTTAAGAAATAGGCTTTTATATAGAGCTGAAAGCTTAGTGCCCAAAGAAGTCATAGTTTAGCCTGAAGGTGGGAGGCGTTAGAACAGAGGAGATTGCCTAATCTGAGAGAATAGGGAGAGAGCCACTTGGTAACCTGGCAGAAGGAGGAAGAAGAGAGGAGAAAAGGAGCAGAGAGACCAGAGATCTTGTACGTCAGGAGAGAGACTGATGGTCTCTCTAGCAGAGGGTTTCTTTTAATCCCACTCAGCTCTCAGAGCCCACACCTAGCGCCACCACACTGGGGCTTCTATTTTTACATGTGAGTGGAGCAAGACACATTTAGTCTAGAGTTGGGACTGTGCTACGATCTGTAGCTATGGTGTATCTGGCACATGGGGGTCTTGAAAGAAAGTAATTCCATGAGCATCTAGCAGGTCCACGTGAACATTTTGGTTTTTGAGTCATTCTTAGAGTTTGGAAGCGTGTGCACTAGTAAAACATCTGCAAAGAAATATTAAGATTGAAATTTATATATGGTTTTATTTAAATGAATATTCTTGCAGAAAAATTCTAGCAAGGCCTGATATTGGACTCACATTAACTCCTCATGCACAGGAATCCAGGGTTTACTGTTAAGTGTGCCTTCCCTTTCTTCATGAACTCTGTAGTTTCAGAGAAGTCTAAATTAATTGTATTATGTAATTCTCCCACGGAGCTGTAGGGCACTTCCCAGGGTTCCTTACACATGCCAGGAACCAGCTAGTAATTAATGACAAAAAGGAAGATACTCCACACCGGGCCTCACAGTTTTTCAAGTCCTCTGTCTGAGTTTCGATGATTCATGTTGTAGCTTGGTAAATCCAGAAGTAGTGGTGGCGATAATTGGCCTGGCGCCTTGCTAGTCTGGTGGTGTCTAGCTTGATTCAGATTAATAAAATTCCAAGCTGAAGTTACAGAAAAAAGCATCTGTCGTGGGCCTAGCAAGGTTGGCCCTGGAGACCAAGGATGTTGAGAGAGTGTGGTGGGGATTAAGAAAAGGAGATTCTCTCATTGGCTGTGTCTTGAGTCCATCATCTTGACACTCACTTATCACAGCCCTAGTATTGGATCCATGTGTTAGATACATGCCATTCACAGGCAGACATGATACCTGTCTTCAGAGATCTGGTAAGTAAAGGTACCCGGGGCCTCTCCCAATACCCAGGGTCCAACTTTAACTTAAACAATAGAGCTGTTCATAAGGTTGAATGCTGTCTGGTCGTCTGTGAGTAAATCCGTGGGGCTTGCAGGAAGGAAGCACACTGAAGGCTGTGTTGGCTGTGATGTGACCTGAACCAAGGCAGCGCAGAGTCTCCAGTCCCTGCTGGCACTGTTGATCCCGTAGCACCATGGAGTGTGTGAAAATGTTTATCATTTCCTTTAATGGAAATTTAGTAGGAAATGTTTCCTGGAACCCAACGTCTATTCCAGAATGTAAGTTTTAGTTCCATTAAGCTACATACAAGTGTGTGAGCATGTATAGGCTCTGAGACTATCACAGGTAACTGAGTTAAACAACAACGCTCAGTGGACTTTCAAGCACCAGAGCTCTGAGCAGCCCACTCTCTTTATAGTCAGGGCCATAGTCAGTCACTATGCTTGTCACGGGACAGTCACCCTTGGATTTACACATGGGGCGAATAGGCGCTTCTCCATTTGACAATCAAATCCTGATAAACCAGCCAAAACTGAAGATACTACATGCAAGAATCTTTGCAATGTATTTGAACCACCATGTTGTGCACTGTGGTGCATGCTGCTCGCTCCTGTGCATACGTGACTGCCCATGAGCTATGGCTCCAACCTAGTATGGAGACAGACCTTTCTGCACATGTGAGTCCCCAAAAGATCCATAGTCAAGCTTTATAAAGCCCAGATCCACTTCAGATATACAGTGCTTTTATGGCCTCAGAGGTCAGATATCTTAAATTGAAAAATTGTTAAGCCTGGGATTGCCCAGATATCAAAGAGGAAGCACAATTTCAGTGTGTGTGTGTGTGTGTGTGTGTGTGTGTGTGTGTGTGTGCATGTTTGTACATGTATGTGCATGTGTGTATGTATGCATGTGTGTATGTGTGCATGTATGCATATGTGTATGTATGCATGTGTATATGCATGCATGTGTGCATGCATGTATGTGTGCATGTGTGTGCATGCATGTGTATGTATGCATGGATGCACATGTATGTGCGTGTGTGTATGCATGCATGTGTGCATGTTTGGGCATGCACACATGTGTGTGTGGTGTGTATCATAGAGAGAGGAGGTAGGGCAGGGATGAAGGTGAAAGACATCTGGAGATTGAGGGAATCTTGCTTGTTACCTGCAGCATGAGCATCAGGGTCTCCAAGAGACAGTGTTGTCCTCACTCTTGATCTCCATTTGATCTCACTCCACTCTCTTTTTTTCCACACTCAAATTCCAGTATTACACTTTGAAGCTCTTTTATAACATGCAGTGTTGTTTTGCTGTGCCTATGTTTTCATTTGCACGAATACAGTGTGCTCCTCACCCATCCCACCCCATCTCATTCCACCTGGCTCCACCCCACAGTAGTCTAGACTACCTGGCCACTGAGCTCCAGAGATGTGCCTGTGTGCGTGGTGATGCTAATCTCACTGCCTCTGGTATAATAGCTACACACCACATGGGCTCTGGAAACTGAACTTGGGTCCCCTCGTTTACGTGGCTGAGTGATTTCCCTGCCCACCGATTACTAGAAATTCCTAAACTCCTCTGTGTTTACAGCGATCATTCTTTAGCAAAGTCTTCGTTAGTCACAGCCCCATATGACACAGTAGGAAAGTGTAGGAAAGTGAAATAATTCTGTATGTTACTCTTTCTCCTGTTCTCTGTGTTAACATGGCCACAGCTAGACACTTGGTCCTAAGAGAGGAGGGTTATAACTGAATCCTTTTTCCAACAAGGGATGTGCCTTCCAGTTGTGACTATGAGCATGGAGTCATTGTCTGATATGCTTGGCTTCAGTCCCAGAAATTCCAAACTTTCATGACCTATTATTTATATTTTTTGAGCATAGAATCTGTAAAGTTCAAATGAAAATAAAATTCTCAATCATGTCTTTTGACCAGTATGTGAGCATGAAATCCAAATTTCTAAGGCATTTAATTCACACATTGAATCCGATGAGGATCTAGCAAACAGCAAAAAGTATGAAGCAATATGATCAGTGCTTCAGAATGGCATGTTTTGAGGCCATAGACAGAAAAACCAGGTCCATAATTTATTCATGTGCTTGACATTTCTTGGGTGCCTACTAAGGCCAGATGTTGTTCTAGGCGTCAATGATATAAAACATCTCTACCCACAGAGTTTATTTATATTCCAGCAGGATGCACAATAAAGTAAGCTATGATGCAATGTGACATGATAAAATAATGAAACATAAGGTGAAATAGGCCTGGAGTGGAGAACGATTCTGATGGTATTTGCTTTTGTATATAACACAGCAAGACACACAGCTGAAGAGATGAGGCTAAATATGCAGGAATGTAACAGAAGAACGCTCCAGACAGTAGAGCAAGGAGATGCAAAGATTTCCTGCATAGTAAGCTTGCTGCCTGCGCTCAAGGAATGAATAATGGCAGGGGCGGGGTTTGTGCTAACAGGTGAAGAGGCATCATGTAGGAAACAAACCCAGACTGAAGGCAGGCAAGTGTGGTCCCGCCCAGTAAGGTTTTTAGATTGAGGTTTTACTAAGTGTGATGAGAGACTGACAGAATTCCTAGCGCTGGGAATGGACATGATTTGACCTAAGCTGAAGTACAAATGGTTTCAGTATTCTCAGCAAGCATTACTGAGCCCCTCTGACATTGCTTCCTTTTTCAGTTGTTCCTCCCAGCTGACGTGTTGTCTTGCTGCGGCCACTGCTGTCCAGAGCAGTGGTCTTCCCCCCAACGACTCCTCTAAGATGCAAATAAAGTACCCTGGCATACTCTGACAGAGGTCATAAATTCAGCTTCAAGTTGATAGTGCTTCAAGAAAATGAGGAAATGAGGATCTGCATCACAATTGAAATAATCATATAAACAAATACAATCTTATGTGAAACCCTTTGCTAAGAAAGCCTACTGTGAGCCTGGCTCTTGGAAAGAGGAACTCAAAGAATCAGATCTCAAGAGCCTTGAAGGAGAAACATTGTCTTTGGAAAATCCTTCTGGGAGTCGCTTTTCTCCAAACCTGTGGGTCCGAGCGGCCACCCAACAAGCAACAGGCAAGCTCCTGTGGGAGGGGCCAAGGTGTCAGAGCCAAGCTCCTCTCACACGCCTGGTTTGATGCCCAAGGATCTCCTGGATTAAGTGTCGCATTTGGAAAGAGCATTTTTTTCCATTTGATTTTCGCTTCTGCCTTGCTCTCTTCCCTTCATCTTTTATTATGCTTGTATTGGGCTACTGCCTTCCCGTGACTCAGTAAGTGGATATTCAGAGGTCTGGATTTCTCTTCTATCTGACTCAATCATTTGTGGAACTCTGAGGGTAGAAGGTTTCCGCAAAATATATACCTTCTTCTTAGTCCAAGAAGGCCTACTTACTTTGGATATTATGGAACTGGAATGTTGTGTAAAATTTCAAGTGCCAAGAAACAAATTGTTGAAACTTAAGCTTTGCCCAACATCTTTAATGAACTGTATAGCAAATTCTAAATGTGAAAGTATCCTCTGGGTATGGTCCATATAAACATTCATCCTATGTTTTACATGACATAATTTAGCATGTCAATAGTGATAGACTTCCTGGTTCCCCCTAGGGGGGCTTTTAAGAGCATGTGTTTGCCTCACTGTAGCTGGGGCTCAAGATCAAAGACTGATCCTGAGCTGGGCAAAGGTCTTGGGATGTACCTCCAGACCCTGCCCCCTCTGCCCACCCACCAACCCTGTGGGTGTAAAACTAGTTCATTTCCTCTCCCTGTCTCATTTTCCTTCCTCTCCTCTCCCTCATTCCAGATTAGGCCTGTGGTTCTGGAATCCCGTTAAAGACTTCCACCTAGTCTGTGGTATGGTGCATTTTGGGGTACTTTATTTTTACAAACAGGTTATCACCATGCATTAAGGTCAGCTGTAGAATGAAACTCAACAGTGAATTCCCAGGATCCCTTAAAACATAAGTGCTTCTCTTTGGAGTGATAGATATGCCGGTGTTCTTGCTTACAAAAGACTCAGAACTTCTGCTTGATATACCAAATTACAGCCTCTAACAAATCTCTGCTCATGTGCAGTCATGGCTATCAGGATGTCACCAAAGACTACGACAGGCAAGAGTTTAGTGGGTGGTGTTTGTTTTAAAATCATGGACCTAACTTATTTTCTTAAATTTATTTCCCTAAATAATTCAGTTAGCCACTAAATACTAACTAGCTACTAAAACAATAACGAAGTTTTCTTCCCTGCTGTCACATAAAAACAAATCTCTAACCTAAGCAATTTGGGGAAGAAAAAGCTTATTTGACTCACAATTCCAGGTTGCAATCCATCGTTGTGGGGAAGTCGCAGCGGCAGGAGCTTGGAGCTGTTGGCCATATCACTTGCACCGTATGCATGCCAGCAGACTCCATCTTCATACACTCCGGGACCCTTGACCCAGGGAATAGTCCTGCCCATAATAGACTGGTCTTCTAAAGGGCATCAAAGATAACCCCTCACAGGCATGCTCAGAGGCCAACCTTGGTCTACAAAATCCCACCTAGCTGGGCTGAGACCTTTGTCCTAAGTGTTAAGGTGACACTTAATACCTAGCCTCAGAGCTGGACTTCCCTTGCCTTGTTCAGGATACAGCTTATTATTTTACCAGTGTCCCAGCTGCTTCTACTCTTTCCTTAGTACTTGAGAAATTAACGCATTAAATGAGGACCGAGCCTCTTACAAGCAAAGTCCCCCTCCACTTCCTGGTCTCTTCCTCTCACCTCTTCTTTTGCTTCTGTCTGTGGACATAAACATACATGGACATGAACATGAAATCCTGTTTATGAACTGAACTGTACCTTACCCCTTAGTCATACTGACTTGTACTTCACCCCTTGAGCCATCCTTATCACCAATAACCAGACATTTCATCCCATTTGCTGTGTTTGCTATGTTTGAAATTTGTTCCCTGCCCTATAAAAAAACCCGAGTCCTAAGTGCTCGGCGCCGCTCTTGCTCCCGAAAAGCAGGGTGACCCCAGTGCGCTGGTGAATAAAGCCTCTTGCCTTTGCATCGATTCTGGCGTCTCCGTGTCTTTAGTTGAGGGGCTCGATCAGGTGCAGGAACTTTAGTTCCAACATCTGGTGCATTGGCCGGGAAGGGAGTACCCTCACTGGAGATCATGAAGAGCAGATTGGAGGCTGTCTCGAGACAAGAGAGTGTGTGAGTATCTCTGTGCATGCTGTTGTGTCTGCCTCACTCTGGTTGTCTAATCTTGTTTTTCCTGGGTTCTGAATTTTGGCGGCTGGAGCACTGTGAGTGCCGAGACCAGCATCTGGTAGCTGGGGCACTGTGAGTGCCGAGACCAACATCTGGTAGCCGGGGCACTGTGGGTGCCGAGACCTGCGTCTGGGCTATACCCTTAGAGAGGTGGGCAGATGTGCCAATACACCTCAAAGAGTACTGAGGATGCTCCAAACTCGGGGATAGCATTTTTGTCTCTATAGGGGATTTGGGTCCCCCGGTGGGTTAAAGTCCCACTTGACTGTAGAGGGACCGTAAGGCTCCTCTACCCGTTGGGATTCGAATCCCCCCAGTGGGTTAGAGTCCCACTGTGTCTGAATGGTGAGGTCCGAAAGATTGCCACTAGGAACTGCTGCTGTGACATATTTGTGGCGTTTGTGTCCAAGTTGTCTAATTTGTCTGTAGATGTCAGAAAAAAGAGAGTGGCAGGTAGGGAAAGAACTCAAAATCTAAATGTTGAAATTAAGAAAGGAAAATTCATCACTCCCTGTTCTGATAAATGGCTCACTTTCAAGGGCAGCAGATGTGTGTTTTAAACTGTCTTCTTTTTAATTTACCTAATAACACCTCTATTTTAATTTCTAAAGCGACTAAGGAAAGAAAGCCTCTGCCCCCCTGTACTGGAGGGGCCAGAAGAACTGTCTGTCGTTTTTTGTGCTGTGTCTATGATGACCTCATTTTAAGAGTTACTTTAAGTGTTTTGACTTGTTTAGTTATCTAGGTTTCCCATAATACGTGTGTTTTATATTTCAAAATAACAAAGCTATGGCCACTTCAAATTATTGCATACTTATAATTACATTTTGTTTTTTTTGACTCTTTATTATTTGGCATGCTCAATTTAAATGCACGTGCACACTTAAGAACAACATAAAAGGCCTGAGTATGTGCTGACCAAAATATTTTGTTTTATCTTAATTTTTATGAAGCTTCACAAGAGATGGTACTGTGTTTTTACCAAGGGAAGTTTGTTTTCATATGTGTAATATTAACATATCTAACAGCCAGAAAGGAAAACTGATTTCTGAGAAATTCATTGGAATTTCTTCATTCTCCTGGTATGTATGAGCTCCCTTTCTTGGGGACAAATCTGCTTTCTAATTCCTTGTTCCCAGGTGTACTCCTGTGTTCTGCTATATAATGATTTTTAAGATGAGGTCTACTGCCTCTTTTAAAGGACATTTCTTACAGGATAACTAATTTGAAAACAGTAGGAAGCCATCAAATAGGAAAAAAAAATATATATAGATATAGTACTTAGTTGTAAAGAAGGTTTAATAGAAAGTCTATAAAATAAAATATGTTACTTAGAAGGTTAAAGTATGAGCAGGATATTAATGAGTTGGTTACTTACAAAGAACATTAAAGTATGTTGTGAAGGTTTGTGGAATGTTAGACTGAAAATTAGAGATGATGATTAAAAGAAATGTCATGCATTATGCTTCTTCCATATTATAAAAGAAAAAGCATTGAGCCTCAGAAATTAAAAATTAAGAATTAAACTTCATGTATTCAAATGTATTTCAATTGTTTGTTTTGATTAAATAAGAATTTGGTTACTAGGACCTGCAGCAGCCCTGGCAGGGTTCTCATCCGCTCCCTGGGAAATGGGTTCACCGAGAGCAGGGCTCTGCTCAGCATCAGACCAACAGGAGGAACCGAGGCCCCGCCTGATGATGCCACCTCAGCTGCAGCTTGGAGCAAACTCAAGGCCAGCTGTTAAACCAACCTCTGCTCACCTTTTGGAGCAGGCCTCTCCTGGAGGGGGAGGAAAAGAGGACCTACAAAAAGGGGGGGGTCTCCAGTATGTAGATTAGCTTCTGGCTCTTACACCTTACAACATGATGAGTTTATTTGGTTTATCCCATGTGCCTTCCCAGTTACAATGGTTTATGTTGTAGGCCTAAGTTATCTGTTTTGTCTCCTTTAGACGACCTTGAAGTAATAAAGTCATCTGTCAAAGACCTGGACTATCCCAGCATCACATAGATGAGGACTTAGATGAGGGCATCAGACCACTTCATCTCCACCGTCCCAACTCAGCAGGAAGCAGTCATAAAGAATCATCGACCCTTATCCCCAAAGTGGTCTGAGTTCTCAAATAGGTTTATGGGAAAATGACGCAGGATTACAGCAGCCATGCTGGGATTCCAAAGAGACATCCCCCACTGATGGAATCGCCTGGAAAGAACACCCCTGCTGAGGAACTGACTCCAATCCTACCAGAAATTTACCACGAAAACTGTAACTGACACTCCATGATTGGAGTGTGCCTAAAGAAAAGGGGGGAATGTGGACATAAACATATGTGGACATGAACATGAAATCCTGTTTATGAACTGAACTGTACCTTACCCCTTAGTCACGCTGACTTGTACTTCACCCCTTGAGCCATCCTTATCACTAATAACCAGACGTTTCATCCTGTTTGCTGTGTTTGCTATGTTTGAAATTTGTTCCCTGCCCTATAAAAAACCCGAGTCCTAAGTGCTCGTGGCTGCTCTTGCTCCCGAAAAGCAGGGTGACCCCAGCGTGCTGGTGAATAAAGCCTCTTGCCTTTGCATCGATTCTGGCGTCTCCGTGTCTTTAGTTGAGGGGCTCGATCAGGTGCAGGAACTTTGGTTCCAACACTGTCCTTTCCTGCTGCTGAGGCAGGATTAGAACAGCCATGCTGGGATGGGTCTCTCAAGGTCTTTGGAATTCCTGAAGGTCATCCCCCACTGCTGGAATCACCCTGAAGGAACACCCCTGCTGAGGAACTGACTCCTCCCAGAGATAAGATAGCCAACTTCCCTATGGAAGGATTGTGGAAATGAGCTCTGCATATCAAACAACTTGACTTCTATCTTACATGGGCCCAAGAGCAACTGGGATGGGCCCTAATGGGTTTTAACCAATGGGAAAAAGTCAGTTTCCTGGACTTGTCCAGGTGTATATAAATACACCTGGCGCTAGCAGGCATCTTTGGCACCCTAGCTCCTCATGGCACTTCAGTGCTATGAGTTCTGTTTCTTGCCTGCTTCTCATAGAGGCACCCTAGCCCCTCATGGTAGTCAAGGTGCCATGAGTTCCTTTTCCAGCTGCCTGCTTCTCTTGGAGGTGCCCTAGCCCCTCGTGGCACTCCACATCTGGAGTCCATGAGTTCCAACCTTTGTCTTCTCTAACAAACTCTACGTTAATCCTTTACACATGTTCTGGTTTCAATCTTCAACTCCAGAACACAAGAACCCTGCAACACTGGGACGGTCAAGACTGTTTCCCTGTAACACTGCCACAGGCTGGGAGGTCTCATATTTTTTCTTCATCCTTTCTTAATTTTTTTCTATCTTTACTCATTCTTCCCTACTCTCTTTCTTCCTAGCTCTTTTCATCAACCTGAAAGAACTATCTTTTTGGCTTTTATCTCTTCTGCAATGCCAGGTGGGACATGAATCATTGCTCTGCACAGTATACCCACAGTGCATGTGCTGCTAATGCAGGAGTTACTCAGTGACACGTTTGCAGATTGACTGTCGTTGAGTCTGTGACTGTGCAGATGTCATCCCTTTATTATTCAATGGTCTCAAAGCACAAACTTTCATTGTACTGTACTGTTATTACAGTTCTACATTATTAGCTACCTAATCTATGAATTAAGCTTTCTCATAAGCATCTCCTGTGAATAAGGAGCTGTCACATGTTGGGGTGTATCCTACTTTAGATCGCATGCTGAGTCTATTTGACTTCACCTGATTGTAATCCGAAGTGAAACATGATTCCAAGTCTACTGTGATCAACAGATCCACACCAGATCAAATCCACAGATCTTCTGTTACTCTTTTCTGGTAATAAAGCAGGTTAAGTTTCCTAAAACTTTGTCTTCATAAAAATAACTTAAATGATCAAAAATGTTTTGCTTAAACATCTCTTTAAATGCCCTTGTGGTTGCCCTGGAAGCAAAAGATACCTTCAAGAGCAGAGAAGATGCGAGAGAGAACCAAGAAAGGTACAGACTTTCAGCAGATCCTGAGATCTGTGGTGGACAGACGTGTAATTAGGATAAGAAGTGTGATATCCAAATGAAGAAGATATCTGAACAGAGAAAACTTAGCCTGTTCTTTCCATAGCCACCCACCCTCTGAAGTCAGCAGAAAGCCTACGTAAGTCTATAAACTGTCTGAAGCACAATCTCTTCAGAAATAACTTTTAAAAACATTCATTTATCCTCTGTGTGTGTGTGTGTATGTGTGTGTGTGCGTGTGCGTGTGCTTGTGTGTGTATGTGTGTGTGTGTGTTGTGTATGCATGCATGGCTAGGCGTGCTATGGTACAGAGGTGGATATCATGGTATTTTCGGGACCTGTACTTCCTCCCCTTATTGTTTAAGGATTATGCTCATATGCATCACAGAAAAATGACTGTACCCACTGTGACATTTGGCTGCCTAAATACCTCAATCTAGAGGAGGCTCCAGAACACTCAAGTTCAAAAGACCAGAGCAGACGAGTTCTAGGGAAGGAATTCCATAGAGCGGAATTGTCTTTGAAAAGCAATGCGAGGCAGTGGGATTGACCAGATTCCTCTTCAAGCTGCCCACAGAAATCTCATTTGTTGGACCTGAGAGATGACTCTGGGGTTAAGCCTCACAAGCAGGGGGGACCTAAGTTTGGATCCCAGACACCAAGTGAAAATGACAGCAGTCTGCAATTCCAGCCCTAGAGGGCTCCTGGGAAACCCCAGAGCAAAGCAAAAGAGACATGACACAATCCAGGGTAGTTCCCAAAGTCACCATTGGGCCTCCACAGATACACTCAATATCCTCTGGTACACACAGACACACACAGTGTTCTCTGATACACACAGACACACATAAACATAGACATACACATATATACATACACACACAAACACATAGATACACACACAAGCAAACACATACACATGCAGACATATACACATACAGGCACACATACACACACAAACACACACACACACACACACACACACATGCATGCATACACAAACATACACACAAAAGAAAATCTCACTTGTTATGACAAAAGAGGAATTTCAAAGTATAGAAAGAAATGTTGAAAGAGAGGATTAAAATCAGCCAAAATGAAATTTAAAAAAATATGACCGATTTCATGGAAAAAGACTTCTGAGATTCTTATGGATGAAAACAATGATGCTCTATTCTAGTCCATCCAGCTCCTCATATTTTCCCATCATGTCACTGTGCAAATTAACACCCATTCACACCTTTAAACATTCCCCGCCAAAGTTTACTTATGAAGGGATTTTTCTTTCCATAATTAGGTATAACTAGAAGGTAGTTGCACTGTATTTCTTATCCAAACAAGGTTTTACCAGAACAGGCTAACTGAGAAAGAGAGATTGATACATTTTTACCACATCCTTCTACTTTGGATACAGTTCCCATTGACAGTGATGGTACCAAACACCATGGTGCTTGAAGTGCAGACTTTAAGCATTCACACTCTATTAATTAATTCATCACCTGAAAGCTAAGTATCGATTTTTTAATGGTTTTACAAATCCACTTAAGCTTCTGTGATGTGATTCAGAGGATGTGTATTTACTGTAAATTATGTAAGAATACGCTCTCTGAGACAACACACAGTTGAACCTGTGAAGGAACAGCAGAGAAAGACTGCACGAAGACATCCCCCAGTACCAGAGAGCTATTGAGGACCTGTTCTAAGCCATTGAGACATGGCCAAAAATTCTCTTACTTCAGCCAGACCTTTGTGCTTCACAAATCATTGTGACGTGAAGCACATACCACGGTTTATTTTCTTCACATCCTCCTACGAATGACAGTAAGATAAAGACTCCAGTTGCCCATGTTGGTCAGACAAATTTTACATTAGATCTTTCTAATTCCGCTTTCACGGGTATGTGGATGTGAGGTATTCGTGTGCATGTGCATGTTTGCATGTGTGTTGGTATATATGTATGTATGTGCATGTGCACATATATGGAGATCCAAGGTTGATCTTGGGAATCAGTCAACTCTTCCGATCTTATTCTTTCAGGGCTGCAGTTCTAATTTAACTTAGAACTCACAGTAGGGTTAGTCTGGTAAACCAGTTTGCCCTGGGGATTCCCAGGCTCCTTCCTTTCTGGGCTGGAATTGTAGGTGGCTCTCCACATCCGCGCAGCCTTGGGACTCAGAACTCTGCATCTTTTGCTTGTGCAGCAAGCACTTTAACTGCCAAGCCATCTCCCCAGCCCTCGTCTTAGGTTTTATTGTGAAATCATTGTGCATACCTCCATTTTCTAAATATAGCTCACAAGCCATTTAGAAATATTCCCAAGTGTATTTATACTGTGCCCTTTATTTATTATAATAATGGAAACTAATCTGATCTGTTCTTAATTCATAAAAAAGAAAAGGTTTATCCTGGACATTGACTACAATCTATAAATCATGCCATTTACAGACTGAATTGATTTCAGTAGCTATGTAGAGAAATAGCTTTGCTGTCACTTGTACTGCAAGCATGCAGTTGCGTAAGTATGTTTGGAATGAGGAAGGCGTGCACACGTCTGCACAAGTGTAACATGCTCTCGGAGCACTTTCAGAATAAACCGCCATGAAGCACATGATTGCAGAACACAGGCCGAGGGTTCAGCTCTTACAGGAACTTCTCTGAAAAGTTGATAAAGAATCTTGGAGGCATTTCACCCAAGAGCCCGCCATAGTTTCTTTCTCCTTTTAAACCATCCTGAAGTCACAGCTGAGATGTGGGAAAGAAGAAGTAACCACAGTGCAGGACAACCTGAGACCCGAGGCTGGCTCACCTTGATGCACTGCAGACAAGAACATAGGGAATGTTTCTCTGAACAACCAAAACAGTGTGCAAGGACTGGTTATAGTCATGTGTGTGCACGTATGTGTCCATATGTATGTACACATGTTGCATTGTGTGTTCATAAGTATGTGTATATGTGTATATATATGTATTGATGTGCACATGTGTGTGCATGCATTATGTATGTATCTGTTCATGTGTGCATGTATATGCATGTGTGTGTTCAAGTGTATGTGTATTCAAGTGTATGTATGTGCATGTGTGTGCTAATGTGTTCATGTGTGTGTTCATATGTATGTGTGTGCATATGTGTTGATGTGTGCTTGTGTCTGTTTGTGTATGGATGTGCATGTGTATAAATGTGCATGTGTATGCATGTGTGTCTTTATGTCTATTGGGTGTTTAAGTATATGTATGTGCATGTGTGTATATGTGTGTTCATATGTGTGTGTGCATGTGCTGTCTGTTCATGTGTGTGGGTGTCCATATGTATGCATGTGTGTTCAAGTGCATGCATGTGGATGTGTGTGTTCATGTGTGCATGAGTGTGCATGTAGATGTCCATGTGTGTGCTTGCGTTTGTGCATCTCAAAGAATAGGCCAGAGAGATTTAGGTGAAGTCTTCCGCTTGCTCTCAAGGCAGAAATCTGCTCTGGTTCTTCTTTCCCAACTAATCGCCGCATCACGACCCATTTGGGAGACAAAAACCTGATCATTAGACAAGTGTTAATTACCTTCCTTTTGTCCCTACTCTGAGAAGGGGCAAATAGAAACTTCTAGAAAACAGTTGTGGTGGTTGCTCAGTTTATAGATGCCATCGCACTGGGTTGGGAGAGAGGAAGCTGTTTGAACTTTCTCATCATGTGGAGATGAAAAGGCTGCAGAATAAGCCTGCAAGGTTCTGAAATCACTAATTAGCAGAGTTAAAGTTGGAATATGCCATGACTTGAGTCAGAATGAAGTCTTTTTCTCACCTTATTCTCAGTGTCAGTAGAAAAAAAATGGCAGAATGCCTCATGTTTTATGAATAAGAAAAAGGTGATTTTTTTAATAGTTAAAACTAAACAGGTGCATGTTTGGCTAATTTCTACCTAGTGAAAAGAAATGTCCCTTTTCTAGGCTTGGTGCCCTCCTGACTGCTTTCACCAGCGTTTGTCTTTAATAGTGTATAATAAGGACTTTTGAAGAGGCTTTTGTGGATTTTAAGAAACCCTCAACATATGTAAAGTCTGGGTAGAAGAAAGTGAGTGGTTAGCTTCGGATGGGCTTTGGGATCCTCAAAATATCATTTGATATTCTTACTTACAAGTTTGTGCACATGGCCCACCCTTCCAAAAACCCACAGCTCTACTTAGTATTCCACCTGCAGGGATTGCTGGAGAGCTCAGATCCCAAGCCTCCTTTCTGCAAAACAGCAAGTCCAAGCCACACGAGCTCCCTGGGGGTGGGTGTGCTATTGTGTGAGCTGCTCACAAAAACCAGAAGAACCTCGGGTAAAAGAAGAATAAACTTTTTTAAAAAAATTTTTTATTATTATTTATTCAGTTGTGCGTGTGTGTGTGTGTGTGTGTGTGTGTATGTGTAGAACCACGGACGAATTCGGGAACCACCATGGACACCTCCACCTCCTTCTGCCTCCGGGATTCACAGGCTCCGCCCTACCAGGACCAGAAGCGCAGGCCGCCCCAGCTTCCGCCTGGCTTCTATACGTGGGATCTGGGATCCGAACTCAGGACCTTCTGCCTGCAAGGCAGAGGCATAACCCCTGAGCCACCTCTCCAGCCCAAGAAGAATAAACTTTGATTCCCAAGATCAGAATAGAGAAAAATCTCATTGCAAGAGTTTCCATGATGTCTTAATTATTGTTCATCAAATCTATTTTGATAGACACCAAGCTACTTCCTAGTATGGATAAATACCAGGAGAGAAATCAGCAGTGATTTTGGTACACAGGCAGTCAGAGGAAATGCTTTCTAGAATTCTCAGGTGTTATGAGGTCTGGGTAGGAGAGAAAGACACGCATTTGTTGGTCAAAGCATTTCTGAGCATTCAGAGCACACCAAGCTCCATTGTTAAATCCTTCAAAGCCTGCCCTCCTGCAGCATTCAGTCCAGAAAGGAGTGGGGGAGAACCCTGAATCTCAAAGAGGAGCTGGGTGCCTGTGACGTCAGCACAGGATGGCCCACATTGGAGTCAGACGGGGCTGGAGTGAAACCTGTCAATAAGTAAATAGAGATGGTCCAAGAAGGCTAGGAAGAATGGCAGGAGAAAGGAGAGGCTGTCGGGGAGCATGGCGACACAGTCTGTCACAGGGTGAAATACACACTGCACATAGGATTAAACACAGCTTGTCTAAAGAGCAGCTGAGCACTTGTGTTCTGTACACAGACAGTTTCTGGTCTCCTGCCCAATAGAGAATGAGAGAGTCTCACCAAGACCCTATAATCATTGACCTGAGGTCTCCATGCTGAGAACCAGCATGCACATCCCACAGTGGTTCTTACATATGTGTGTTACTGACCTGGGTAACTGTGGGCTAGTTGTGGAAGCTGACTTGACATTGTCTCATCTTTGCAATTGGACCGATAGCAAAATCGGGCTACATGGAATGGAAGCACGTGTACAGAGATCCCAGCGGTAGCTGAAGACACAGGATAGGTTCAGGCTTCATGATTCTTTAGACTATGTGGGGAGAAGCGTTGCAAGCAGTATTGTTTTTTTCAATGAGACTCACACCCTCTGTTGATGAGCTAAGGGACAGATAAATACTGTACTTGAGTCTGTGTTTACTATCTGGCTTCTGCAAACTGAGACTACTACAACGCAAGAGAACCACGAGTAGAGTTTGAAATGTTTTCATGATGCCGCCAAGGCTACAGTTCAAGACTTCTTCCTTGCAAGGTCTCCAGTATCTGGGAGAGCTCTCCACAGGAGCACTACAAAAATAATCCCTTGAGTCAGAATATTTTAGGAGCCCATTAGAGTTTCAATTAAGAATGCAGCCTTTCATTTTAAAAGCAGTAGCTCTTAGTGTTTGTGCACGTGGTTTGATTTGCAAACAGGAGTCTTGAATCAAAGCCTTTCCATTGCTTCTTAATTTTCTCTAAATTAGAAAATCGACTTTGGATGAAAGGGCTGGTGAGAGCCAGTAAGCGTTTAGTGTGTCTCTTTGGTGGCTCTGGCTATTTAGGTTGAATCTTGGTTCCTTGTTTCTCCCAGGGGAGCCGAGGCAGAGTTTTGAGAAATGTCAGTTCCAACCTTACTCATTCAGAAGATCATGCGTGGATAGTGGGACTTGCACAGTGAGAGCGACTTCTACGTAGGCAGTCTCCCAGGGCTCAGTGCTGAGAACCACATCTCTTGCTCACGGTACACATTGGATTATTATTATACATGACTGATGGGTTATTCCACTAAGTGTTAGTGAGAAATCAATGTCTTGGCCATAAAGTAATTCAGAAGGTAACTAAGTCTTTTTAGAACTCCTGGATAGTTTCGAGATTAAAAACCATAATAATTGGTTTCTAAAATATTAAGGGGTATTGTTCAAAGTCCCAAATAGCCTTTCAGTATTATCTGAACCAACATTACTTGAATAAGTGATTATGAAAATAAAATCTTCTGTCGTACTGACCTTATCATGTGCTCTAGCATGGATGCGCATGTAGTGGGAAAGAAGCTCGGTCAGCTTTGTAGCTACTACTAAATGCCTTACAGGAAGCAACAGAGGGAAGAGCCCTTTTGGCTTACAGTTGGAGAGATTAGCATTCATTGTATGGGAGGAAGTAGGCATATGAGGTGGCTGATCACATTCATCCACACTCAGGGGGCAGGGAGAGTGACTAGGAAGTGGGGGCCAGGTTATAAGACTTCAGTGCCTACCTGCAGTTACCCCACCTCCCAAGGTTCCAAATCCTTCTCAGCCAGAGCCTCCAGATGGGGACCCAATGCCCAACACACAAATCTTTGGGAATAGTCCACCCTCAAACCATAAAAGTGTACCTGCAAGAGCAAGCCGTGACTTTATTTTCCATGTCAATTATTACTTACTTCATCATTGAATAAAGATCAGGGGATACATTATTGACTTCCAACTATTTAATTAATGTCATAAGTGGATTTCAGTTTTCTATTATGTATCCTCTGTTCATAGAAGAGCCTTTGTTGGTCAGATATCTGAAACTATTATGAACCAGATGCTATTTGTCTATTATTTGTGTATCTTGTGCTTCTCAAAATAATCATTATTTAAAGAAAAAGTCAATTTTAACTAGCATCAGTGTTGTGTATGTATAAACACATGGAAAATAACCAAGCCTCTGTAACATATGCTACTGACACATGGCCCTAGTTTGCTTTCAGATGAGAGATACTTGCCAATCTATCTCTATGAAATAATTTCCTTGAATATGTAGATTTTACAGCTTAGCTATGTTACAGTTTATTGTGTTTGGAACCTGTGAATGAGGCCTTTTTACACCAAAAAAAAGCCTTAGTTGACTCTATTATGGAAATGTTATTTGGAATATATGAGAACCTACTGAATTTGAAAGATGAGAAGTCTTGATAAACTTACACCTCTTGTTGACAAAGCTTCAAAGAAGCTAGGGAAAATGGACTGAGTCATCAATAAAAGGTTATTTAATATTATTTTTATAGATTCCTTTTAGATTTTAGATTTTTATGACATCATAATATAATGTGGTGTCTTAAAATATTTAGAAAATGCAAATAATGACACTGATATATATGCATTTATATATATATATATATACATGTATTTTTTCATTTATTGAGAAAAATTCTACTTCAACAGTATGTTAGAACAATCTCACCAAATCAGTCTTTGTAGTTTATGTCAAAATTCTCTGTGCACATCATGATCTTGTATTTCCCAGTGGAGAGGTATAGGAAACATTCTACTGTTTGTACCATCAAATCCATTCATACATTGACAGACCAAGAGTATGCAAAGAAGACCAGCTGTGTCTCCAATGGTCAGAACTCCAGGGAAGACTGGCTGTTGCTTTATCCCGCAGCACATCCCTAGTATTCTGCCTGACACACAGCAGGGGGTTAAGAAATAACATACAAGATAAATTGATAAGCACATGTGTACATGTATGACATATCTCAGTTCTTCTCATACCTAGAATCCACTAAGTCCTTCCCCTGCCCCCAATCACACACCTTCCCAAGTAAACCTTCCAGAGCTCCATGCAATGGCAGATTTGGGTGCAAGGACTTCAGACACTACAGGACTGTCCATTAGATCCAGGTGAATGAACCCAAGAGAGCAGACAACCTCCACTCTTGCTCACATGTACACTCATGGCCGAGGATGGGCGGTGGCTGCCCACGATAAAGCTGCAGTTTGATCAGAGAAAGTGAAGACCCGAGTCTCTGGCCAGCTGTCCTTATTCTGCAGGACATGTTCCCCAGCAAGAGACACTCTGTTCTCCACGTATCCCACAGCCTCTGCTTCTCTTTGGTGGAGAGAAAGTCGCAGGTCTTTGCCCTCTTGATGGCTTGTGGATGGTGCACAGTTCTGAACCTTCTCCTGGCTACGGACGCAGAAGGAACATGAGTCTTTAATTTTGACCAGCAAAGATTTTGTTCTAGCTTTTTTTTTTATTTTTTTTATTATGTATTCAATTGTGCATGTATGCGTGTGTTCGTGTGTGTGTGTGTGTGTGTGTGTGTGTGTGTGTGTGTATGTGTGTGTAGAACCACGGATGAATTCAGGAACCACCATGGACGCCTCCACCTCCTCCTTGTTTGCTCTGCCCCGGGATTCACAGGCTCCGCCCTACCAGAACCAGAAACGCAGAGCCGCCCCCACTTCCATCTGGCATCTATACGTGGGGTCTAGGATCCGAACTCAGGACCTTCTGCCTGCAAGACAGAGGCTTAACCCCTGAGCCACCTCTCCAGCCCCTTGTTCTAGCTTTTTAAAGCATTGTATTACCTCTAAAAATTTAGCGCTTGGGACTAACTCTTCTTTTGTTCAGTTGAACGCATCAGTATTCACAGAGAAACTGTGTATTTAGTGTGCAAATCTACTTCATTGTCCTGCGTCGTAAGCACCTCCACACCTCTCTACTTGGTGATAGTCTTTTTGGAGCTAGTGACTTGTGAGATGACAAATTTAATTTAACATGTGCCAAAAGTCTAGATTGGAAGGAACTCTTTCACACATTTATTCAAAGTCTTGTCTCCTACTAGAACTAGCAAGATGGTCTGATTCAGCAGGTCACAGAGTTTCTGGTTTTCTCCAGCGTGTTTCATTTCCATTTATAAAAGGAACTTTTTCCTATGAAACATTTGCCAAGTGCCTAAGACAGTGGCCAGGAATCCAGCATGCGCATCTTTCACAAGGCCATGTGTGCATTCGTGGGGGCCCGGGTATTGGGCATCTTTCTTACTTGTTCTGTACCTTACTTTTTGAGCCAGGGACTCTCACTGAATCTGGAGTTCATCAGTTTGGCTGCACCGGCAGGACACTCAGATCTGGGAAACCAGCTGACTCTCCCCTCTCCTAGTCCTGGGATTACAGATACGCACTTTAAGTCCAGCTTTTACGTGAGCCATGAGTTCTGACCTCAAGTCCTCATGCCTGAGCAGGAAGCACTTTTATCTAGAGTCATCTCCCCAGATGAAAGCTGCAATGTTTGAAGACATTATGCAAATCCAATAATGGAGCACATGTGCATTATCCCATCACCCCCATGCAGCTTTTTGCAGTTACTGTGCATATCAACACGCGTCTACCAAAGCCCATGTCCCCACACATGGATGTGACTCCACAGCACAAGGAATTTGAAGCACAAAAGCAGCATTTGGACATCTGTCAAGTTGTCACTACCATGCCATTAGTGACATCTTTCTTTTTCAGCATTTCACATCACGTCAGTATTAGTGCCTGCTGCGTCTTTCCTCGAGTCAGTGTTAGTGTACAGTGCATTCCTCCAATCATCGGTGTTAGTACATGCTGCATTTCAGTTCACATCGGTGTTAGTGCATGCTGCATTTATGAGTAGCAAAGGACCTTACAACGCTCAGGGCAAGTACCAGCATGCACTATGTATACTGAGCCACCATGCCCAGAACACCGTTCCATAATGTTCTTTTTTTTTCTCCCACATTTTATTACCTTCCCAATCACCAAGCTCAATAGGCACCCCATCCTCTCCCTTCCTCCTTCCCTCTCCAGTCATCCCTCCTTTGCACTCTCCCCCATTCACCCACTTTTACTCCCCTCCCTTTCTTACCCTCCCTAGTGCCTGCCCCCTCCTTCCCTCTATTCTCTGGAGCATCCTTTTGTGTGAATACCAAACTTTCCTCTGAATCCTCCACCCTAGTGAGGGTTCAGGACTCAATGGCATAGCCCAGAGCCCTTTCTTGGGCTCCCCGCTTGAATGGGAACTGTATTATGACTGTTTATCACCCCTCCCACCCCCGCCACCTCCAAGGATCCTACTTCATGGAGCTTTCTCCCCTGTGATCCATGCTAAATTTTGGGGAGCCGTTGATGTGTCAGCCATTGTGCAGGTCAGGCAAAGTCCAGTTCTGGCTGCTGCAGCCCTAACTTGCATGAAGTATCTTGCATATCATTTGTCCTCCCCATCTTTAGGCTCTTAAAATCTTGTCACTCCCCTCTTCTGCAAGGTTCCATGAACTTTAGGATGGGGACAGATTTAGCTGGTCTGGTTCCAGGTGAATAATGTAGTCTTTAGTGTTCTGAATTATAGTTTGTTGTTGTTTTCAGTTTTGCTATTCTCGCATCCCCTTTGGCTGCATCCTGATTGGTATTGAAGGTTACCTCCCAACCAAAGATAAGACTGTTTAAATGAAGATCTTAATATAAGAGGAGACTCAAAGGTAGATGGAAGAATAGGAGTAGGACACAGCAGCGGAGGTGGAGGGTGTCAGTGTCCCATTTGCCAGATGGTTTGGTTACCATCTATCTGTTGGTCCCTATATCATCCCTGATGGTGAGAAAAAACCTGTTGAGTCGCAAGTGACCAGGAAGGGAAGTGAGAGTGAGCTGCACCATATGTCTCGCTACTTACATGCAATACTTGATGGTGACCTATTTTCTCTACTGAAGCATGATCCCCTATCTCCTTTTTTTGAGGCCCTCCTTCCCTTTCCCTCCTGTTTATAATCCTTTTCAATTACAGTAAGTATTACAGAGATTTATTGACTATGTCAATAAGTGGGTTTGGAACTAGGATCTACTTATTAGGGAGTACATACAGAGTCTGCATTTGGGTTGATTCCGTGATTTGGTATTGTAAATGGTGCTGCAATGAACATGGTTGTGATTGTGTCACTGTAGGGAATTACTGCATTATAAAGGATTATTCCCAGTAGTGGTATAGCAGGATCATATGGCATTTCAATCTTTAACTTTTTTAGAAATCGCCGTACTGATTGCCAGAGTGGTTGTATAAGCCTGCATTCCCACTAGAAATATGTGAGAGTTCTCTTCTCTCCACATCTTTTTCAGCATTTGGTGTTGTTTGTATTGTGGATTTTTGCCATCCTGAACGGGGTGAGATGATATCTCAGAGAAGTTTTGATTTGCATTTCCCTGATGGCTAAGGATGTGGAGCATTTTTTAAGATATTTGTTAGACATTTCAATTTCATCCCTGGTAAAGTTTCTTTTAAGTTCTATGGCCCATTTTTTAATTGGGCCATTTATCTCCTTGGTGTTTAGTTTTTAAGTTCTTTGTGCACTCTGGATAATAGAGCTCTATCAGATATGTGGTTAGTGAAGATTTTCTCCCATTCTGTGGGTTGCCTTTGTGCTTGGTTTACAAGCTTTTTATCTAAACAGAAGCTCTTTAAATTTCATAAGATCCCAATTGTTGAGTGTTGGTTCTAGTGTCTCTGCTATTGGATTTCTGTTTAGGAACTGCTGGCCTAGCCCAGTCAGCTCCAGGAAGTTCCCCACTCTTTCAACTAGGGTTTTTATAGGCTCTGGCCTAATATTGAGGCTCTTGATCCACTTGGAATTAATTTTTGTACATGGTGACAAGTATGGGTCCAGTTTTAATCTTCTGCATGTGGATATCTAGTTTTGCCAGCATCATTTATTGAAAATGCTGTTCTTTTTCCATTGAACTTTTTGGGCCCCTTTGTCAAAGATCAAATGCCTGGAATTGTGTGGGCTTATATCTGGGTCTTCAACCCTTATCTATTGATCTATATGTCTATTTTGGAGCCAATACCAGGCTGTTTTTATTACTATGGATTTGAAGTATAGATTAAGGTTTGGTGTGGTGATAACTCCAGCTGTGTTTTTGTTAATCAGGAATTTTTTTTTTTGCTATCCCGGGCCTTTTGTGCTTCCATATGAATTTAGAGATTGTTTGATCAATTTTTTTTAAAGAATAGCTTTGGAATTTTGATTGGTATAGTATTGAATTTGTGTATTGCTTTTGATAGGATGGTCATTTTTATGATGTTGATTCTGCCAATCCAGGAGCATGGGAGGTCTTTCCACCTTCTGGTGTCTTCTGTAATTCTTTCTTTAGGGTTTTAAAGTTTTCATTATAAAAGTCTCTCACTTCTTTGGTTACATTTATACCAAGGTATCTCACTTTTGGGGGGGCTATAGTAAAATTCTCTTAGGAATTTTTCACTTTTTTATCCTTGTTGTAGACGAAGACCACTGATTTTTGCATGTTTATTTTGTTACCTGCCACCCTGTTGAACTTATGTATTAGTTCCAGGAATTTCCTGGTGGAGTTTTTAGGATCACTCAGGTATACAATCTGTCATCTGCAAATAGAAATATCTTGACTTCTTCCTTTCTGATTTAAATCCCTTTTATCTCCCTCTCTTGTCTTATGGTTCTAGCTAAGACTTTAAGTACAATATTGAATAGAAGTGGCAAGAGTGGACAGCCTTGTCTAGCTCTTGACGGAAGCAGGAATGCTTCAAGTTTTTCCCCATTGAATATAATCCTTGCTGTTGGCTTGTTGTATACAGCTTTTATTATGTTGATATAAGTTCCTTCCATTCCAACTGTCTCTAGGATTCTGATCATAAAAGGATGTTGGTTCTTGTCAAAAGCTTTTTCTGCATCTATCGAGAGTATCATGTAGTCTTGGACTTTGGATTGGTTTATATGATGGATTACATTTATTGATTTGCATATATTAAGCCAACCTATGTGCTTGGGATAAAGCCTTCACAATCACAATGAATGATCTTTTTGATATGTTTTTAAATCTGATTTGCTAAGATTTTGTTGAGAATCTTCGCATCTGTGTTCATCAAAGCCTATAGTTTTCTTTTTTAAGTGTTTCTTTATTAGGTTTTGGGATTAATATGATATTAGCTTCATAGAAAGAATTTGCTATTTTATGGAACAGTTTAAGGAGTAGCAATGTTACTTGTTCTTTAAATATCTGGTAGAATTCTGTGCTGAATCCATCTGGTCCAGGACATTTTTTTGGTGGGAAGATTTGAGATTATTTCATCAATTTCCTCATTTGTTATAGGACTATTTAAATAATTCAAAACTTCCTGATTTGATTAAGTAAGTTGTGCTTACTCAGGAATTCATCCATTTCTTTTGCATTATCAAATTTCATGGAGTATAAGTTTTTGAAAATATGACCTTATAATTCCCTGAATTTCTTGGGTATCAGTTGTGTTAACTCCATTTTCATTTCTAATTTTGTTAATTTGGGTTTTCTTTCTCTTGATTTTGGTTAATTTAGCTAGGGGTGTATCAATCTTAATGATTTTTTTCAAAGAACCAGTTTTTCCTCTGTGTATGATTCTGTGCATCATTTTTCTTATCTCAATTTCAGATATTTCTGCACTGATTTTGCTAATCTCCTCTTTTCTACTGATTTTGGGAGTGGATTGCTCTGGTGTCTCTAAAGCTTTAAGCTGCATTGTTAAGTTACTTATATGTGATGTTTCCACTTTTTTGATATAGACATTAAAAGCTATAAACTTACTTCTTAGGACGGCTTTTCTTGGGTCCCAGAGATTCTGAAATGTTATATTTTCATTATCTTTTGTTTCTAGGAAATCTTGAATTTCCTTTTTGATTTCTTTCAGAACCCATTTCTCATTCTGCTTCATAGTGTTTAATTCCCAAAAGTTAGTGCATTTTCTGCTATTTGTTGTGTTGTGAATGTCAAGCTTTAGACCATGGTGGTCTGACAGGGTATAGGTGATAATTTCAACTTTCCTGTATATGTGGAGCACTGTATGGCTCCAATATGTGGTCTATCTTGGAGAAAATTCCATGGACTGTGTATTCCTTGGTGCATAATGTTCTTTTATATGCTTTACTACATGTTGAGTCTTGAGATACAATTAATTTATTGCAGTGAATTTCAGTTCGCCTGATTATTTGTTTTAAGTAAAACACTTGGAATCCAGCATGCTCTGCAGTTGCTCTTAGAGAGAGTGTTGTCTCTTTCAGATGCTTTATAAATAAAGAAGTCTCCAGACTTGGCCGAATGTCCCTCTAAAAAGGCAGAACTTACCAATGGAGAATTATTAAGCTATTCAGATGAAGTCATCCCAGATGGCCACATGGCTGTATAGAATTTGGAAAAATGTGAGTGTTGATGATCATTTTTGCTAATTCTGTGTTAGCATTGTAAAGAGCCTTGCAAAACTACTATGAAGTTTCTTAATCTTGTGCCCCGGAACACCAGTACTTCTCTCTCTGACCTGAGCCTGTGTCGTCATCTGGCACCAAAAGTTCAGTGCATAGCAGATGGTGTGTGTGTGTGTGTGTGTGTGTGTGTGTGTGTGTGTGTGTGTGTGTGTAGGCTCCCGAGAGGAACAGAGGAGCAAAACAAAGAGACCAGAGATCTTTTCTGTGTGCAAAAGAAGCTGGATAGATCCTGTCTTCTCAGTGCCAGAATCATTCTGAGCAGGACGGAATGGGGTGAGCACCACTGTCCTGACTTCTGGCTGCCAAGACCTCTGCAGGGTTCTGAGGCTCAGGGGCGTATCCCATGGCAAGACAAACATCTGAGTTCAAGACACTCCTCCTCTCTCTATAAAGTCACTGTCCCACATTCATCCTAATTACCTCCTCTAGATCCCAGCCCCAGAAACCTGGTTGCACGAGGTTCTCATCTCATGGTGGGACTTGAATTCAAACAGAAGTTTGAGGAAGGCATAGGAAGAAGCTATGGCATCCAATGAACGGGCCTCTTCCCAAATGTTTGCTTTCACCCTGGCGGGTTTGCCTGTGCTGTTCTGATTTGATCATGTGTTTTCATTAAATCATGTTGCTCCAGAAGCAGAGTCTAGTTCTAATTTCTTCTTCATTGCGAAGCTGTTATAAACTCATCAATGATTTCAATTATCTGAAATACCAAAGCATAGGAGTATTATTTTTCATAACGCTTAATACTACACTGTCACCTCTCTCATAGCCTTTTGAACAGTAGTCTCTCAACAAAATTATGCAGGGTTTATGAAAGCTTATGTCTTTGCTGCTTCCACATTGTGAGGGAATGCGTTTTTATTGTGAGCACACCAAGAGACACAGAAGTGCAATATTGGAGGCACCAAATCTACTTAAAGCATCCAGCAGCTGGAACAGAGCAGAGTGGTCGGTGCGTTTTTACAGTGCTCGCCTTAAATTATGGCGCAACGCTTCCCTTCCGTTTGTGCACTTCCTATAATTTTCATAGTAAGTTTATAATATATTAAGTATGTATGCTTAGATGTGAGAAGATTGGGTCTCTCTCTCTCTCTCTCTAAATCCACATGGGTGTGTATTCATGCAGTTTCCACAGATTAACTACATACTAATTATGTGACCGTGACAGGCATACATCCCCTATTTCTTCATTCCTTTCTATAACAATGGGAACATTATTTTTTATTTAATACATTTTTATTATTATTTCCACTCATACAAGCTTAATAGGTACACCAGTTCCCTCCCTTCCTCCTCCTCCCCCCGTATCCCCTGCTCCCCCTCCTCTCACCCCTCCCTCCCTATCCCCCAGTGCCTCCCGCCCCAATTCCCAGAGATTCCTTTAATGTGCATGCCTGACTCTCCTCTGGGTCCTCCTCTCCGATGACGTACAAGGACCCAGTGGCATTTCCCTGAACCCTTTCTCGTGTTCCCCTTAAGCATAGGAATACTACTGTGACTGTCAATCCCTTGCCTCCAAGGATCTTGGTGCTTTTAGCAGATGCTAAACTTTGTGAGGTCAATAGTGTGTTGGACATTGCGCCGGGCATGCAAAGTCCAATTATGATTGCTTCAGCCCTAACTTGTATGGAGTATCTTGCAAATCATTGCTCCTCCCATCCTTTTGCTCTTACACTCTTACCGCCCCCTCTTCCACAAATGTCCCTGAGCTTCAGGATGGGGAGAGATTAGTCTGGCCTAGTTCTAGGTGGTTGATATAGAGTCTCTGAAGTTCTGGATTGTGGTTTGTTGATTTTCTTTTGTGGTTTTGCTGCTCCTGCAATGTCCTTCCCTCCATCCTGCTGGGCACTGTATGTCACCCCCTGGCCAGAGACAAAAAGCTGTTAAACTGGAGTCTTATTATAAGAGCACATTCAAGGGTAGATGTAATAAAAGTAGGAAACCTCAGTGAGGGAGAGGTCAATCACCCATTTGTAAAATGGTTACTTTTTATCTGCCAGACTATATGCCCTCCCTTTCTGGTGAGATCATACCCCCTCAGTTGCAAATGATCAGGAACGAACGTCTGTGAACTTCACCAGGTGTCACATTACTTACTTGCAGTCCTTGATGGAGGCCTATTTTCTCTGCTGTAACATGGTCACTTCTCTCCTTGTTTCTGGTGTGGCCCTCCAACCCCATCCCTCCTGTTCATAATCCTTGCAATTACTGTAGGTATTACATAGATTTACCTTTGAGTGTCTCAAGGTGGGCTGGGTGGGTTTGGTACTAGGAGCCACCTATTAGGGAGTACTACGGCACTTAATTTTCTGGGTTTGGGATACTTCACTTAATATAATTGTTTCTAATGACATCCATTTCCTGGCAAATTCTAGTCATTCATCATTTTTGATGGCTGAGTAGTACTCCATTGTATAGATGTATCACATTTTCCTTATCCACTCGTCAACTGTTGGACATTTGGGTTGATTCCATGACTTTGGTATTGTAAACAGTGCTGCTATGAACATGGTCGTGCTTGTGCTATCGAGGTGAACCTCTGCTGCATGGGGGGTTATTCCCAAAAGTGGAATCGCAGGGTCATATGGCATTTCAATCTTTAATTTCTTTAAGAATCTCCAGATGGCTCGCCAGAGTGGCTGTATGAGCCTGCATTCAACAATGGGAACATTATTTTGTTTTGAGTGACACTGTGGAGATTGTGGGTTAATATGTAAAAAGTCTGTATAGTGATTACAGAATGATTATAAATGCTAAATATGCTATTGCCACTGTTTCTAATTCTGATGTGGGCAGGGTACAAATAGATGCCTAGATAGATAGATGATAGGTCAATAATGAATAGATAGATGACAGATAATAGATAGATAGATAGATAGATAGATAGATAGATAGATAGATAGATAATGGATAGTTACATAACATAAGTTAGACAATGGGCCATAGATAATAAAAAGAAAGATAGATGTATGATATATGATAAATAGATATATGATAAATAGATAAGTAGATGATAGCTGATAAGGTTATAGACAAATGATAGATAAATAATGGGTGATAGATGATGCACAGAAAGACAAATAAATGATGGATAACAGAAAATAGATTACAAATAGGTGATAAATGATATATAGATAATAAATAAATAATGAATGAAAGGTGGTACATAGAAAGATCAATAGATGATTTGTGATAGAAAATACATGATAGATAGATGATTGATAGACCCACAGATAGATGATTGATAGACAGATGACAGATTCAAAATACACGATATCAAGCACTAATAGTTACCAACACACAGAATCAGGATCATGGAATGCTACTTCTCCTTCAAAGAACTTCTTATTATTTCTATAATAAATATCTGTGCTTTGAAAAATTAGAAAACAAGATATCATTTCCAGAGGTCAGAATTTCCCTTTCTTTGAAGTGCCGTAGCCCAGGAGTTGTTGACATTCGACGTAGATACTACTACAGCAGCTCATTTCTGTTTCCCACTCTAGTTCTGTTTGGAGAGAGGCCTGAGTATTTTTGCCTCCATGACTGGTTAGATTTGTAGATGCAGCCTGTTTTCTTTACAGTGTCTCTTAACTTGCAAGAGCGAAAAGACACATGTCTTCGATATCACTTACTTACATCAAATTCTACACGTTGACTTTGGTTTCTGCAGAAGTCTGGTGCTTGGACTGAAGAAGAACTGATCATAAACTGACCTTCTGACCCAAAAGGGATTCCATGCTCACGAAGCTGCATGCTCACATCCAAAGTGTGATCATCTGTGAGCAGGATGCCGATACGCATGTGATCCTGAGCGCTTTGATGCTCAGATGCCATCATTTGGAGACTGATTGTACACTCAGCAGTCAGTAGGGTCCGGAGAATAGCTTGCAGGATTAAATGACAATTGGCATTGGAATCCTCCTTATTTTATCCAAAGGATTCTTACCTGTAGACCAGAGAGGAGGCGCAAATGATCCAATCCTGTGGCTTGACTCAAACTCAGGCATAGCAAGGGTTGAGCCCAACCTATGACTGTCAGCAAAAGCCTGAGAAATTTCCTGGGATTCAAAGATCTTCAGACAAAAAAGCTGAATTACAGGCATGTGCCACAGAGCTGATGCCCCTACCCAGGCTGGCTCCATGGAGGGGTGTGAACCCCAGAACTGTCTGAAGGGAAGAGGTTATTTTTCAGAAGATTTGCTTAAGGAACATGTAATGTAATTCTGTCCAAATGGATTCCCAGAAACGCCACCTGTGGTCTGGCTTAAACACACTGAAGACTTCAGAAAACCCAGAAATATTTTGGCAAAATTCACAGATCTACAAGAAGCTTCTAGTAGCCTGGGACATGATCCTACACAGGAAGGGTCACACAAGGAGAAAAATGGAAGGCAATGATATGCAGGATATGGTGTATCTTATAATGCATCAGCTACTGTTTCTCACTGTTGTGACCCCCCCCACACACACAATGGAATGGAGGAAGGGTTATTTAGTCTCATAGCTCACATGAATGCTGCTCAGTATGGCTGGCAAAGGTTTCCTGAGAGTATTAGCTTGGTGCATCAACCCATCAACCAGTGAACAGAAAGGAGGCCAAGGCTTGTCTGATTTTCTCTTTTCCCTCTTCTTACCTGGACTTCCCTTAACCCCTCACTCCCCTACCATGGGATGGTGTGAACTCATGGTGGGTTCTCTCCCCTTTTCAGTTAAACTTCTCTGTAGACACTCTTAGAGACATACCTACAGGGGGTCCCATGATTATAAATGCAATCATGTTGACAAGTGATAGCTATCACTTCAGGGATATTATTTTAAGACACTATGGTTGGTAAAATATCCTGTGTGTGTGTGTGTGTGTGTGTGTGTGTGTGTGTGTGTGTGTGTACTTGTACAAGCACATACAAGAACAGTACCTAACTTGCCAAAGGGAGATTGTAAAATACCAGTGTTCTACTAGGAATCTCACAAAACTCAACTCGTTCCTAGAGTTTCCCAAGATTATCATATTACATGCTATATTAAATCGAGAAAAAATCTTTAAAACTTTAATTTCATTTAAAAATTAGTGAAAACTGCCAGTGGACTCAGAAACTGAGAGATATGAACTCTCAGTTATGCAAGTTGAATGTGAATTATTGAGATTTGCTGAATAACCAAGCTCTGATAATTGACAGTACTGAATTGTGTACTTAAAATTCTGTTAAGATGGTAGGTTTAACATGATGCTACTACAATAAAGTATTCTTGAAATGAGAATAAATTCTACCATTATCATTTTTGAATATTATAGCAAGATTTATAGATATCATTATACATAAAATCTGAAATGAATTGCCTCCATAAAAATTAACACACACATCACTGTAAAATGTATATCATAAAGAATATAATATTAAAGGCCTTTGCTATTTTCATTAATACAAAAATATGTGTGATATTTTAAATGTAAATAACTTAAAATGAACCAAAATATCTCAACTTGAATTAAATCAAGAAAATCAAGATGGTATACTTGCCCATAAGTTGAATGCTCATAGCATCCTCAGATATTATCATGAATTGACAGAGATAAAAGCCAACATTTATCCTTGAGTTCAAACAGGGACTTGTAAGTTATCTGTCAAAGTTCTGCTGCCTGCTATTCCACTGCTATGTGGCCCAGAGAAATTATTTTTTTTCCAATAACATTCAGGTTGCCAGACACATTAACCTCTCTCCACCTTGTCTTCTTTCAAGTACATTTCTACTCACCTACAATAGTTCACTAAAAGCTGTACATTTTTAAGCCATTCAATCATTTACACTTTAAATCGATCAAAATCAGCTGAGGGCTGACCCAACACCATGGGCGATAGGATCTCCAGCCACTAACGCTCCGTGGGAGAGCTTGCTTGGTCTGCATGCAGAAAAGTGTTATCAGAGAGTTATCAAAGGTGCAAGAAACTCTTCAGACCAAGCTGCCTTAAAAGACTCCATTTTTACCTTATGGGCAATTCTGACAGACCTTTTGCTTTCTGGTGAAAGATTTTTCTCCCAGTTCATATTGGGTTTCTTTTGTTTGTGTACTGGACTGTTGTTTCCATTTGTTTTGTACATTTTCTGATTCCCCCATAGTTTCCAGCTCCTGTCTTGGCAAAGACCCTAGGCATCTTGTTTCATATTTTCATAATAATGCGCTTCAGCATAATGACGAAGGGTCCTGGAGATTGCTCAATGGGTGTGGCGAAGCCTCGGGACTTGAACTCAGTTCTTGGAGCCATAGGGTGCAGGGAGAAAACTGATTTCTGAAAACTGACCTCCAGCAGGCATGTACTCTCTTCCCTCCTCTCCCCTTTGTCCCTTTTCCTCTCTCAAATAAATAAATGATCTGACAAACAAATAAATAGAAGGCCATTTCTTCAAGGCATAACAAACTGCATCCATCTGGACAGGCCCCCCCATTCAAACCAAGGGACCCCATCAGCCGCCAGCCTTTCTGTCCTTTTAGTTCACTGTCCAACAACACTCTAGCCCTCAGAGGAATCCTGTATATCCTCGTTTCCCTCCATAACCAAATTAATTACATGGCATTCCACTGCAAATCCTTTGGACACTATTAGTGGGCTCACGTGGAAGCTTCTTGTAAAAGATGGACACGCCACTGTGGTTTTGTGAGGTGAACTTGATCCTTTACCTAATTTGAAACCCAAAATACTATAGTAAAGATTCATCTTGGATGTTCTAGAAAAACACATATCGTACATTCGAAAGTATGAGATGATCACTTATTTTACTGGGTTTTATAGCCTTAGGAAAGCAGATGGGACTTCACGGAACAGATAAGGGTGTTCCAAAGTTGATGCACTTCGTTCAAGTTATTCTGTGGGACCAAGTGTTTGTTTTCACTGAGCTTTGATTCTCAGATTAGTGGGACTATGGGTGAAAGATGTCCCGTGCAATCAGGCAGGGGCCCATTGCAATCAATGGCAATCAGAGAGGCTGAAGTGGGGAGGCCTGGAGGGGCAGTCATTCTACTCCTCCTGTCTTCTGTTGGTCACTGCTCACGGGGAAAACTGCCGTCTGGAACACAGGAGACTGTATGGGAAAACGCTCACAGCTCTGATGCACGGGCATGCCCAGACGATGGTGGGAGTCGAATCCTATGAGCTCTGTCATAGTTAAGCACAGGTGTCAACTTGATTGTTGAGGGTTTGAGCTCTGGGCACAGTTGTAGAGAGTTGATGGTTGAGTTAAGCCCAGAGCAAACCTGAAGGACATTGTCTAGCTGATGGGGAAGACCCAGCCTATGGTGGGTGGGAATAGGCCCGGGATAAATCACAGAGAGCTGGTTAAGAGAGTTGGCATCCTTCTGTATGCTTGGCCAGACATGCTGGTCTGGCAAGTAAGGATTGTCCACCTCTCAGCCGTTATGCAGTGATGGTGGCCGTTCTCTTGGCCCTGGTGTTGGTGCGTGCTCTCCTGTCAAGCTGGACTGAGAATTGTAACCAGTAATCGTAAGGAAATAAACCCCTTGTTCCCTTAAGCTGTTTGATGGTCATTTATGCAACAAGCTCCTTCTGGCTCCCCATTTTTATTCCTCCTTCGACTTAGGCGTGTGCCACTTTATTCGAAATCCAACCAATCACATCACTCAGAAGATGCATATGTTCATAGTTACGATTCCTGTCCCACATCATATGTTCACAGTGATAAGGTTACAAGCTGTGGGGTCACAAGCTCAGGTTGCTACGGTTACAATCAAATGCAAAGGCACTTCACACACCAATGTGTTTCTCACTGCAAGCTTCACAGCACAAGTTTCTAGCAAGCTTTTTGGCAAGTTTCTCAGCACACACAAGTTTACTTGTTTACTTTAACTTCGCTATCCCTATGCTATACTTTCTCTGTACTATCCACAACCACAATAGTTTTGTTCAGATCCTGGGCACTTGCATTCTTGTTGTGGTGTCTGGCTCCATGTGTCTCCTCTGCTCACCACACTAGGTAAAGCCGAGGAGCTCTCTTTGGATCTGAGGGTAGAAGGGAAGTCCGGCTCGTCTTAAGAAGTCTAGCCCTTGTCGAGCATCTGTGAGCAATGTAACAAGGAGCTGTCAACGACGTCTTCTGAGTTCTTTTAGTATCTCTATATCTGCACATACTCTTCTAAAGCACAGGAAGTGTCACACACACACACACACACACACACACACACACACACACACACACACGTATATGGGCACAGATGCACCAGCAGCTTGTCCTGCGCATCTCAGTCACAGGGCAGTGAAGATGGAAGAACATGACACCCTATTAGTCATTTCAGGCCTCGAGCTGGAGAAACTGGTCACCAACGTCAACTCCAGGTTTGATCCTCAGTAAAGCATTTAAATTCTTGCCTCGCTAATTCTTTTCCTGGTGTTACCTGCCAACCGCAACAGGACTGAACTTGCTTTGACCCCTGTTAATTCTTAACACCATTTACATATACATATAAATCCCTCATATAAACTTGATAATCCGCAGTAGAGGGCGGGGGATATACTTCAACTGGCAGCTTGCTTGGTTAGAAGCAAAGTTGTGGCTTCTGTCCTCGGGAGCTGTCACAAACCTGGCGTGGCGGCTCATGCAAGTGATTCTAGCATTTGGGAAGTGGAGGTAGGATCATTACAAGTTCAAATCCATCTTCACTACATAGGGAGTTTCAGGCCTGACTGGCCTGCATGAATTTCAACAATAAAGCAAAGCAACAACAGAACAATAAACGTATTGCTTGCCACTGAAGGAAGATGTTTTATAACGCTGCGTGGCAGGGGCTGGGAAGATGGCTTGGGGGTCAAAGCCCTTGCTACACAAGCAAAGGGAACTGAGTTCAGATCCCCAGATCCCATGTGAAAATGCTGTTTAGATGTGGTGGTCCATATGTAACTCCAGCCCAAAAAACAGAGAATGAGAATCTCTAGAGCAAGCTGTAGCCCAACTAGCCCTAATTAGAGACTCAGACTCACAACAGCGAGGTGGAAGAGTGATGATGATTCCCAGTATCTCTCCTGGGCCTCCACAGGCACACATGCACATGTACCCATGTGAGCACACACACACACACACACACACATATATACATGTGTGCATGTGTTTACACTCATCCCATATGCACAAATAAGAAAGGAAAAAATATTGCACATCAAAATTAAATTGAACACATATCCACTCTTTTGATCTTACTTTATCTGTGCACTCATATATTTATTTGGGCCTTAGTGTGTTATCTGTGAAGCCAGGTTATAAGTCAAAATGCAAGAATCTTTCTACTTTTTTTAATTTACTACTGAAAATGAATGGCACATTGTAATGCTGAAATCCCCAGCAGCACATGGCAGCGGGTCGTCAGTGTGCACGTGGACATTATAGCCCAGCTTAGACCCTCGCTGGGCCGATTTTCTGTGCCTGCCCGATGTGAGCACATTTAATCATTTGTCATGGAATTCCAGATTTAACTGAGTTAACATGTTTTATTTAATCTTCCCCAAAGGAAATATATTGAGCTCTACTAAAATAGCAGAGCTTTTCTGGGTAAAAAGGTTTCACAATGAAACACACACACACAGAAACACTCTCACATACACATTCACACACAGACACACATTCACACATGCACTTATACACATGGACAGAGATACAAACACAGAGATAAACACAAGAGATGTACACAGGCACATACACACAGACAGACACACAGAGACACACACAGACACAGACACAGACACAGACACACACACACACACACACACACACACACACACACCATCTCTGCTGACACTTCCACATTCCGTCTTAAGTGGAAAGCATTGCGGGAGTCTGAGGTGAACTGAAACAGAATCTTGCTCCCAAGCAGCTGCACTTCCTTCCTGTTTGTTTGGAGGCAGGTAAAACTGTCTCTGTTATTTTAAGCATCAGTCTTCATGTTTATTAAAATGCAGCATAGTTGTTTCAGTTCTGAAATCAGTGTGTGCTGGGAATCTTCAGTTCCGAGTCATTCCAGAGGCACAGGCTCAAAGCCAGCATTTGGTAAGAAAGCAAGAGCAGCCTTGAAAAGGGGGGAGGGAGGGAGAGGACGGGTACTTGTATGATTAGGGTACTTGTATGACTATTTGTATGTTTAGGAAAAAAATAAAATGTGGGAGAAAAATAGAGAAAACTCAGGGTTTAGCACAAATGGGGTAAGAGACAATGAATGGGGGGCTGGAGAGGGAGCAGCAGTGAGGGGAGCACGGAAGCAAGCACTCATCCAGGGAGGAGTAAGGCGGGAGCACTCACCCAAGGTGGAGCAGGGCGGGAGCACTCACCCAGGGAGGAGCAAGGTGGGAGCACTCACCCAGGGAAGAGCATGGCTGGCTGTTCTTATTCTGCTCAGTAACCTGAGCAAGTGCTGAATGTTAGAGTTCCGACTACGGTTTGCTTTAACCATCTAATGTCTTAATTTAAGAAGATCGTTAAGGTTCCATGAAATGGTTCTGTAGGGAAAGGTGTCGGTGTCTTCATGCAAACCTGGGTACCTGAGTTCTCCCCGCACAGCCCACCAAAGAGAAAGACAGAACTGACCTCTGCCTTAGCTAGCACATTCTCTCTCTTCCTCCAGCCTCGTCCCTGAAGTAAAATAAAATAATGGAGCCAAAGACCATGAAGTTCTGCTGAGCCGCCTAGAACGAGGACCAAGGCCCTGAGCACGCCCAGGTCCTAGTGATGTGAGTCATAGAAACAGCCAGGAAGTGCGTCACCACACAACAACTTCTCCAGATCAAGACTAAGCAGAAAGACTAAGCTCAATCTCATTTTGTCCCTTCAGCATATAGCAGAGTTTTGGTTTGAATAAGAACAGTTGGGTGGGGAGATAAATCAGAGATTAAAATCTTTGCCTCTCGAGGAAAAGGATCTGAGTTCAGATCCCATATCCTAAGTAACAATGCCAGACCAAAAAGAGAAAAAGACCGAATCCGGCGATTCTGACTCTAGACGGCAGAGTATGGGAAAACCGAGAGCAAAGCAATAATAAGGTAGAATGATCCAGGATGATTCCCTATACCACCTTTAGGTCTCCACGGGTACACATACTCAAAATATCCTCCTCTAAACACACATGCACACACACACACACACACACACACACACACACACACACACGCACGCGGATTAGAAATGTTTAGTTGTAAATGAAATAATGTTTTTGTTTTTCACAGTACTGAATGTCAAAAAATAAGTGCTCATTTGAACATTTGAACAAGTCTCGTAGTTCTTCCTGCATAGTCCCATATGCTTCTCGGTGATTATTATCAATTCTTAGTCACATTCTGCAAATTTTAGACATCGAATTTTCATAAATATTCAGGCAAATTTTTCAGCTGAGTAAAAAATAGCTGAGATCATGATTAATATTTCAGGTAAAAGGTTTCTATGTTTGAGTTTTATGACGTGACTCTTTTCCATAGTCATGTATTATTTACGATGTATAATGCCAAGGCTCAAATATACGTATTTTGACAGATGCTTTGCACTTAGACAATATTCATAAGGCATCCAACAATTGCAACCTACTTACCTTGTTAGGCACAGGACCAGATAGATGACATGACTTTATCCTCAACAATTTTAACTAAGAATAATAAGAAGAGAAAATACATGCTTATCAGATGAGCTCATGTCTTCCAGTGAGGGATATGCCACACTGGCTGTCAAGGTGAACCAGGAAGGTTGTCTTTAGTACTCAGTGACCATATTTGAATCTACATTCTATGCTTCATAAATATGCAGCTGGGAGCATCCTTTTTGACTTGTCCAGAGCCCTAGGTTTCTCATGGTAACTTCTAGGATATTACTACAATCTGTGCTGCAATCTTAAGAGTTAGGGTTGGAGATAAAGCTCACTATGGGCTTCCCATGGGAGAATTGTGGACACGCTTCCTGATGATTCTCTCACATCTCACATGACGCTGTGGAAAGACCTTTATAACCAATGTCTGTGCAAGGAGCTAGCCAAGGGATGTAAGCTGAAGATATCCACTTCTCTGGAAATGCGAATTCTTCCTCTCCTCCCTGAAAGCTGCATTTATATCCCAGGATAGAAATTCTAGAGATGCCTTTGCCCTTTCTTCCCCTGGAAACATCAACTTACATATCAGAGAACAAAGTTTCTCTCTGTCAGCTGAAGAGAAGGGAGGATCCTAGCCCGATACACACAGAGTTTGCTTACTGGGATGCAAGGTTCCCCTCGTGCACTGTCCCTAAGGAGTCCCCCTTCTTCTTCACATGGGAACCAGGGTATCTTCCCACTGCTGGGAAGGCTAGAACAGATGCCCTGCCAATATTTTGGCTGCTGAGATAACAATATGGCCAATGGCCTTGTGAGACCCCCCAATAAAAGCTTTATTGGGCACATAATGAAATCTCATTATGTTTTAAGCAAAACAGAGCTGTGTACATAGGACCACCACAAGCCCTTCGCATAAGTTCAGCCCTTGGTCAAGCTCTATAAAAATCTTTTAACTGTTCCTTGGCAAGTCTGAAATAAGGCAAATGGTGCTATATCTTTATAGTTTGCAAAAGTAAGTGTAAAATATGCCTTCAAATACATAATCCTACTAGAAAGGAGACAGTGACCAAATCCACCTGGCCATACGGTGGTAAATTTCAAGTGCATGTGTTTTGCTGAACAGAAGGCTAGCGTGTATTCAAATCCTTGATTCAGTCATTGTTGGAAAACATCTTCGTGGCTTGCTTGATTTGCTTTGCATAATGTCGAGAAGAAAAACAACAGAGTCCATTGTGCATTGAATTTTAAAGTGTGCATGGCAGATTTTCTTCTTTTTTCCTTGTTCCTCCTACATTTTCAGAGTGGGGCGGGGTGGGGGAAATGGGTCCCCAACACCTAAAGACACATGAGCCTCAACTCATTCACATTGGTCTAACATCCAGAGAGTCCAGAAACCATGCTCTCCTTTGAGACTCCTTAACCCTGTGGATGGATACTGGTGATGTCAGATCTGTTGTGGCAACCTGGCTCCACACCCAGGTTCCAGTTGTTTCTGTTCTGAGATCCCTGATCTAAGCCATAGCACAGAAGGAAGATCCCACCGCCACTCAGACTCTGCATTGCTCTTACATGGAAACCTTGTTCATTTTCAACTTAGCCTTTTTCCAGGTTCAGATGTGTCCTTACTTTCTAATTTTGGACTTTGTTATTTAATTCTAAATTGCCTTTATGTTTTCACAAGGCCTCTGAAAACTACCCAGTCAACTAAATATCTTTCTTTAATGCATCTGCTCTAAATGAGAGACTTATGTTCAATCATATTCACAGAGACAGGTACAAATAAAATTTGTGCATAGGCATGCATGAAATGATATATAATTACATGAATGTACAAAGCACATAATATATGTGAGAGTGTTTATGTATGCTATTCTGTGAACTATTCATCTATCTCCTTATTCCTTACCTTCTCTCCTTCCCTCTTTTTCTCACTTCCTTCTTTCCTTCATTTTTAAAAATTTCATGACCTTTTGACATCACTTTATAAATGTAGATATCCTTTGTTAGAAGTAACAGATATAGGGGCTGGAGAGGTGGCTCAGGGTTAAGCCTCTGCCTTGCAGGCAGAAGGTCCTGAGTTCGGATCCTAGACCCTACGTATAGAAGCTGGGTGGAAGCGGGGGCGGCCTGCATTTCTGGTCCTGGTAGGACGGAGCCTGTGAATCCCAGGGCAGAGTAAACGAGGAGGAATTCGTCCGTGTTCTACACACACACACACATACACACACACGCGCACGCACGCATACACACACAATTGAATAAATAATAAAAAATAAAAAAGAAGTAACATATAATTTTCACATTTTGTTGATGAAGTTTCTGATTTGTGGTTTTATTTTCAGTATTCTTTTTCAATTGCAGCTTTGTGCATTTTGGAGAGCTTAGAGTTTTGATTGTATTTCCCAGTATTTTGTTTTGAAAAATCTAGAGTTTTGATTGCATTTCCCAGCATTTTATCCTGAAATCTTTACAACTTTACTAATTTGCACTCATAATTTTGTGGCTGTCAGTTGACTTTTTTTGTTTTGTAAATTATCACAATAATGTCCTAAAAATATTTCATGTTTTTCTCATGGATTTGATGGTCTAGAAAAAGCAAGCTCAGTGAATTCTCTAGTCCATGCTTGCCATCTTTAGTTTTATGACTTTTAAGTCAAAATGTCTGTCTTCTGTAGTCCTTTCTTCGACACATTTTATTACCACACAGAGCACATTGCAAACTCCCAAGCTCCCAGACTCCTTCAGCCAGTTTCCTTCCCAAGATCCCCCAGGCTCCTCCTGCCTATCTCCTCCACTGAATGCATTTTCATAACAGCTCGCCAGCTAACTCTAGAGAAGACACTAGCTAAGATACATGTTGGTGAAAGACCAATATGAGAATAGTATATCTAACAGACTGGCCATACAGGCTGTTGGTCCTCAGATTTGGTCACAGTCCAGCTCCCCTTCCCCCCCCCCCCAGGCTCCTGGAAGCCTATGATGGCATCTCATGGAACTCACATGAGCATAGACCACTTCCGTTCATGGAGTATGTCTGTTACTGGAGCACAGTTCCTTCATATGTGCTATTCCATCTTGACCCAGAAGCAGGAAAGATAAATTGGTAATTCCCACAATACCAAGGTGGACATCACTTGATTGAACTACCAGGTCAAACCTAATTTATGCTCTCTGCTCTCACTGGTCCTCACAACACAGATCTCTCTCTTCAGCCTGATGACTCTAGGCTGCCAACAGAATTGAGCACTTGTTTTTGGCTGAAAGCCTGTGGATGGACAATAAGTGCAATTTAGGCTAGAGAGATAATTCAGGGATTAAGCCTTTGCCTCACAAGCAGAAGGTCTTGAGTTCAAATCTTGGATTCCACTAAATGCCAGGCAGAAATGGTGGCGGCCTGTACTTCTGGTCCTGGAAAACAGAGTCTGGGAAACTACAAGCAAAGCAAATAAGAGGTAGAAGCAATCCAGATTGATTTCTGAAGTCAGCCTTGGGCCTCCATAGATACACACGTGCCCTCTGGTACACACACACACACAAGAAAAAATATGCGCAGCTCACAAAAGCATCATCTTTAGAAGGCATGCAATATTTGATTATGTTTCATTATCATTCCTTTGATTTATAACTGAAGAAATTGTGGTTAGAAGCGAAGACACTTTCATGATTATCGGGGTCTTGGTGACTGCATGTACCATGTCTAGATTTGATCATCTGTCCTGGTTTTATTGTGCTGGCAACTGTCCCTGCTGAAACCTGCCAAATGAAAGCAAATTAATAAAATAAGATAATAAAATAAAACAAATCTGCAGGCATCCGTGCCAAAGCTTAGAATCACATTGTCAGTTTCCCTGAGAACGAGAAGCAGCATGTGATCCCTGCATGCGAGTTCCCAAGTTCTTGCCACACACTCCAGATCTTCTGGCCAGATCTCCATTATCACAGCAGCATGTGGCTTCTCTTCTCTGTTGAGGCCTGATGATGTCTTTGACTTGATTTTATCTATAACCATCTATCATGGCTTAGTTCCCATGTCTTAATTTTACTCTGAAGGGACACAAGTTACAGAATGTTTCCTACCTACCAAGAAAGAGCGAAAGCGAACAGCATAGAAGGTAGACATTGCCTATATTCTGTCTTTTCTGTGATCATAAACTGATTTCCGAGGTGAGAAGACTGGCCAAGCTTTAAGCGCAGGTTACATTAGCACCTTCTCCCCCCCTCTGACTTTAAGTGTGTGGCAGAACTGCGCTGCAATTAATGAGGTGAGTGGAAGTCATCTTCCAGTCTAAACTCCTTAATTCTGCGAGCAGGCCACCACTGCAAAGGTCACACTTTGTGGACTAACTGCTTCTCAAATTAGTTAATGTTGGAGCTCTTTTGACTCTTTTTGCAGACCGCCACTCTGAAAGATAGCCCCCCCCCAAGCCTCGAGGCATCTGCATCGCATGCAACCTCCTGTGATTTCAAATGAAGCTGTTTCAACACAGCAGACTTTATGCTGCTAAACTAATGGGTGAACAGTCCTGCCACTGTCACACAGCCCCCCCCATTGACGCCTCAGATGTATTTCACTTAAGGCTTCTTCCTGATGTCAACCCTGGTTTGGTAACCCACTCGCTCTTGTCAGTGTCTGCAGCTTGTTCTCACATGTCCTGCAGCTGTATCTTTCTCAGCAGAATGAATGAAAGATGGATTCCATCTGTGTGGCTATACATGACTGAACACATCACCGAATCACTTCATGGTCATCTGGGACTGGTCTCCAAGCGGCACCAGAGTCCTTCTGAGTTCCTAACTTAACTGGTGACTCGAACTGTCTTCAAAGCTCTCCCCAGAATGCAACGCTCTACCACTCTCCTGCTCACAACACACAATCCGCTGGCGTCTCATAGGAAAAGTTGAGGAGATGTAATGGTTACTCTTAACCGTTGGTGTGAGAAAGCATCCAAAGTCAAACAACTTAAGGGAGAGGGGGAGATTTATTCAGCTGACGGTTCCAGAGGGAAAATACAGTCTTTCATAAGTGAGGCAACACGGCTGGTGGCTGAAGCTGGAGGCAGCTAAGTCACTGCAGACATCCTGGAGTCTCTCTTCCACTTCCAACTCGTCTGTTCTATGGTTCCTTTTATCTGTCCACTACTGGGAGGTTCCAATCAGATCTAGGACTGGTCTTTGTATTGTAAATGTGTTGATCCAGACAATCTCGTCAGGTGGTCTGACAGCTGATCTTAGTTAATGCCAGGTGTGGTCAAGTTGACCCAAGATTAACTATTACAGGAGATAACCCTTTCCACCCTCCAACCCTAATTCTTCATCCCCTCTGCATTTCCCAGGGGAAAGTTTTCCGTCCTCTGACAGGACTATGCTCTGGGTTCAGTACTTGACATCAAGATCTCGAGTCTCTATGTTATTTCACCTGTTGTGTAAGTCATTCTCTATGACTCGAAGACCACGACTGCTTATAAATTTACATAAGTAAATCCAGTACAGAGCTGTTTGAGGACTCCCAGATGCTATCAGTGCCTTTGAACTTGGGTAAAATGCTGCTGCCTGCAGTTACCAGCTTGTATGGTTTACTTTCGCATTCATTCACTCTTGCTTTGTCCTTTCTACTTTTTGGACTTTGTACCTTATTTTCTTGAGTTAGATTATCCTTGATCAGTTTGCTCTACAATTCTGGCTTGACCACATTTATTACTACGGGCTCATCATAGAATGGATTCTGTCATTTTCCCAAATTGGAACCAAGCCCCTTTCTAACCTGTACATACAGGTCAGGAGCTGGCCCAGATGCACGTGTTCATGAAATTAGGTTCCTAAACAAAGTTAAAATCCTTGAAGAATCATAGTGCTATATAAAGAAGGGCACGTTAAGAAATAACAAGAGTAGCAAACAGACAGGCAGGAAACTGCCATTCTGAGAAAAGAAATAATATTAATAAAAAAATTGAAAAACCCTGGTTTTCCCTTTCCTTGGGTCATTGTCTTAGTGAGTCATTGAGAGCCCAAGAAACCTTTAGCAGAATATATTATAGTCTCAGCTTGTCTACAGGGATCCATGCCAAGATCCTTCAAATCTTAGGTGGCACACAAACCTCCATCTATGGTGTGCCCTGTGGACATAGTTTTCCTCTGTGCCCCACAGCATAAGGGGGCTTATCTGCCCTTTGCCCTGGTTCTTCCTTTGAGATTGTGTGACTCCTCTTGTACATTGGGGTTATCATTAAGTAAGGCAAGGCAGACTTCAAGGTAGGCACAACCAGATCTTAACAGTCACATCTAGAAGACTAAATAGAGGCCAAAGCATGCAGCATGCAGCACGCTATGCTGCTCAACTTACACATAAATCATGCTGTAGATGGCTAGAGTGCTTGCATACAACTTACACATAAATCATGCTGTGGACATCACTTGGTGGGTAGAGTGCTTGTATACACTGTGCGAAGTCCGAGGTTTAATCCCCAGTGTCACCTGAATTTGCCTTGGTGTTGTATAACTGTAGTCCTGGAAACAGGAGGTGGAGACAGGAGGATGTAGAGCTCCTTAGCACATAAGGAGTTAAAGGTCTGGGATATTCAAGACCTTCTCTCTAGCAAAATCAATAAATAAAATGAAACGGACTTTACAAATTTCTTGTTTCTGGAAGTTTCCACTTAATATTTCAAGGCCGTTTTATTGAAACTATGGGGAGTGAAGTTGTACTTAATGGTGACTAAAATATAGACCACGGAACAGCCTTCTGGGCCAAGGAGTTGGGACAAATTGTACATTGACCAGCATTCAGTATCTGTCCACGCCTGTGCTCGGCCAGCTGAGCTGTGGTATTACAGTAATTACAGCCCTCCCCATCCCACTCTGCTCTTCCCTGGGGTTTAGCGATGAAATGAAGGAAAAGTGCATGGTTAAATAATATAGGAATCACTGTATATTTTTCTATCTGGAGGATTTCTGCCTGTTACTCATCTCTTGTTTATCTGGAACTATTAACTCCCTCAAACCTGTGTATAAACAGATCTTCTACAGCTTTTATAACTAAAAAAAATAAATAAGACTAGCCAAATATATACTAAAGAAATAACCCAATTTCTTAAATTGGGAATGAGCTATGAGTTGTCCCCGAGTATAGAAATAAAGCCATGTCTGAGTGGACCGAGTCTGTCCAGTGTTCTTGGATTTGGAAGGTTAGTGTACATTAGTGATTCCTTTTGCTTTCGAATGTGAACTGTCCCCCGAGGCTCATGTGTTTAACACTGAGACCCAGTTTTGATGCTACCTGAAAGATACTGAAGTTTGTGGAAGGTTACAGCTTCACAGCCGGTAGGCTGTGCGGTTTCATCACATGACCTCACTTCTTTTTTTTTTTTTCTTTTTAAATTATTTTTATTTCAGCTCATACAAACTTATTAGGTACACCAGTTCCCTCCCTCCCTCCTCCTCCCCCCATACCCCCTGTTTCCCCTCCCCACCCCTTTCCCTCCCCATCCCCCAGTGCCTCCCACCCCAGTTCCCAGAGAGTCCTTTCTTGTGCATGTCTGATTTTCCTCTGGGCCCTCCTCTCCAATGACGTACAAGGACCCAGTGGCCTTTCCCTGAACCCTTTCCCGTGTTCCCCTTAGGTATAGGAACACTGCTGTGGCTGCCAATCCTTTGCCTCCAAGGATCTTGGTGCCTTTAGCAGATGCTAGACTTTGTGAGGTCAACAGTGTGTTGGACAATGTGCAGGGCATGTAAAGTCCAATTATGATTGCTTCAGCCCTAACTAGTATAGAGTATCTTACATATCATTGCTCCTCCCATCCTTTTGCTCTTACACTCTTACCGCCCCGTCTTCCGCAAATTTCCCTGAGCTTCAAGATGGGGAAGACTAAACTGGCCTAGTTCTAGGTGGTTGATATAGGTCTCTGAAGTTCTGGATTGTGGTTGTTGATTTTCTTTGCAGTTTTGCTGCTGCTCCCTGGCAGTTAGCCAGGCAGCCTTCGCACTTCCGTGGTCTTCAATGCAAAATCACTCGTTGTCTGCTATTCAGATACTCAACTACCTGGTTTTCCCTGCTGTAACATGGTCCCTTCTCTCCTTGTTTCTGGTGTGGCCCTCCTACCCCATCCCTCCTGTTCATAATCCTTGGAATTAATGACCTCACTTCTTGTCTGCTCTTTACTACTAGTCTGGCAGCTTGTGAGGGGCGGAGGAATCCTAGCTGTTGCTATGGAACCCAGTGTGATGCCTTCTCTTCCATGATGGATTGTGTCTACCCAAACCCTAAGCAACAATAAACCTTTTTTCCCTTGAGTTGCTTCCTGTCAGCTCCTTTGTCTGAGCCACAAGAAAAGGAACTAATACAGGAATGTGAAGGCAGGAAGTCTGCATGGTTCCTGTTGAAGATGGGACGTTCTCATCCCAGCAATTGGAGCAAATGCAAAAAGCACCATTTTGGAGAGATGACAAAATCTATGATGAGGTTGTGGAGCCCAGCGCTTCCCAAGCCCATGTGCTCAGCACACAGGGACTAGTTCTCCCAGCGGACTGCTTCCTTTATGTACACAATACACTAAAATGAGCACTTAAAATAAAACAAGCACTTTTAAATTCTGACTTGTAAACCCAGACACTAAACTAAGGACCCTGGAAAGAAAGAAATGGGATATAACTATAGCTGAGAAAAATGTGGTTACGATTTTGAAATAACTCAGACTACAGTTTAAAAAAAAAAAGACCAAGTAGTCTTACATGTGATTCTATGAATTTTTCTCTTTGAATATTTAATAGAAGTAAAATCAGGGGGTAAAAAATTAACACATTTTAAATATATATCATTTTCTTTTTAACTGTGTGTGTGCCTACACACACACACACACACACACACACACACACACACACACACGCCTGGTGCAAGTGTGTATGTCTCTTGCCTTCTTTTGCTTATGTTTGCTGTGGAAACACCTGCTACCCCTGAGAACCCCAGACCTGGGGATCCAGGCCCTATGCTCATGCCAGCGGAGCCTCACTGCTGAGAAGCTGAAGGTTCAAGCCCCCGATTAGAATGTGCCGTTCATCTCTGCCGACACTGATGAAACTCAGAAGCCTCAACTGTCAGACTCAGCAACTGCTTTGGGAGTTTACAAATGAATACTTTCAACCTCGAATCCCCATCGCTCCGTGCTGCTGCTCCTTCAGCTCAGAAGAACACAGGAGGAGATTCGTCACATGTGCATACCCAGGAGTCAAGGTTGAAATCCAAGCCATAGCGCGGAATTGTTTCAAAAGGCTCAGCAAGGGCAGGGGACAGGGGACCAAATTTGGGTGTCCTTTTGAACTCTGACAAGATCAATGAATCTGCAGCCTTGATATTCCAGATGAGAATGGACCCTGTTCAGAAGCAGGGATACGATCGTGAGAGCTGCCTGTCTATCATACCCACTGAGAAGAACCTGTAATACAGACTTTGAAGCTCAGCACAAGTGTGGGGCAGAGCCCAGATTTTGAAAAGAATCAGCGGCAATTTGCTATGGAGCAGAGCTATTCTTCCTGCCCAGTGAAATAAATCATTAACTGCAAATTCCACTCCAAACTAGAGGGAACGAAGACTTCCCAAGCAGTGCACTAGTATGCTAGGCATGTTTTTATATGTGCATTATTAACAGAAGGCATTTAAAAAGGCATTTTTCTTTTAAGATATGAACTCATACTTCTCAAGGGCACATCCATGTGTTTTCTCTGAGTTAATCTAAAAGTTGTCTACAAACTTGCCATGAATCAGGACAGCAAATCCCGTGCTGAAATCCAAAAGTCTGGTGCAATGGATTTCTTCAGGTTAAATGGATCATTGCAGAGATCTTTTAAAGAACCATGAGCAGCCTAGGAAGACCAAACACTAGGAAGAACTCTTTCCTTCCTCCTCTGCCTGCCTCCTTCTGCCTGCTCTGTTTACTGGTGTGAGAGGGGCTTGCTTGCCTTTCCTTGCTGCCCCTGCAAATCACTCCTGGGCTTGCTGGTGCCTATTCAGAAGCAGCCCTCCAGCACACTGCCTTCATTCCTTCCCAGCACAGTGGCAACTACGAATTCATACCTTGTCCTTCCCTGCTCATGAATATGCAGAAGTCTTCCCTATACACGAGTTCGCAGACCCCCTTCCCTGCACATGGATAGGTGGGTCCAGCTAAGCCATCTGGGAGCAAGAGCATCGCCCCACACAAATCGCCTAAGTGAAATCTTTCAGGAAAGCCGTGGGGGTTTTAAGAGTTGGAGCAGTTTTGATGAAACAGGATTTTCATGTCCATCCAAGGAAGAAATGCATTTTTACAAGGTACATAAATGGATACCTTATCAAAACCAGGTGGTTTGGGGGAGTAAAAGTGGATACTGTTAGTAATTTCTCCAGAACAATGCACACCTATTCTGGGTTATCTTGGATGCCATCATCTGAAATTATATCCCCAATATATCCCCAATATTGGTCACATCGATAAAAACAAACATGTACCTGACTGTGACGGTGTTCATCTACCTTCCTTGTCTAGAAACTTAAAGTTTGGCATTCGCTTCCCAGTAGTTAAGAACTCCACATGCTGCATTTTGGAAAATGGAGAGAAATAAGGAAAATTTGAGTCTGGAGAAGAAATCAACAAGGAAATTATAACTGTAGAAGCAGATTTCACGTCAAGCAAACCAGTCAACAGATGGTCACAGAGGACATATGGGATAAAGCATTCCTGCAGGCTCAGAAGGGGTCTTTATCCAACCACCATGCCAACTAACAAAACTCAGCAGACCAGGAGAGTGATTTGGGCTGAGACGGGCAGGAGACAGTTCACAAGGTAAGTAAATGGGTAAGTAAATGCAGAAGTCTTCCCTATACACGGGTTCGCAGACATTGACCTTCAAGCTGTCTCTAACTGAAGTGTGCAGATGGGCAGAAACAATGCTAGATAACCCTTCGATGTCAGTGGTGTTGTTCACAGTGAACACACCACCTCCGCAAAGAAAGAAGTACACTAGGGGCGAGAGGAGAAGAAATGGCGTCATAGTTAGGTGCAGGTGTCAACTTGACAGTTGAGGGTTTGAACTCTGGGCACATTTCTGGAGAATTAATGGTTGAGTTAAGCCCAGAGCAAACCTGAAGAAGATTGTCTAGTTGATGGAGAAGGCCCAGTCCATAGTGGGTGGGACTAAGCTCTGGAATAAAATACAGAGAGCTGAATGAAAGAGTCTGCATCTTTGTGTATATTTGCTCGATATGCTGGACTGGCAAGTAAGGATCGTCCCTCTCTCAGCCATTATGTAGAGACAGTGTGGCCAGTTCCCTGGGTCCTGGTGTTGGTGCATGCTCTCCCGTCAAGCTGGACTACAGACTGTAACTGGACTATTGAAAGAAAATAAACCCCTTGTTCCCTTAAGCTATTTGATGGTGATTTGTCAGCAGCCATGCAGGCTGACTGCAACACATGGTGATCAGGACAGGGTAGCAGATGATCATGTGAGAAGCTGGAGGTGAAAGGCACGTGTAGGAAACCAGTCTGGAAGACTTCCTTTCTTCTTCATTTGTGTGCGTGCATGAATGTTCACATACATTCGAACACATTTGCATGGGGCGAGGCATGCGTGTGCATGCTGACAATTGGATTCATCCTCGATCACTTTCACCTTATTCTTTTTGGGACGGGGTATGTAATTAAATCCGGAGCTTGCTGATCAGGCCCAGCTTACCCTGGGGAGTCTCAATCTGCGCTTTCTTGGGCTGGACATACAGGTAGGCTGTCGTGCTCCTCAACATTTTATGTATATATGGGGATTCCAACTGCTGGTCCATTTGCTTGTGCCACAAATGCTTTAACCCCTGAGCCCCCGCCCCACCCCACAAAACCATTCCTTATGAATTACTAGGTGGGGGAAAGACGTGTCAAAAGATCCAATGGATGGCTCTTTCGATACTGTGATACATGTATGTGACGAGAAAGGCCTGATTTGACATGGTGGCAATTTACATGTTTTCAGGTGATCTAGAAGGGTCAGCATCCGCCAGAGTATACAGTGTATCAGAACTTCTTCGAGTTAAGACCACATCTGTTTGAGAGAGCGAGCGGTATTTGCATCCATGTATGTTAACTTTGAAGTGGCCAAGACGTGTCCTGATGGGAAGGGACCAGAATATACAGATTTCCTGCAAGTCAATTAACGTCACAGTTAAAATGGACCCTCGGGAGTTGTTACACTGAAAGTGTTTATGAAAATTGAGAAGCTGTGAGCTTCAGCAAGCATAAAGCAAGAAAAAGAAATAAGCAAAAGAATAAAATAAGCTCCCTGTACAGACATAGAGTGGCAAGATGGAATGAAGAAATAGACCCTCTGAGGAAACAAATAAGGAGTCTCACACAATGGTCAGGCAGGATTCTAGGGTTTTAGAAAGCCTTGAGGAAGTCAGGATTTATGCTATTTGAAAGCAAAGAGGATATTAGAAAGAGACTGTTTAAAATATCAGTTTCCAGCAAAAACTGAGTAAGGTTCATGTGACTCAGAGCTGACTGGATATCAAAGGAACAGCAGCTGCAGAGGTGACCAGCCCTGAGGAGAGAGAACAGGGAAGAACCAGCTTTGTGTGCTGCCTTTGCCTCCCAGGAATACCCCGTCCTCTGAGGCCGAGTTCTCATTCACGGCTGCAATAAATACCTGATCCAAACATTTCAGAGGAACAAGGGGCTGTGCTGCCTCATGGCTGCAGGTCAGAGTTCTTCACGGTAGATGACCCATCAGGAGCTGGGGGCCGGTCCCATCTTACCCACTCGAAGGGCACAAAGCATCCACAACACGGCATCTTTGCTTCTCAGCTTGCCAAATGCCAGCGGATGTCTGTCTCTGTCCACCTGCCCAGGGAACATAGGACAGTCTTGCCAAATTCATCTAAAGCAACTAAGTCTCCCACAGGCTTCCTGGAGGACTGGTCTTTACTTGATAATCCTTCATAGGTGTGTCCACAGGCTCACCTGTCAAGCCACAGGTTGACAGCTGACACTAATTGACACAAGCACCAATATAATTTGTTGGACTTCAGGGAGGTGCCCTGGGGGTGCAGGAAGATGCCCCATGAGAGTGACATGAGGAACAAAGGAAGTTGGGATTGATAACATTCATAAGGATCATTTGTTTTGTGTAGATAGAATGTCCAGTAACTCTGAGCAAGGTGATATTTAAGAGGCAAAGGAAGCATATTTGGAACTCGGCCCCTGTTACCTCTGGAAGAATCTATGCTGAGTGATATCGACATCCCTCTTGGCAAATATTATCCACTTCTCTTCTCTGCTGTATCTGCTTCTTTCTTCCTCTCCCCTCCTTCTGTTGTTCATATGCTCATTTGATTTGCAGTTCTTGTCTTTCTTCTCTTGGTACCCCACTTAACTTGCTAGACCCAAGTTAAAATTTGTGGATTTTGTGATATCTATTTGTGTGTGGTTCATACATTTTCTTATTATTTGCCATTGAAATGATTTTTAAAGATTCTTGTTCTACATGAGAGAGAGGTGCAACGGTAAGAATGTAAGAGCCCAAAGGTAGGCAGGGGGGTGGTCAGACATAGTTTTGTGGACATGACAGGGCGGTTTCATTTATGACTCACCGTATCTGTGTGGATTTCACAAGATTTGATCTATGGACATTTCATGTTATGGAAATACCTCAAGAGACCCTACATCTCTCTGAGAGACTGTTGAAGATTAATGCTGGTTGGGGGAGGGGAGATGCTTTCCTTAGTGGTATTTATATATATATATACATACATACATACATACATACATACATACATACATACATATACACATACATATACTCAGGCTCTAGCAAGTGCTCAGGTACATACCATCAAAGAAAAATTCAGTGAGTCACACGTGCGAAAAGACATGAAAATAGGAGGGAGAGAGATAAGAAAGAAGAAGGATTGTAGTAGAAAGAGAAGGTGGGGGGGGTTGAGATTGGGGATTAAGATGTGAAAAATGTCATAAATTAATAGGTGAAACTCTAAAAATTTAAAAGATTCCTGTTCTTTTCTCACATCAGCTAGAAGTTGGAAAGATATGTAGTGATTTTGATAAGAAAAAGATATGAAAGATTAAACCATCCAATCCTCTCCTTATTTAAGACATGATTAGTGTTAAAGGTCTTCATAATTCTACGCTGAAGCTTATGGGTTACATAGAAAATATCCCAGTTCAGATTTGAGAGAAAGTCCTGTATCTTCAGTCATGTGATAAGTTACAGTTCGGTTAAATTCATGGTGGATTGGGAAGAAAAGGAACACGCTGAATACAAAGATATGAAGGGTGAGTTTGTGCAAAACATTAAAGAACTTGGATCCACGTCAAAGTTTAGGGGCCTCGTTCTTATTTTTATGTCTTGTAAGAACATGATCTGTGAGGAAAATAAGATCACTCTGTTGTTGAGTTGACAGTGATCTGTGACTGTTGGCAGAGCTTCCAAAGTGTGAATGAAAGCTGATGCAATCAGTAAGTGCCCAAACATTCTCAAGTACCTAGTTGTTTGCACCTACGCATGAAGCATATTTATATTAGAGTTTTATTCAAATACTGGGTTCCCTGCAGCTCTCAATATTGTTTTTTAACCTACTGTGGCTGCAAACCCGAATCCATTAGCAAGTGATTTCTTTCTGGTTTTCATATTGGACTGTCTTACGTATTCCCTGACTCTACCGGGCCACTCACAGGAGGAGAGTTGGCTTTGTGGCGGGAGCTGACAAGCATGGGTGTGTGCTGCCTCTCATGTTTCCAGCTACTCTGCAAAGTCTGTCTTCTGCAGATTAGGCAAAGGTGGCTGCGAGAGGCCGGTGTGTCCTTGAGGACTCCTGGTAACCATGCAGATGTGTGTAGCTCAGGATCCGCAGCTTTCATCTGCCCACCTAGATGACCTTTCTCCAGCACAAGGCCTTTGTGGCCAGAGGTGCTTTGTATGGGCTTCTGCCATTGGTCAGCCCCATCCAGCATGCTTATCCTATGCCTTCTTCCTTGTAACAGTTGACTCTGATCCCTTAGGCACCTCACTGGAGATTCACTTGGGAGAGCCAAGTAGAAGGGTTAAAAAATTCTTCATGGTAAAAATCATGGGATTATACTGAGTGAGATTTTTTTGGTCAATGAAACTTGGATAGACATACTTGTGGCTTAGTGTAATGTGACTCTGTAATTTTAGAGTATTTTAAATCTATATGAAAAAATAGGTAGATTGATGGTAGGTATATAGGCAGCAGATAGATAGGTGATAGGTAGATATATTGATAGATATATTGATAGATGATAAACAATAAAGAGATGAAAGAGATGAATGGGCTGGAGAGATGGCTCAGGGGATTAAGACTCTGTCTTGCAAGCAGAAGGTCCTGAGTTCAGATCCCAGGTCAAACGTAAAAACTCCAAGCTGAGATGGTGGCAGCCTGTACTTCTGGCCCTGGTAGGGAGAAACTAGGAAATTCCAGAGCGAAGGAAGAAGGAGGTAGAAGTAATCCAGGATGATTCCCAAAGTCACCCTTGGTCTTCCACAGAGACACAGAGCTCTCTGACAAACACACACACACACACACAATAAAATATTAAAAAAGAAAGATAGGTGATTGATAGATGGTAGAAGATAAACATACATGAGAAACAGAAGATATAAATAGATGGTAGATGTGAATAGATGATGGACAGACAGATGATAGATATAGATAGATGACAGATGATTGGCAGATAAAAATGTAGACAGATACTCCGACATGGGGCCTGAATGCTCTGAGTCCTACATATGCAGCACAGCACTTGAAGTCTATGAGGTTAGACTTTCCAGTCCTGGCATCCCAGACTCCTAGATGCCTCGTGTGGCTTCTCCTCCTACTGAACTCTGGTTATTGCGACAATTGCTGTCTTGTTTCCGACCCTCTGTCTTTTGAATCCTTTCAGAAAGGGCAGGCTCTGGTATGGCCCATCAACACGTTGTCTTGAGGCAAGGTTGAAAAGAACACTTGTCAAATTGGCCGCTGTCCTTTGCAGCCCAGGCAGGCTGCAGGCTGAAGCTCCTGAGTGGGGGGTGGGGTCTCTGTGTCGTGGCAGATGCTGGCTTCCAGCTCATGCACCATGCATGCGAGCACCTGCCGGCTGCAAGTTCCTCAGTGTGCGGGGGTCTCTGCACTGTGGCAGGTGGGAAGGGCACTGTGTGTCAGGCAAGGTCTTCTCGTTGCTCCTGCCTTTCACTAAAACCCCATCACCCGCTGTAAGCCTGCCCAGCTCAACTCATGTTTGATCTACTTTCCTCACCAGTTTGGAGCAAGTGAGCTGCTGAGCGTGTATATCAAAGTCACCCACAGCTAGATTATCATTTTTAGGTTGTTATTATGTCTCCAGTGTATCATACGTTCATTTTAATATTCATAGCAGTTTCGCCATTTGAACCTGTGAGAAAAGGAATGTTCCTGGTGCTCTGACGAGAAGGCTATAATCTCACAGGAGCTACACCTGACGATCAGGTGGGTGTCCCCTCCAGCCACCTCTCTATAGTTTCCAAGCAGAAAAATCTCTCCACAACTGGATAAGGTTATATTATACCACCATCCAGAGTGGGTGACAGGAAGGGCTGGGGTGAATCTGAGTGACCATCCCAGAGCTCTTGAGTCTTTAAGCTCCCCCCCAACACCATAGCTTTATGTGCCTGTCACTAGGCGACAAAACCCAGGTGGTTATTTGGGGATATCCATTGCTGCAGAGTTAGACAGGCCAGCTTGGCGAGAAGAACATGTCTTGGGAACGTTAAACCTGAGCACACTGTAGGAACCAAGAATGACGGGTGAAGATCACAATCGTTGCACAGCATGGAGACCCACAACAAGGGCCTGGAGCACAGGCCACATTCCCTAGATGGGTGGATACAAGACATCAATCAAGGCTTCATCATGAAGCTGTTTTCTCATCGTGGCCTCTCAAGTAAATGTTTTCTAGAGTGAAGTGCAGGTGATAATCCTGAACTACCTTTTCCTGAAGTGTAACTCACCAGCGAGTGCAAACAGGAGTGTGGGAAAAAATTCTGTAAAGGACCCATATTTTTCCAACGCCTGATAAACATCCAGTGGGTAAAGCTTTTTAAGCAATGAAAGTCAAAGCTCATTTGCACTAGTCATAGTTTAGTGCAGAGGGAAGAGGAGGAGGAACATGTGTAGGAGAAAAAGGTAGAGGAAATAAAGGCACTGTGAAATGTTTATGTCTATGTATAACTCACATTTCCTGGCTTAGTAAAAAGCTGATAAAAAAGCACTCTGCGCCTCTGTTAGGAAAAAATTTGCTCAGACTTTGCTGTCCTCAGGTAAAATAGCCACAGGACTTCCATATTATTTTAGACATCGTTTATATCTTAATAATCAATATGATCGACTTTTGAACAGATTCTAGCTATTCTGTGGAATGTATGCTTAATACATTTGTGTTATGTGTATACATGTGCATGCTCTGTGTGTGTGTGTGTGTGTGTATGTGTGTGTGCACGTGTGCGTGTGGATGTGCAAGTTAAATGTGAGAAAGCGAGCACCTGTGCACCGTGGCACATGTGTGGAGGTCAGAGGGAAGCGTTACATGTTGATTCTCACCTTTCACCCTGCCTGGGACAGGGTCTTCTCTCCGTCGCTTGCTACTGCGAATGTTAGGTTAGCTGATCAGTGAACTTCCAGGGATTCTCCTACTTCCACCTCCCGTCTCTCTGAAGAAGCAGTGGGCTTATGCATGCATTCTACCATGACTGCCTCATGACTGATAGGTTTAGGGATTCACACTCAGGACTTCCCACCTACCTGTGCAGCACTAGCCCATCTTCCCAGCTCAGACACTTGAATCTTGGTGCATATTAAACTTCTAACTCTTGTTTTGGGAGAAGAGTCCTCCAACTATTTTTATCTCTGGAGAGTAGGTATATTCAATTAAAATATTACAATGGCCTGGTAATTTCCATTTTATGACCCATGTGCTTCTATCGCTTCAGACTTTGTGTGTCTTCTGTTTAAATCTTTATTCATTAGACACAAGGACCTATCTGCTGTGGAAAGTCTCTTCTGACATTGTTCTGTGTGTGTTACAGGTGGGGCAGGGACACAGTTGACACACAAATGCTAGCTGTAGTTAGAGGGCTGCTATCCAATCTTCAGACTCCCCACTTCAGACAGAATTGGCATGTCTCTTGTGCCGACAGAGAATGGATTTTCCAACAAGTGAAGCAGAACGCTGGTCTCTCCGACAAAGTCATCATTTCCTTCCGGTGAGCAAAGCTCCAAGAGCCTTGGAGCTTCCTGAAAGATCAACCAGAGCCTCTGTGGGCCAATCACAGTTCAGGGCCTGTCTGTCTACTACTGTTGCTCTTTTACAGCTGATGCTGTTCAGAAACTTTCCAGGCATGCATCAGAAACTAGTGGACTGTCGGAACTTAGCTGCAGATCAATCTCTTCCTGACTCCTTATTCAAGTGAGCCATCTCTTTAATGTCTAGAAGCTAACAAGATACTTATAATACATAGTACTGTGTTACTGTATTCAATGTACTTAGCATTCAGAAACCTTTCTTAGACCACCAAACAGGAGGCCAATATGATTTATTGATCTAGACAGATGAGGGAGATGTGTGTTGTGAATTGCCACAGAGACGAAAGGTAATTCTCTTTTATGAAGGTTTCTCAGCAGCAGAAGTTACATCAGGATAACATTCCTAACAAGGCAGTTTTGATCCCATCCATATCAGCCACAGAAAAGCCATATTTTCTAAAATATCCATGCTGTTATCAGTCTTGATTGGGTGGTATATTTTGCAACTTGGATACATTCACATCCTGGATAAGACAAGCCCCCCCCCCTTCTGAAACCTGTGACACAGAACACTGCTCCATTGCCTGGCCCTCTGTATCTTCTCAGGAGCTATGCAGATTTTGGACAAGGAGTTATCGACTCCTACAATGGAGACTTTTTTCATTTGTTGGACTTTTATTAAGGATACCGTCTCTGTCAGAAAGCATCACTAATGTACAAGAAATCCATATCTAGACTTTCAAAATAAAGCCCAGAACTTCTGCAGCTGTCAACAAATGGTGGAAATCTTTGGCTCTCATAGAGACTCGATTTCATTTTATTCTCAGCTGGGGCTTTTTATCACAGTGGGGTGTCAGCTGGCATGGGATTCTCAAGTTACTGCTTTCCAGGGTATTGTCCAGGGCTGCCACATTTTTATTTAGTGTTCTCCAGTGAATTCTCTTGACTTAGACATAGAGCTTTTTTAAGGCTGTGGGTGCAAACCTCATTCCTTCCCACTCAGAGTTTAAAGACTCCAAGATAAGCTGCTTGTTTCTCTTTCCATGATTTGTGTCAACTCAAAAGCCAATGGCCTGTCTTGGTGAATCTCAAAGTTTACAGAAAAAACTTCAATATCTACAAGTTGATGATTTGTAATAGTGCATTATTGTGATTCATTAGCCTGAAGTTTGGAATTGCTGGTGCCAACGATCTTCAATAGAAAACTGAAAATAAGATTCAGCCATCTAGCCAGCACTGTGGGACTCTGAAGGAATAGAAGGGATCATCAGTAAGATAAAGCCCGAGTGTATTACATGCTTTGATTATTCCATAAAAGGAAAGGGGAGCTGTAGAAAATAAACAGAATAATAGTGAAGAGGTCTGTTAAGATTATCTACCCTGGAGGCTTCCCTCTTTTATGTCAAGGTTAAAACCAAATCTGTAAATAAGGACTTGGCCTATGTATGTTGGGATTGCTTGGTCATCCCATGATTGATCTCACATCAGAAGCTGCAAGGGGGCTCCATGCTTCATGCTTCCTCCCGTAGGGGTGAAGTTTCTGTCCCCATTTGGCCTCTACACAGAAAACAACCCAAGAGCTCCATCATTACCATAGCTTCTACCGGCTTGAAAAGATTGAGTTGTACAAAGAAAGAGCAAAGACATCAGGTCAAAAATTGACAAACTTGAAAAACTCAGATCCTTGAATTCATCATAATTAGCCTCGAGTTCAGGAGCTACGGACAGAAAATCTTGACTTAGAAATCATTATCTGAAGGTGACAGGGTACAGAGAGATTGAAAGTGTGGATTCCTAAAGCAGTGTAAAGCAAACCTAAGTCAATGAGACTCAGAACAACAAAAGTCAAATCCACACAGCCAAAAGGACAGAGGTCAACATTGCATTGCTGAATCCTGCCCTAGATTTAGACAGCTTTTCTTTCTTTCTTTCTTTCTTTCTTTCTTTCTTTCTTTCTTTCTTTCTTTCTTTCTTTCTTTCTTTCTTTCTTTCTTTCTTTCTTTCTTTCTTTCTTTCTCTCTCCCTTCCTCCCTCCCTCCCTCCCTCCCTCCCTCCCTCCCTCCCTTCCTTCCTTCCTTCCTTTCTGTGTTTGTCTTTCTTTCTCTCTTTTTCTCTCTCTTTCTTTCTTTGTCTCTTTTTTTCTTAGAGTAAGAATTCTTTTAGTGGATTCTTTTTGGTATTTTACTTATTTACAAACAAACTGGGCTAATGCCTTTACCCTGATCCCTCCGCACCCACCTCTCTGCTCTCTCAACTTCTCCATCCACACACCCTTCTCCCACCCTCCCTGTCTTCATCCATCCTGTTCTGTCCCATGCCCCTTCCTGTACGACTGCTTGTATGTTCCTCAGGATTCCTTTGAGGGCACCTGTGTTCATAGAGAGTCAGATTTCTACTGAACTTTATGTGACTCTTCAGTGGGCAAAGTCGTAAGTGGGGAGGGGCCTCTCCTTGTCCAGAACCTGCTCCTGAGACACCCTCTGAGATCCGCTGTTTCTTCTAAGATCTTTGTTACTGCTTGGGGGGACGTTGATAAGTCGGTTGTTGTGTAGAGCTGGTGGAAGCAGATCTCACTGCAGGCACAGCAGCCCTGTCCTGGCTGGAGTGTGTTGTTCAGGAGACCCTCATCCTACCCAGGCTCTTACGATCTTACTGCCCCTCTTCCGAGAAGTTCACTGAGCCCTGGTTGGGATAAGATTTTGATGGTCTGATTGGGACTGAGTGTTCCAGGTTCTCTGATGTTCTGCACTCTGGCCTGATGTAGTTTTCTGCCTCACTCATCTTTCATCATAATAGGTGGAGTTAGTTGAGTCCTGAGAGCTCTCTTTATCTAAGGGTTAAAAAAGGAGTGTTTAGATGGTGTTACAGTATTGATCTTTTACACTAGGACACCTGTTCCTGTCCCTTTATTCCATATACACAACGGAATAATATTCAGTTATCAAGAAAGATGCATTAATTAAAGTTGCTTGTAAATGAATGGAGTTGGAAGACATTATACTGTGTGTAGTATCCCAAACACAGAAAGACAAATGTCACATGTTCTTTCTTTATAAATGACCTCAAAGTGATATACTCAAGGGGACATTGCTATAATACCCATTATAACTGCACAGGAACATAACTTAGAGGGTAGGAAAAAGGAGATTGCAAGAGACTGGAGACAAAGGAACACAGATACATAGATAAATAAGGCCGCAATGGAAGAAAAGCCCATAAGGGAAGAGAGGTAAGATGATAGATCTTAATAAGGGTTAAGGGAGGAAAAAATGAGGCAGTGCCTTATGAGAAAAAGAGAGATAAAGGGCTTAACCCAGAAGTAAACATTGTAAACCTCTGCAACTCTGGTAAGAAGAATCTATGGGAGCAACACAGGTTTGTAAGACTTATGGGAGAGCAATTACTGTGTGGATACTTAACCCCTCAATGTCAGGGAAATCATGCCTATGCATAGATCTATCCAACAATTAAGAAGTCAGGTAGCAGAATTTTCTAGAAAAGACCGTAAGTCATTAGAAAAGTGACAGTTTTCACGTTAGTCATAACCAAGTGTCATTTCTGTGGTCCTCCGGCCCACCATCCATGCTTCAGGGGACAATCAATGAGGCTCAGAGGACATGTCAGGGATTTGGAAGCCTTTCAATGTGGGAAAATAACAGTGTCTTTATTATGAGTTCAGCACAAGCCGTGTGAAGAATTCATGTGAAAGGAAACTTGTCATCGTAATCCACTAATAATTTTTTCAACTGGACACGAAGAATAACGAATGAGTCAGCAGAGGCTCGTGCCGTGGCTCGTCGCTGGCAGAAGGACATCAATGTGCGTTATATGAACAGCATGGAATTCTGTTTGCAAAGTGCATTCATGGGAAAGACCTATGCCCGTGGAATCCAGAAGGAAGTCAAGATCTGTTTTCTCAAGAAGGAAACGACTTCAGGTGATGGGGAGAAGCTTGTCTGTAACCATCTTCCAAATGTCACCGA